>JAXQQM020079143.1:0-152058 GCA_034641835.2 Pinus albicaulis | reverse complement strand
CCATGTTAGGGTCCTGTGATTTGGCTAATTGGCAAGCCAAATGACAGTGTAACATCAAACCAAGCTTTGGAGCCCAAGGACCTAGCCTTCCTGGACTTAGAGAGGGCTCTCTCTATATGTGTAAGGGATATCTGTGTGTTTTCTTATTATGTATATGATTTTTAGGCTAGTTATGGAGTATGTTTTTTTTGGTTTTGATTTTCAAAGTTGTGAGGGATGAAACTAATCAAAGATATGAAATAGGTAACAAGATGTTAGATTAACCGGGCTATGGGGTCAAAAGGTCAAGAAAGCTATTAGATGACGACACAAGGCTGTTGAAGGGCCGATTTGATTCAAGGTAGAAAGGATCTTTGGGAAAAATGGAGTAAATGGACATCAAGTTTGTGAACGAAAAAGGATTTCAAGCATAACTAGTTTAATAGCAGACATAAACATGGTAGGGAAAACCATTAATCATGCAAAATGTAACTATAAGCTAATCAATACATAGAAATAAACATTCAAGCCATGCATAGAAGTATAAGACCCTCTAACTTTGGGAAATGGCTATCAGACTTTGGGGAAAACACTTAAGGAAGACAAACAACTCAAAACACTATGCCAGAACGCCTAAACACAGTACTTCAAGTTATTGGGCACTTTGAACAACAAGATTTGCATAGTTTTAGGCAAAGGGCTAGATCGAAACTAGGCCTCCTTGGTTCAAAAAAAATGATAATCTAATCAGTCAAAGAGAAATTTCATGGATGGAACTATAGCTAGCCATAGGTAATCAGGGCGTACCGGAATTCCTTCTTAGCATGTATAAAACCATGAATGAAACAAGCAACAATATCCTAAATATTTAAAGAGCAGTCAAGAATTCTTTAATGTTACTTAGGAAGAAGAAAACAAAGAAGCTATGAAGAAACAGGAAATTTGAGGTGCCTCCATGGGCATGTCTCAAATTTGTTCTCTACTGATCTATAACAAGCAAGAAACATGTATTCATGAATGAAAACTAGAAGACAACAACAAAGCAAGAGACACTATACCATTCTACCAAGTCATGGAATCCATCAACAATCCTTCATCATTCATCCAAGAACATCCAAGAGGAAATCCAAAAGCATAACACAAGTATTTTCTTCCAAAGCTCATATGACCATATATTACTTCTCTTCTCAAGTTCAGCCTTGTTTACAATGAGAGCCTTTGGAATATATAGGCTCAAGTGAGGAAAACCTCATGGTTCAACTTGCATCCTCATTGGCCTAATCAAAATATCTAAACTTGTCCTTGAGGCTTTGCAAAGCCCAAGGCACAAAATATCTCATAAAATATCTAAAAAATGCTAAAAAAGGGAATTTAATTGACTTTGCATAATTTCTCATGTGCAAAAATAGCTAAACGCACATTTGGAAAAATCAGATTTTAGAGGTTCAAAAATTACAAAAATATTTCAAATTTACATCAGCAAAAGGTCCCCTGACTTGCCGGAAACATTTGGAAGTCTTCCTGATGTTGAAATGGGGCTCATGATAGCTCATTGGAAAGCTCTGAGTGTCTAATTTCCAGAACAAGTGAGAGTTTCCCAATCTGATGCCTAGAGGTTCTCCAAAACTACACATGTGTGTAGAAAACCAAAAATTACAGTCTGCTGAAATAACGGGCAGAGTGTGCAAAAAGCGAGCCTTTTTTGCCATTTCGGGGAAGCAAATTATCTCCAAATGTTCTGAAAATCGCTGAGGGTGTGATCTTGAATTTATGGCATCCAATGATACCATTCTCCTCCTTTGACGAATCCCCAAAATGAAATGGAGAATTTCATGAGTTTTGACAAAAAACTCAAAAATGCCAAAAAACCAAAAATTGTCAAAAAGCGCCCAAAATTGGTGTGCATGACCCTCAAGGGTCCTCAGAAACACGCTCTAAAACTGAAACCAAAATTTCAAGTGCTGATGTGCTTTTCTTCTCTTTCCGTGCCGGGCGCTTCTCTTTTGCCTCCTTTAGTTTCTCTTGAGTGGCCTTTAACTTGTGCCGGGCAAACTGATTTAGCTTTTAATAATGCTTTGTCATCCTCCTTTGCAGTTCTAAGTCTCTGTTGGCCTTCTCAAGCTTCATCTCCAAATTTTTATTTGCTCTTTCTAGCCATGCCTCCAATTTCAAAATCCTGCCCTTTTCTTGGTATGCAACTCAACCAACCAAGTCCACACCATATACAAAGTCAACCTTAGTGTAGCCACACAGTCAATTTCACTGTTCATAGAACAAAGGTGGCAGAGCTTTGAAATTCTTCTGAGGTTTTAACAAAGGCCTGTAGGAGTTTTATCTTTTAAACAATCAAGGCTCCCTTTCAACAAAATACTGCTTCCTTTTAAGGTCATTCAACCAATTAACTCAAAATATGCACACAGTCAACCAACGTGTTTTTACATAGTTCAAAGTCACTTTGCTTAAAGGGGCAAGGTGACAGAGTTTTGAAATGTTTCTGAGATGGTAGTAATGATCTTGCAGCAGTCAAATGCCAGAAACTTCCTCTTGATCCAAGTACTACCCTCCTTGAACACAGCTCACCAAATATATGATGATATATAAACCCAGTCAATTTCAACAAGTAACAATACACAGTCCAAGGTTTACTGTTCAATAAGGGACAGAGTTTATTTGGCTTTTGATTGGTCAAATAGAAATCTACAGCATTCAACCATATAAGCTTCCCTTGAACAAAACTCTGCCCTATTTAAATCCTACAGTATTTTGCACCAATTTGATCCATACACCTTCAACCTGTACATGTCATCTTTCCTATAGTTTCAAACAATGCATATGGCTGATAGATTCCAACTTGTTTCACCATGGTAGTGAGGGCAATTTGATGGTCTTCTAATAGAAAATAAAGCATACAAGCATTTGATGTTTTATCAACCATATCGAATCTCGTTTCACACAAATTTAAACCTATGATCTTTGACTGTGATGATTAACTCTCCTCACTACTCAACATTTTTGAAAAAAACTCGAGGGAGGTTCATAAATACCTCTACAAATCGATGAAAAACCTTTTGAAGAGCTTGAGTAACCTTTAGGAACAATTTGGAGGCGTGTTGGAGGTAGAAATCATGCGCGGCACTTTTATAGTGAAGAACGTCGCGCAGGTTTTTGTTGTCAGGTCACTTTCGGGCCCTTGTGACCCGCGGCTACAGGAGTGCCACGCGCTCACACAGGAGCGCCGCGCTGCTTTGTTACTCTGTGGAAATTCCGCGCATAGGAGCGCCGCACGCTTGCACAGGAGCGCCGCGCAAGTTTTTACCTTTGAAACTCCGGTTTTTCATGCAAAATCTCCTTTTCTGGTCTCGAGGGCAACAAGACAGATCCTTTGTTTGCACTTGGAGTTTGCAAAAACGCGTGGGAAGCAGTCTTTACCTCTCGCCTTTGAAAAAAGGGAAAACCCTTTGATATACTTATTGAGGGTTTATGAAAACCTTTAAAAGGCTTTTGTCATTTAAAATATGAAATTCTTACCCTTTGTGAGATAATAGCTAAGACTCCTTTTCTTTTTCTCACAATAAGAAACATTGCAAAGGCTAAATTTTTTCATTGTGTTCATATATTCGAAAAAATGACCTTTGCCACTGTTGACACCTTCGGAGACATTTTTAACTAGGAAATACCACTCAAGCTCTTTCAAGAGTATTGAAAACTGCTTTATCATCTTGCAAGGAGATGGCTTGTCCTTTTCAACTTTGTTAACAGCTTCTGCCTCTAGGTGTTTCATCAGCTTTCTTCCAACTGTAGGTGCCAACATTAGTTGCATTCATTTAGACTCTGTAATTTTTTTTTTATCAAGAAGGGCACTTCTTCCAACACACTTCCTCTGCTCAAAGTGTAACAATATGGTGTTTCTGTCCCTTAAATAATGAACACCTATATTTGTCTTAAGATATTCTCCAGGACCTGAAAATATGTCAAAGCCTCCTTTTTGCATATCATGAACAATTGTTTTCAGTTGTAATGCTTCCTGAGGAGGTCAGCCAAGATTTTCTTTGTCAACCATGATAAACCCATTTGAAAGGCAACTTTTTATGAATGGAGCAGACCAGTACTTTGAAAAATAATCACTATTATGTCCTTCTGTCTGTGCAATGATTCATCGTATCATCACTGTTCATAATTTATTTTGTTGGAGCTGTGGACTGTCTTGAGATAAGTTTGACCCATTTGATTGCAGTGGTACCCCTGCTTTCTATTTGGTATCTTACCTTGCTTCTCAGATCAAACAAACCTTGAAATCAGTTAATGCTCTAGCCATCTGCTTATGAATGAAGGAGGCCTTTTTCTCTTGGCAAAATATCTGTGCTTTGTCAACCTTCTGTCCCAGCCACAAGTAGGCTACCTGATGAACATATTGACAAGGGTTTTCTTACATATGATAACAGGAAAACAACAGTGAACATTGATGCTTTTACCTCAGTCTCCAATCATCACTGTTCTCTAGAAAATTTGTGTCACTGTGTCACTGTTTATTTACAAACTTTGATTACAGTCAGTTGCAATTATTTAAGTCAAACATTGGCCATCGCCCTCTACTTGTAGATGAAGGAGGTGCCTTAAAACCCTCTACTTATAGATGAAGGAGGTTCTTGACCATGAAAAATTACAAGTCTGTTTGACAGTGTTGTTTTTCTTCTACTGTCTTTTCAGGCTGAATGAAGTTGCAAGAGCTTGATGAGAAACTCCTTGCCTTGCAGATGCATCTTAGGCTCATGATCACATTGAGGAGCAGTTGCCTTCTCATGTAGAGCCAAGAATTGTCTTCCAAGATGCTGATATGTTTCTTGTGCTTGTAAAATCCATAAACAGTGTAAAACATGTAAAGTCAGCTTGAGATTATGGTCTTATGCATTGCTGAGACTTAAGGGTGTATAAGTGGCACGACTTAGGGCTATGATTAACTTTATTAGTAGAGTGAGAGGTCTATTGTGACTGGTCTATAGCAGATGGAGGTTTTTTGGCCCTTTGATGGTTGCCAAGGGTGAAATTCCTTAAAGCGCCACTTCCTAACTTAGGGGGGGTTTTTTGAATAGATTTGGATTGTCCCTTTAGGGATGATGGGCAGACTAGTATGGCTGAAGCTGGATAAGGTTTGATAATGGGGTTTCATCTCGTTATGAGCGGACTGAAAGGTAGGAGGGAAAAAATTTTTATGGGGGTTTTCCCAGCTGGAAAATTTGACAAATTTTAGATCTGCTGTTGGAAAACTGGGCTCTTACAACTAGTCATCACCAACAAGTAAAAAATACTGATGACTAACAGTGGCTCCATTTGGGGAGGGTAGCTCCTTTTTAGGAGGTGTCCAGAATTTCAGATCTATGGCTTATGAAGACCAGTGCCTTACCCATTGGCGCAATATTTCATTCTTCTTTGATGCCATTTCTGAAAAAGTGACAGCATGATTAGCATCAATGACATTTCTACCTACCCCACTATCTTTCCTAACATTTTTTCGTTCTTTTTTGGCGTATTTGAACTAGCAGCCTTTTGACAACATATTTTTCTTTTTGCAAAATGAACCTATCTATTTCTACACTTATATCTGCCGGGAGTTCAGATTAAACTGATGAACTCCTTCATTACTCTACCTACGCTAGATCAACTGTCAAGATTAAGCTGTTTGACAGGATTTTGTTCTCTAATCTAAAACATGAAATTTAAAAGATGAATCAAATCAGGATTAGGCAGTCTGATTTGCCATGTATTTGCGGCATGAAAGAGTAGATGCACACAAATATTATTCTGCAAAATGGAAATCTAGATAAAACAGGGCTAAGATGTACAGTGTGTTTTCCATCCCTTGTTTCTCTCTTTGGTTCTGTTTTGGGCGTGTGGAACCAGTATCTTTTCCTAATCTACTCTCTGTGATAAGTCAATCTTACACAATGTTGACCATCTTTTTCACTCACTAACTTATCAGTAAATAAATTTAAACATGTTCAGCTATGATTAGGCTAGATAGCTGAACAAGACATTGAAGTACTAGTAACGTCATTTAGACTTGCTCGCTTTCCGAAGGACTATTTTTTGGAACATGGGGCTTTACCATTGCTTTTTAGAAACCTCCCTCTTTTTCTACTTTTTACTTTTTTTTGTATTTTTCGCTTTTTCACTTTTTCTTCAAACAATCTAAAACTGGAAAGATGCTCACAAGGCTGAGCTTTAACTATCTACCTATCCTAGCCTAAAATATACACTACATACACATTTGGTGAACTCTTCTTTCCAATGTAACCAGTCAAGTAGATGATTACATGGGTGATTCTGGTTTAGTTCTTTCATGATGCAGAAATAATGAAAAGGCCACTCCCACTTGGTTTGTTTCTGGACAGTAGTGCTTAAGCTTTTTCTCATTCTTGGCAGCAACTTGTTCATGATGGAACCCACTACTCCTTCATATTTCTCAAGGAAAACAACAAATGGATCTTGGAATAATACCTGATCTAGAGGATTTGATATATGGGCTTCATTCAAGACTACTCTTTCTTCCACTTGGCTATATCTAGGACTCTCCTGGTAAAGCAATTCTTCCCCTTGCTCATGATCACTTGAAATGTCAGACTCATCATATATTGCAGTGTAGTTTTCTTTCCAAGCTGATGTGTTTTGATAGGGCGGGCTAAAAAATGTGTGAAGGTCATCAGGATGATGGGCAGGGATACACCTTGATAGTAAATTATCTTGAAAGGATAGTGTGACAACTCCCATGTGTTTATCAACCTCTATTTCTTCATCTGCAATTTGTAACTTAATGGAACTTGGTGGCTGCAAATCTGGAGTAAAGGAATATTCCATTTCTAAAATGATTTCCTCAACCATTTCAGGAAAAGGCTTCTCATTTACAACATGCTCGAGAATTTCATCATCTTCCTCAACCTCATCATCAAAGCTAAAAAACTGCTGATTTCCAATTATGTGAATGTTATCTCTGATGGACTGAAGTGAAATAGAGCAAACAGTCCGAGACTCTTCACTTACTTCTGAATTCTCAAGGCTCTTCTCATCAGTGTCATAGATGACCTGTAATGGCTGCTCACTTTTCTCAAGTTTATGAAACTGAGCTTTCTCCTGAAAATCAAAAACTGAGTCTTCTGCAAAGTTAGCTTCTGTTTGGAAATCATAATCATCAACATATTGATCAAACATTGGAGAATCATTAACATAAGTAATGTCACCAGCCATGTATATTGGACTATCATATTTCTTTTCTTCAACTTGATTTACAAATCTATTTTCTGATTTATGATATGCAGGATTAATAGGAGAAAGATCAAAGAAGTTTTTGTTATATGAAGTTTCAGAGGCTGTCTGTATGTTTATAATTTGATCTATTTCCTCTTTAGTTAAAGGAGAAGGTATTTTCTATTTTATTTGAAGTGGGCAACAATTTCTTTCCATTTTTTGTGGAAGTTGATCTTATGGCTGAATGTCCTCTTGCATTTTGCAGGGAAGGGCAGATAGACTGTTATTGGTTTCAACCTTTTCAAAGAGCTCTTGTGGATCCTCTCTTATTTCTTGATGGATTTCATCTAGGATCAACTCTTCTTGGTCATCTTGATGGTTAGCTTGGGTAAGAAAATTATGGACCTCCTCTAAAAATTCCTTAGGATGCCAATTTCCTAAGTTTTCTTCAATGCTTACAAGGTGTTGTATGAGGTTTTCAAAGTGATCAAAACAATTTTCAGCCAATGATAGAGATGGACAATGTCCTATATAGTGTTTAAAAAATTCTTTGTGGAAATCCTTCAAAGAAAACAAGGTACGAGGCTCTAGGTTTTCATACCATTTTCTTGCCTCTTCTTCTAATGTACTCATGAACATTTTCATGAGGCAGTCCTCATTCCATTCAACCTTTAACTTCCATTCATGTATATAAATTTTGATGAGGTGTAAAAATGGGTCGTCAATATTTTCATTTTGAAAGAGAGGTAGTTTTGCGAACCAATTTACATCTGTAGGCATTTTGTGTGGGAAACCAGGGATATGTTCTCTGCTCATCAAAGCATATCTCTTTTGTGTCCTCAGGTGGAGGAATTGAACCATGCTTTCCTCCATCAGGATGATTGGGATTACTTAATGCATTCCTAGGAGACTTTATAAGGACTAATGGGGAAAAAGGCCTACTGGAGGCTAGTGGAGTTGCCAGGTGGAACTTGATTGTTTTGAAAAGATGTAGCTATGGTCCACCACCAGTAACTAAGGAGAAAGCCAAACTGGGAATTGTTTTGGGGTTTTTCTGAGTTTTATGTGCAGTCTATGGTTTATTTAAAAGTATTCTAAAAATGTTTCATTACTTTGCTAAGGTGGCGAGAACAAAAAGAGTTTACTCTAAATGATCTTATGGACTGCGTGCTTGTTTAAGTATCTAAAGGACTAAAGAGTCTGTAAGAGTTTTCTAGACTGTCATGTGCTCAGTGTCCCACCATCTCCCGCTATGTTAGTGAGCGATGGGATAGGTCGAACAGACAGTAACCTAGAGTTCGGTAAAATAGTAAGGCCTACTAGAGGCTAGTGGAGTCGCCAGGTGGATTTTTAGTTGTTTTGCGGTATATGTGTATGGTCCACCACCAATACTGTCAAAAACCAATCTAAGGGAGTGTTTTGGGGTATATGTGTATGGTCCACCACCAATACTATCAAAAACCAATCTAAGGGAGTTTTTTGGGGTTTTCTAAGTTTTATGTATTTCTAAGGTTTGGAAGAGTTTCCTATAACTGACTCATCATTTAGCTAGGATGGTGAAGGAGCTATTCTACTCTTCGGGCAACACTTAAGTTTTCTAAGTTTGAATGGGAATTCGAGAGTTTCTAAGGAGTACTTAGATTTTCACTAACTCAGAAGGTCCCACCATGATCGCCATTATGTTAGTGAGCGGTGGGATAAGTCAATCAAAAAGTATTCTTAAGGCTACTGGAAAGTTTAGGGAAACTAAGTTTGTTTAATACTCAGAGTCCCACCGTGATCGCCATTATGTTAGTGAGTGGTGGGATAAGTCAATCAAACAGTATTCTTAAGGCTACTGGAATGTTTAGGGAAACTAAGCTTGTTTGTTACTCAGAATCCCACCGTGATCGCCATTATGTTAGGGTCCCGTGATTTGGCTGATTGGCAAGCCAAATGACAGTGTAACATCAAACCAAGCTTTGGAGCCCAAGTACCTAGCCTTCCTGGACTCAGAAAGGGCTCTCTCTATATGTGTAAGGGATATCTGTGTGTTTGCTTATTATGTTTATGATTTTTAGGCTAGTTATGGAGTATGTTTTTTTTGGTTTTGGTTTTTTAAGTTGTGAGGGATGAAACTAATCAAAGATATGAAATAGGTAACAAGATGTTAGGTTAACTGGGCTATGGGGTCAAAAGGTCAAGAAATCTATTAGATGACGACACAAGGCTGTTGAAGGGCCGATTTGATTCAAGGTAGAAAGGATCTTTGGGAAAAATGGAGTAAATGGACATCAAGTTTGTGAACGACAAAGGATTTCAAGCATAACTAGTTTAATATCAGACATAAACATGGTAGGGAAACCCATTAATCATGCAAAAGGTAACTATAAGCTAACCAATACATAGAAATAAACATTCAAGCCATGCATAGAAGTATAAGACCCTCTAACTTTGGGAAATGGCTTTCAGACTTTGGGGAAAACACTTAAGGAAGACAAACAACTCAAAACACTATGCTGGAACGCCTAAACACAGTACTTCAAGTTATTGGGCACTTTTAACAACAAGATTTTCATAGTTTTAGGCAAAGGGCTAGATCGAAACTAGGCCTCCTTGGTTCAAACAAAATGATAATCTAATCAGTCAAAGAGAAATTTCATGGATGGAACTATAGCTAGCCATAGGTAAGTAGGGCATACCGTAATTCCTTCTTAGCATGTATAAAACCATGAATGAAACAAGCAACAATATCCTAAATATTTAAAGAGCAGTCAAGAATTCTTTAATGTTACTTAGGAAGAAGAAAACAAAGAAGCTATGAAGAAACAGGAAATTTGAGGTGCCTCCATGGGCATGTCTCAAATTTGTTCTCTATTGATCTATAGCAAGCAAGAAACATGTATTCATGAATGAAAACTAGAAGACAACAACAAAGCAAGAGACACTATACCATTCTACCAAGTCATGGAATCCATCAACAATCCTTCATCATTCATCCAAGAACATCCAAGAGACAATCCAAAAGCATAACACAAGTATTTCCTTCCAAAGCTCATATGACCATATATTTCTTCTCTTCTCAAGTTCAGCCTTGTTTTACAATGAAAGCCTTTGGAATATATAGGCTCAAGTGAGGAAAACCTCATGGTTCAACCTGCCATCCTATTGGCCTAATCAAAATATCTAAATTTGTCCTTGAGGCTTTGCAAAGCCCAAGGCACAAAAATATCTCATAAAATATCTAAAAATGATAAAAAAAGGGAATTTAATTGACTTTGCATCATTTCTCATGTGCAAAAATAGCTAAACGCACATTTGGAAAAAGCAGATTTTAGAGGTTCAAAAATTACAAAAATATTTAAAATTTACATCAGCAAAAGGTCCCCCGACTTGCCGGAAACATTTGGCAGTCTTCCTGATGTCAAAACGGGGCTCATGATAGCTCGTTGGAAAGCTCTGAGTGTCTAATTTCCAGAACAAGTGAAATTTTCCTGATCCTATGCCTAGAAGTTCTCCAAAACTGCACATGTGTGTAGAAAACCAAAAATTACAGTCTGCTAATATAACGGGCAGAGTGTGCAAAAAGCGAGCCTTTTTCGCCATTTCAGGGAAGAAAATGATCTCCAAATGTTCTGAAAATCACTGAGGGTGTGCTCTTGAATTTATGGCATCCAATGATACCATTCTCCTCCTTTGATGAATCCCCAAAATGAAATGGCGAATTTCATGAGTTTTGACAAAAAACTCAAAAATGCCAAAATACCAAAAATTGTCAAAAAGCACCCAAAATTGGTGTGCATGACCCTCAAGGGTCCTTAGAAACACGCTATGAAAATGAAACCAAAATTTCAAGTGCTGATGTGCTTTTCTTTTCTTTCCGTGCCGGGCGCTTCCCTTTTTCCTCCTTTAGTTTCTCTTGAGTGGCCTTTAACTTGCGCCGGGCAAACTGATTTAGCTTTTGATAATGCTTTGTCATCCTCCTTTGCAGTTCTAAGTCTCTGTTGGCCTTCTCAAGCTTCATCTCCAAATGTTTATTTGCTCTTTCTAGCCATGCCTCCAATTTCAAAATCCTGCCCTTTTCTTGGTATGCAACTCAACCAACCAAGTCCACACCATATACAAAGTCAACCTTAGTGTAGCCACACAGTCAATTTCACTGTTCATAGAAAAAAGGTGGCAGAGCTTCGAAATTCTTCTAAGGTTTTAACAAAGGCCTGTAGGATTTTTATCTTTTAAACAATCAAGGCTCCCTTTCAACAAAATACTGCTTCCTTTTAAGGTCATTCAATCAATGAACTCAAAATATGCACACAGTCAACCAACGTGTTTTTACACAGTTCAAAGTCACTGTGCTTAAAGGGGCAAGGTGACAGAGTTTTGAAATGTTTCTGAGATGGTAGTAATGATCTTGCAGTAGTCAAATGCCAGAAACTTCCTCTTGATCCAAGTACTACCCTCCTTGAACACAGCTCATCAAATATATGATGATATATAAACCCAGTCAATTTCAACAAGTAACAATACAAAGTCCAAGGTTTACTGTTCAATAAGGGACAAAGTTTATTTGGCTTTTGATTGGTCAAATAGAAATCTGCAGCATTCAACCATATAAGCTTCCCTTGAACAAAACTCTGCCCTATTTAAATCCTGCAGTCTTTTGCACCAATTTGATCCATACACCTTCAACCTGTACATGTCAGCTTTCCTATAGTTTCAAACAATGCATATGGCCGATAGATTCCAACTTGTTTCACCACGATAGTGAGGGAAATTTGATGGTCTTCTAATAGAAAATAAAGCATACAAGCATTTGATGTTTTATCAACCACATCGAATCTCGTTTCACACAAATTTAAACCTGTGATCTTTGATTGTGATGATTAACTCTCCTCACTACTCAACATTTTTGAAAAAAACTCAAGGGAGGTTCATAAATACCTCTACAAATCGATGAAAAAACTTTTTAAGAGCTTGAGCAACCTTTAGGAATGATTTGGAGGCGTGTTAGAGGTAGAAATCATGCGCGACACTCTTGTAGTAAAGAACGTCGCGCAGGTTTTTGTTGTTGGGTCACTGTTGGGCCCTTGTGACCCGCGGCTACAGGAGCGCCGCGCGCTCGCACAGGAGCACCGCGTGGCTTTGTTACTCTGTGGAAATTCCGCACACAAGAGCTTCGCGCACTTGCACAGGAGCGCCACGCAAGTTTTTACCTTTGAAACTCCAGTTTTTCGTGCAAAATATCCTTTTCTGGTCGCGAAGGCAACAAGACAGATCCTTTGCTCGCACTTGGAGTTTGCAAAAACGCGTGGGAAGCAGTATTTACCTCTCGCCTTTGAAAAAAGGGAAAACCCTTTGATATACTTATTGAGGGTTTATGAAAACCTTTAAAAGGCTTTTGTCATTTAAAACATGAAATTCTTACCCTTTGCGAGATAATAGCTAAGACTCCTTTTCTTTTTTTCACAATAAGAAACATTGCAAAGGCTAACTTTGTTCATTGTGTTCATATATTCGAAAAAATGACCTTTGCCACTGTTGACACCTTCGGAGACATTTTTAACTAGGAAAGACCACTCAAGCTCTGTCACGAGTATTGAAAATTGCTTTATCATCTTGCAAGGACATGGCTTGTCCTTTTCAACTTGGTTAACAGCTTCTGCCTCCAGGTGTTTCATCAACTTGCTTCCAACTGTAGGTGCCAACATTAGTTGCATTCACTTAGACTCTGTCATTTTTTGTTTATCAAGAAGGGTGCTTCTTCCAACACACTTCCTCTGCTCAAAGTGTACCAATATGGTGTTTCTGTCCCTTAAATAATGAACACCCATATTTGTCTTAAGATATTCTCCAGGACCTGAAAATATGTCAAAGCCTCCTTTTTGCATATCATGAACATTTGTTTTCAGTTGCAATGCTTCTTAAGGAGGTCAGCCCAAATTTTCTTTGTCAACCATGATAATCCCATTTGAAAGGCACCTTTTTATGAATGGAGCGGACCAGTACTTTGAAACATAATCACTATTATGTCCTTTTGTCTGTACAATGATTCATCTGATCACCACTGTTCAGAATTTATTTTGTTGGAGCCGTGGACTGTCTTGAGATAAGTTTGACCCATTTGATTGCAATGGTACCCCTACTTTCTATTTGGTCTCTTACCTTGCTTCTCAGATCAAACAAACCTTGAAATCAATTAATGCTCTGGCCATCTGCTTATGAATGAAGAAGGCCTTTTTCTCTTGGCAAAATATCTATGCTTTGTCAACCTTCTTTCCCAGCCACAAGTAGGCTACATGATGAACATATTGATAAGGGTTTTCTTACATATGATAACAGGAAAACAATAGTGAACATTGATGCTTTTACCTCAGTCTCCAATCATCACTGTTCTCCAGAAAATTTGTGTCATTGTGTCACTGTTTATTTACAAAATTTGATTACAATCAGTTGCAATTCTTTAAGTCAAACATTGGCCATCGCCCTCTACTTGTAGATGAATGAGGTGCATTAAAAACTTCTGCTTATAGATGAAGGAGGTTCTTAGCCATGACAAATTGCAAGTCTGTTTGACAGTGTTTTTTTATTCTATTGTCTTTTCAGGTTGAATGAAGTTGCAAGAGCTTGATGAGAAACTCCTTGCCCTGCAAATGCATCTTAGGCTCATGATCACATTGAGGAGCAGTTGTCTTCTCATGTAGAGCCAAGAGTTGTCTTCCAAGATGCTGATATGTTTCTTGTGCTTGTAAAATCCATAAACAGTGTAAAACACCTAAAGTAAGCTTGAGATTATGATCTTATGCATTGCTGAGACTTAAGGGTGTATAAGTGGCGTGACTTAGGGCTGTGATTAACTTTATTAGCAGAGTGAGAGGTCTATTGTGACTGGTCTGTAGCAGATGGAGGTTTTTTGGCCCTTTAGTGGTTGCCAAGGGTGAAATGCCTTAAAGTGCCACTTCCTAACTTAGGGGGGTGTTTTTTGAACAGATTTGGATTGTCCCTTTAGGGCTGATGGGCAGACTAGTATGGCTGAAGCTGGATAAGGTTTGATAATGGGGTTTCATCTCGTTATGGGCGGATTGAAAGGTAGGAGGGCAAGAAATTTTATGGGGGTTTTCCCAGCTGGAAAATTTGACAAATTTTAGATCGGTTGTTGGAAAACTGGGCTTTTACAACTAGTCATCACCAACAAGTAAAAAACACTGATGACTAACACTCCATATGCAGGCACACGAGCTATTATAGGAATTTTATTCAAGGGTACGCACTGATCACGACACCCGTGGAAAAGCTGCTAAATAAGGACATATCATTTTTTTGGGATGACGAGTGTCAGAAACGTTTTGAGATACTAAAGGAAAAGATGGTCTCTACACCTATTCTCATATTTTCTGACTGGAAAAAGGCTTTCCATGTCCATGTGGATGCTTCAGGGATTGCCCTAGGAGCTGTCCTTACAAAGCCCGTGGAGGGGGACATTGATCACCCGGTTACATTTTCCAGTAGAAACCTCTTTAGCGCAGAGCGTAACTACTCCAATACTGAACGCGAGGGTTTGGAAATGGTATACACCCTATAGAAATACCAACATTATCTATTGGGGGGCACTTCAAGATATTCACGGATCACTCAACTTTGACGTACCTAGTCAATAAGGCTGTGTTGTGGGGGAAAATATTTCGATGGTTAATACTGTTTCAGGAATATGACTTTTAGATAATTATGACGCTAAGGAGATTAAACACAGGACCAAATCACTTGTCTCAAATCTAGAGTGGTGACGAGCCAACCAACCTGGAAAAAGAATTGCCTGATGCGCAGCTATTTTCTATTAAGGTGGTTGATGAGCACTTTGTGTATATTATCCAATTCTTAACTACAGGGATGGCACCTATAGAGTATTCGATACAATAGAAAAAAGAGTTGGTGACCTGCATAGCTGACTTCACCATCATCGCGAGCCATATGTATAAGCTGGGAGCTTATGAGGTACTGCAAAGATACATATTGGAGCATGAAAGACAAGCCATCTTACCAGAAGCCCACAGAGGCATAGCGAGAGGTCACTATGCAGGAAAAGAAATGATGCAGAAGATCCTAAGAGCTGGGTTGTGGTGGCCTACGCTGCATAGCGACTCTTATGACTATTGCAAAGCCTGTGACACATGCCAACAGACAGGAAGACCGTCACGCAGGGACAAAATTCCTTTGCAACCACAGATGGCCTTGTAGGCATTCGATAAATGGGAAATAGACTTCGTTGGACCCATCAACCAACTAGGTAAGAAGATAGGTGCTCGCTACATCATCACTAGGACTGATTATGTAACCAGTTGGGTTGAAGCGCAAGCTGTGAAGGATTGCACTGCAGATACTGCTGCATGATTTATTTTTGCGCATATTTCAACCAGGTTTGGCTGTCTAAAGATCTTGCTGAGAAATAGAGGTACGCATTTCATTAATGACACAATACAAGCTTTGACTGAGGAGTTTCAAATCCACCATGCAAAAAGTACCCCATATCACTCACATGAAAATGGAACGGTCAAAGATTTTAATAAAATTTTGGAACAAGCACTTACTAAGGTCTGAAATGTCGATCAAAGTGATTGGGACTTGCGAATCCCATCGGTCCTTTGGGCCTATCAGACCAAATGCAAGAAATTGACTGCGAAAAAATCGTTCCAGATCGTTTATGGAAAGGAGGCCATTATGCCCATGGATTATATCATTCCTAGCTTACGCATTGCAGCCTTTACGAACATGGTGGAGCCCACTATCATGTAGGAACGCTTAGCACAGCTAGTTTCCTTGGAGGAAGACCGATTCACTGCTAACTTTCACCAGTAGGTTCAAAAGGCCCGAGAAAAATCCTGGCACGATAGGCATATCTGACAGAAGTCATTTAAAAAAGGATGAGCTCGTATTATTATATGACAGCAAAGCGACCTCTATCTGCTCAGGAAGAAGCTCGACTTGCTGAACCAATAACTTGCCTACCGCCCTATGTTTGGCCTCACAGGTCCTTGGTGCGCACGCCTAAGAATCTCAAACGTATGTGTGCCTATCTGCAAATTCTAGTGATTCCAGGTGAAGTCCCCATAATTGGAGAAGCATTTGGCAAAATCTCCTCAATTAAGTTCGATGACCATGACCTTGCCAACCTGGAGGCCTTCCCAGAATTAGCACCTGAGATATATCTCGAATGAGTACTGGAGGACGATGTGCTAAGGATCGTACTAATTTCGTGGGCGCGTGGGTTAGTAGGTTCAGGATTACTAAACTTGCTGCGGATAACTCACTTTGGCTGATACAATATAACTGACCAAGTTGTGCCACAGCTGCTAGCCCTGATCCATGACGAAAGCTTGTGGATCCAGGACTACATTCCCATCGATGGCACCCTAATTCACCACATTATTGGTCTCCCCATGGAGGGACCGAATCCCATGGAGTGCGTCGGCAAGAAGTATGAGCAACATATCGCCAACAAGGTGCGAGAAGACTACCATGTCGAGCAAAATACTAAGGAGTTCCTGATCAACACCATTGCCAACCCTAGAGTGCGCATGGGTACCCTGTTGTTGGCATGTAACATGATGCGCAAGTGTCAGGCCACGACTGTCCCCACCTATGTAATTCAGCTTGCTGGCTGCTGTGAAAAGGAGGTCTTCTTTAATTGGTCACAATTCCTCTGTAACGATTTTTTGGAAAACTTTCGCGAGGCCCAAGATCACAGAAAGGCGTTCTGTTACTCTTGGATGTTGCTCCTCATTGCATTGGTCACATGGGAAGCCCCTGAAGACTTGGTCCTCTTAGGGTTCTATAAATATAGGATTCATAATTTTGAATTGACTTTTGATAGTCTTGTAAAACATGTACATACCTTACTTTTTGCAAGTTTTTTTCCCATATTTTGAAAAAATAAAAAATAAAAAATAAAAGAAAAAGAAAAATAATAAAAAAATCAAAAAGAGGGTAAAAAGTCCTAAAAGAAAGATCAAAGGAATTGAAAAATATAGACTCAGAAAAAGAAAAAAGATGAAAATAAGACCTGAAAGTGAGCAAGTCCAAATGCCACTACTTTTTACTTTTCTGCGAAATAAATAATTATGGCAAAGTGTCAATAAATGCTATAATCCATGATAAGTTAAATTGTTTAATCTTAACTTGTCATGTTTTCAATTTCATGTTTTAGATAGTGAATAAAGATTTGTCAGAAAATTTAATCCTGAGAAATCTGTAGATAGATAGAGAATAATGAGGAGCTCAATAGTTTATTCTGAGCCCTTGGATGAAATAAGGTAGATCTAGTTAGTTTATGCTTTAAAAGAATAAATATTTCAAGATTGCAAGCCTAAATGCGCCTGCTAAACGAAGAAAAAAATGTTAGAATAAGACTGGGTGGGTAGAAAGAAGTAGAGAAAGCATGTAATAAATGATTATCGGAAAAAATTACTAGTTCCCCTTCCCTTATAGGTATTTAGTGTTCTAAACTATCATTCAAACAGTCTCAGAGTATTTCTCTGACTTTTGTTGGGACCAGACCCAAGGCTCGATGACTGGCTAGTTGAAAATATTAAATTCTTATGTTTAATCCCCATTCATCATTATTTCATCTCTCATTCATACATTATAAATATTTTCATAAGTAAAGACTCATTCTTACTTAATGAAACATATAAACCCATCTAATTAACTCCCTCCATTCAGAAACATACAAAAACCCTCAAAAATACTTTATACTAAGTATTGGTGAAATGATAAAAATACATACTTTGCTTTACTTTTACACTTTACTTAGTCGGTTTATGTATTTTTGTGTGCCTTCCATTCCCATTTTCATATTAACTTTTAACTTAGTTTATTAAATCCCTAAATAATACCTTATCCTACTTACTTAAATCCTTATATCTAAATACTCCCAAAACCCACTGTTATAAATATTTTAGACCAAAGTTATTACCCACATTTCAAATAGAAAAGCCCAAATAAAATTCCATTTGGTCTGAAACTAACACTAAATAAATATCCCGCCCCCTATGGTTATTAAACCATTCAAAAGGTTTAATACTATATAAATAAAATAAAAGGTTTCGCTAATGTGTTTCATTTAGGGCATATTACCTATGTTCTAAACAAAAAATATTTAATCCCGCACTTTAGCATATATCATAGGTTTTGAATCGAATTAAATGTTTTTATAAGGTTCAAAAGGATTTAAATCCACCATGCAAAGTCTGCACCTTTGCAAAGCATACATTAACCTCTCCTCCACATGTTTTATAACCCAAAGTTCTATCGAAATAGACTAAGGTTTATTTCAATAAACTAAACACGGACCCATATATTATTTCCACCATGTTATGTAAAGCCTCACGCTTTATATAAATAACCCATGATATATTCAAACCATGCTTTTATATAATTAAAACCTTTGATCCAATTCATATTTTATAAAGGTTTTAAACCAAGCTTTTAACTGCCAGTGCTTATGTAGACCCCAGTCCCACCATTTGTTTGCCGCACCTTCCAAGTCAAATCTCAACCCTTCGCACCTGATCTCAAGATCCAATGGTCCAAATGTGATATCGCGCGCACAAAGTAATCGAACGACCAAATCCAAAATGCACGCAGAATGGGCAGTTTTTCCCATTTCTCTCTCCTTGACGTGTCGAGATTGTATTGGATCGCATTCATTTGGTTCTAAACCACTTATCGCCCAATGTGCATGTGATAACCTCTCTTCGGTTTCGTTTCAAATTATGAAAGCACCTCCTGCCATTGATCAGACCTGCATTTAATGAAAATTATGGTAATTGAATCATAAGGTTAAAACCTTTGGTTAAGCTATTTTTGATGTTATCCGCGCATTTGCACTCTGATATAACTCTTCCCGACTGAGTTAAGAATTTTCTGTTGGGAAAAATACTGAGGGGGGGGCTGAATCAATATTTACTGCATATTCAAAACTTTTTACTTTTTCATTCCTTAAAACCCATACGCTACTTTGCTGAAGCCAAGTAGCGTATACACGCGGATATCCTTCATAAAACTCGCGTATACACAGAGATCTAATTATGCCATTAGTTCTTCACTTATATCATTCCATCATTCATTCATTAGATAAACAGTAAACATGTGCAGTAAGAACAGAATAAACCATCACACAAAGCATCACACATGGACATCAGGATTTTTAGGTGGAAACCCAAGTCGGGAGAAAACCACCACTGCAGTTGCTCAGCCTTCAATATTTTATTATAGAGAAAACATCTTACAACATATGTGCTGGCGCAGACTTGACTTGACACGCGAGGCACCCACTGCGCTCATTTACCGGCCTCACGGAAGAGAGATACAACCCCACGACTCGTTTACCGGCCTCACGGAAGAGAGCCTACGACCCCCTGCTCTCGTTTACCAGCCTCACCTGGAAGGGAGCTACAACCCCCTGACTGAAGGCTACAACCTTCAGCACCACCTTGGACCACGTTTCATCAATTTTCACACTGGATCCAACAAATTCAATAGAACAACATTTGTAGGCCACGTTTCATCATATTTTCAGATTAGACCCTCTTCATACATTTAAGCTCAATCATACAACCAAACTGATACAGACAACTCAGCACTGTAGAATACAGATAGCAGTAACACAGCAAAGCAGATCAGACATTTCTTACCACAGACTTCAGCAAACCCTAGTTCCCATACGCGCTTTCACTTCACTGATGTCGCGTATATACGCGCTTCCGTCCACATAAACCAGCGTATACTTCAGTATAAATTTCATTGCGCATACGCGCTTTCTCTTCAGCGAAGCCGCGTATATATGCGCTTCCTCTGCGGTGAAGTAGCGTATAGATCTTTAATCATTACAGAGCAGCATACTTCTTCAGATCAGATATTCAGTTCAGATTTACCCTTTTACTTCAGACAGATGTTCGCCTAGATGTTCGCCTCATCACAGATCTAATCCTTCCATAAGCAGATCTAGTAGATACAAGTGCATTTCAGATCTAGATCCCCTTCTTCATCATTGGTGCATCATACATTCAGATTTATCATTCAAGTGTAACCCTTTCCATTCAGATCTACTTCAGAGAGAAGTATTCATTCAAGCTCAGACATCTTGCACCCACACTCATGATTTGCACAATGAAATTCTTCTCCTTATATAGGTTTACCCCTTTTTTTCAATACCATGACCCAAACCAATACCATGAGCCCAAAATTACTTTACTTCCGATGGTATTCCTGGACGGGGTCTTTTAGATGAATCATTACCCAATACATTGGGTCAATACCATGGTGGTTACCCCTGGTTTTGCACTTTTTGAGCGCTTTTTCCCATACGCGACTTGTCACGTTCTTTCCCGCGTGCATACGTGACTTCCCTTAGACATATCCGCGTATACCTTGAGACATACTCTTTTCACCATAGATTTAGTACAAGCTGAATTCCTTTCTTCATTGTCTTCTGTACTCACTGTAGATACCTCAGATTTCCTTCATCAAGGACATATTCTATCAAGCACAACTTCATCAAGTGGGTTGCCTTTCAAGGACAACACTCAGTATCATATTGTCAACAAACATCATATCATATCAGATTTACATCATTTACCAAGTCCATCAAGTCAAGAATAACTTCATCAGGTGGTTTGCCATCAAGGACAACACATGTCAACAGTCGCATGTATTCATCTTCATTTAGTGGGTTGCCATCAAGGACAACACTCTGCATCATATTTCCAACAATCTCCCCCTTTGTACTTGATGGCAACCATGATGGTGTTTGGTTACCACAACAGATAGGTACATTAAGAATACAATTACACCATGTCACTCTCCCCATTTTTGACACCATTCAAACACCATGTCACCATTCTTTCTCTTCATTCAAACACCATGTCACTCTCCCCCTTTGACATCAAGGGCAAAGGGCGGATCAAAACCAACACACTCTCCCCTTTTCTCCTTATGTGGAAGAAGCGTTTTGCAGATCTGATGTATACTGAAGTGACCAAGCTCCCCCTGAGTTCATGCTGAATCTTCAAAACATATTTTCCAATGAAGTACAAGACTCTATGAACTTCCTATCACCAAAGACTCATACTTACATCAAATATCCATCCAAGTGAATTTACATATGAGATTCAACTACCCAACCAAGTGGGTTTACACACTTGACTCAGCTACCCAACCAAGTGGGTTTACAAATTTGACAAGTCCTTACATGGCTGAATATTACAATTTTTACATCATGGGTCTCAACAAGACTTTTTCATCAAATTACACATATGACCATTTATAACCAATACCAGAAAATCTTCAAGATAGATCCTATATTAGAACCATCATAATGCCAACAATGCATTATACTTAGCAAAGCTAAGGCTCCCCCTGAATCTGTGCATCCAAGCATCCTTTCCATATGACTAAGGCTCCCCCTTAGTTTGTGCATCCTGAACACTTTCACCAACAAATCATCAAAACATTAGAAACAGAATTATGAGAACTGGAACACCACGAGAGATACCAAACAGCACTGCAGCTGTGCTGAAGAGAGCTGAACCAACCAAAAATTGCCAGCAACCAATCATACGCGGTTTTCTGTGCAGGAACTCGCGTATATACGCGACTGTGTTTCAAGAAATCCGCGTATCCAATGCCATCTTCTAAATTTATGCAGATTTGTTCTTTTGACTGGCAGAGAACACTCCCAGCTTCTGTCTTAGATACTCGAACGCTTCCCTGGGCAGAGGTTTGGTAAAGATATCAGCAATTTGTTCTTTGGAGGGAACATACTCCAACTTCACGGTTTGCTCAAGCACTCGTTCACGTAAGAAGTGATACTTGATGGGAATGTGCTTGGTATTTGAATGCATAATAGGATTCTTTGAAATACTGATGGCACTTGTATTTTCACACTTAATGGGGACAGGAGGAGTACATTTGATTTGAAAATCTTGTAAGGTTTGCATCATCCAAAGGAGTTGAGTGCAACAAGATGCGGCAGCCACATATTCTGCTTCTGCTCTAGATAAGGCAATAGAATTTTGCTTCTTGCTGAACCAAGATACTAACCGGGGTCCCATATAGAATGCACCACCACTAGTGCTTTTCCGATCATCAACATTTCCAGCCCAATCTGCATCAGTGTAAGCATGAAGAGTAAGATCGGCATCCTTTGGATACCATAGACCAAAGTCTTGAGTTCCTTGTAGATATTTGAATATCCTTTTGACAGCCTGAAGGTGAGACTCTTTTGGATTAGCTTGGAATCGTCCAACAATTCCAACTGCATGCATAATGTCTGGTCTGGTCCCAGTGAGATAAAGTAGACTTCCAATCATCGATCTGTATTCTGGTTGATTCACTGTGGGAGAATCATCATTAGAGCTGAGACTGCATCCGGTTATCATTGGTGTACTTACAGGTTTGCATTCTTCCATGCCATACTTCTTCAGAATTTGCTTAAGATATTTTGCTTGTGATAGGAATATACCATCTGCAGTTTGATGCACTTGCAAGCCGAGAAAGAATGTTAGTTCCCCAAGTAAAGACATTTCAAATTCTTGCTGCATGACAGAAGCAAATTTTTGACTCAAAGATTCTTCGTTACTCCCAAAAATGATATCATCAACATATACAACCACAATCAATAGTTTATCATTTTCAACTTTTGTGTATAAGTTGCTATCAGTAGACCCCTTTGAAAATCCTTGTTGATGAAGATATTTGTCAAGACGATAATACCAAGCCCTTGGAGCTTGTTTGAGTCCATACAGAGCCTTTTTAAGTCTACAAACAAGATTTTCATCATTCCCCAAAATGAATCCTTCCGGTTGTTCTATATATACTTCTTCTTCTAGATCACCATTAAGAAAAGCAGATTTAACATCCATTTGATAAACTTTGATTTGTTGATGACTTGAAAAAGCAAGAAACATTCTTATGGCTTCAATTCTAGCTACAGGAGCAAAAGTTTCTTCAAAGTCTATACCTTCTTGTTGAGTATACCCTTTGCAAACCAGTCTAGCTTTGTTTCTTACAATATCCCCATTCTCATTTAACTTGTTCTTGAAGATCCATTTAGTTCCAATGACATTTTTATCATGTGGTATGGGTACCAAATCCCAAGTGTCATTCTTTTCAATTTGATCAATCTCTTCATTCATGGCTTGGTTCCAGCATTCATCTTGGCTAGCTTCATTGACATTGTGTGGTTCAATTGTGGATAGAAGTGCCAGATTACTAGAAGATCCTACAAGAGTTCTCCTTGTTCGTACACCTGATTCCTTGTCTCCCAAGATTTGAGATTCAGGATGATTCTTTTGAACATATCTGGATGGAGCCTTTTCAGATAGATCATTTTCAGGTTCTTCATTGGATCCACTGTCTATATCTTTTCCATCTGATGTAGAGGGCCATATGTCGCTATCATCTTCTTTTGTTGTTTGTTTTTCTTCTTTAGGAGCTGCAGGAGACTCATCAATAACAACATCAATACATTCAACAGTCCTTTGAAGCCTTTTATTGTAACATGTGAATGCTTTGCTTGAAGATGAGTAACCAAGAAATATACCTTCATCTGATCTAGGTTCAAACTTCCCAAGCTTTTCATCATTATTTTTGATAAAGCATTTACTTCCAAAAACTTTAAAATGCTTCACAGTGGGAGAATTGCCATACCAAAGTTCATATGGAGTTTTGTCACTATTTACCCGAACATGAGCCTTGTTGAGAATCTTAACTGCTGTATGTGCTGCTTCACTCCAGAACATGTCAGGAACATTAGAATCAGCAAGCATAGCTCTAGCGATTTGAACAATTGTTCTATTCATTCTTTCTGCTACACCATTTTGTTGTGGAGTGCCTACTACAGAGAACTGTCTTTTAATGCCATGTTGTTCACAAAATTCAAAGAATTCATTTGATGAATATTCTCCTCCTCGATCAGATCTAAGACACTTGATTTTTAGATCTAATTCATTTTCTGCCAATGCTTTGAAGCTCTGAAATTTTTCAAGAGCTTGATCTTTGTGTTTAATGAACCCGATCCAACACATTCTAGAGTAGTCATCAATAAATAAGATATAGTATTCATCCCCACGTAATGAATTTTTCCTCATAGGTCCACAGATATCAGTATGAATGAGTTCAAGAGGCTTACTTGATGATCCTTCTTTGGCATTAAATCGTACTCTGGTCTACTTACCAAATTGACAAGATTTGCATATGGTACTTTCTGGAAGATTGACCTTGTGAAGATCACGAACAGATTGAAGTCTGCTTGCTTTGTTGATTTGAGAGAAACTCAGATGCCCCAGCCTTTTATGCCATAGCCAATTTTCTGAAGACTTGCTCAAGTAACATTGATCTATGCCGTTTAGTACATACATGTTGCCTGGATTTCTTTTTCCTTTTATAATGATTTTACCTGTATCAAGATCACAAACCACACATTCTTTGGAACTGAAGACCACTTCTGCTCCTTGATCACACATTTGACTAACACTTAACAGGTTATGCCTTAATCCATCCACATACATGACATCTTTAGCCTTCACTTTTTCTTTTAGAAATAATGACCCTTTTCCTTTAATTACAGCAGGAGTATCATTTCCAAATGTAACTTTCTTTTCTTTTTCTAGAGCATTATCAGTATGAATTTTGCTTTTGTCACCTGTCATGTGTCTTGAGCACCCACTATCAATGTACCATTAATTTTCTTCACCCTCTGCAAATAATGCTATCCCACAATTTTCAACCGGCATTTCTTTCTTTTTCCACACTTTAGAGCTTGAGGGAACATGCTCTTTTGGCTGGACCTTGCTCCTACATTCAGATTCTTCATGACCAAAGTTATTGCAATAAGTACATTCAACTTCGTTTTGAAGAGGAGAAAAGTTGTTATAGGTGTTCTTCTTGGGTTCAATATTCATCCCTTTTGTTCTTGCTTCTCTTGTCATGATGGTTTGATATGCCACACATTGAACAGCTTTATGACCAAAATTATGACATGAGAAACATTGTCCATTGAAGTAGAAATTTCTGTGATCATGAAATCTTCTATTAGAGTTTACCTGTTGGTTGTAGCCATTTTGAAAGATCTCCCTGTTAGTGTTTCTTGAATTGAGATGATCATGCTTTACCTGTAAGGATCCTTTGTTCCCCTGCTGAGTGGCTGAATGTAGAGAACCAGTTGTGGCTGCTTTTAGAAAAATTGGTGCTGATGTCTGGGAAGATTCCCCAGTATATCCAAGACCTGTTTTTATAAGAGGAGACCGTTGTACCTTGATAATCTCATCTAAGGTTTCTGAACCTTTAGCAAATCTAACATTGAGAGATTTCACTTTCTCATTGTCTTTCCTTAGACTCACTACTTCACACTCCAATTCCTAAATGCTTTTTTTATCTGCTTCAAGCTGATTTTTAAGAGTCTCTATGATTAAGTTCTTTTCTTCGTGACTTACCTTGAGTTGAGTGTTTTCTTCACGCAAATTATTGTCTTCTAGAGCATCCACAAAAGTATCCTTTTCTTCTCTAAATTCTTGTTCACATCCTTTCAAGATTGCCCATACTTTTGCACCAAGATTTTGCAGATAAGCTTTTGTTGGTACCTTCCAGAATATCAGATTGCTTCCATTGAATGAAGGTGGCTTTATAGACATTACTCCTTCATGACTTCCCATTGCGATGGATCTCCTTCAAGCGATCAAGCTTCTGCAGAAGGACTCGCTCTGATACCAATTGTTGGGAAAAATACTGAGAGGGGGGGGTGAATCAGTATTTACTGCATATTCAAAACTTTTTACTTTTTCATTCCTTAAAACCCATATGCTACTTTTCTGAAGCCAAGTAGCGTATACACGCGGATATCCTTCATAAAACTCGCGTATACACAGAGATCTAATTATGCCATTACTTCTTCACTCATATCATTCCATAATTCATTCATTAGATAAACAGTAAACATGTGCAGTAAGAACAGAATAAACCATCACACAAAGCATCACACATGAACACCAGGATTTTTAGGTGGAAACCCAAGTCGGGAGAAAACCACCGCTGCAGTTGCTCAGCCTTCAATATTTTATTATAGAGAAAAACATCTTACAACATATGTGCTGGCGCAGACTTGACCAGCACGCAGGCACCCACCTGCGCTCGTTTACCAGCCTCTCCTGGAAGGGAGCTACGACCCCCTGACTCGTTTACCAGCCTCTCCTGGAGGGGAGCTACGACCCCCCGATCTCGTTTACCAGCCTCACCTGGAAGGGAGCTACAACCCCCTGACTGAAGGCTACAACCCTCAGCACCACCTTGGACCACGTTTCATCAATTTTCACACTGGATCCAACAACTTCAATAGAAAAACACTTGCAGGCCACGTTTCATCATATTTTTAGACTGGACCCTTTCCATACTTTTAAGCACAAACATACATCACCAACAGATACTTATCAACACAGATCAGATAGCAGAAACACAGCAGAACAGATCAGATATTTCATACCCTTTGCTTCAGCAAACCCTAGTTTGCATACGCGCTTTCACTTCACTGATGTCGTGTATATACGCGCTTCCGTCCACACAAACCAGCGTATACCTCAGTGTATATTTTATTGCGCATACGCGCTTTCTCTTCGCTGAAGCTGCGTATATACGCGCTTCCTCCACGGCGAAGTAGCGTATAGATCTTCAATCATTACAGAGCAGCATACTTCATCAGATCAGATATTCAGTTCAGATCTACCCTTTTGCTTCAGACAGATGTTCGCCTAGATGCTCGCCTCATCACGGATCTAAGCCTTCCATAATCAGATCTAGCAAATACAAGAGCAATTCAGATCTAGATCCCCTTCTTCATCATTGGTGCATCATACATTCAGATTTATCATTCAAGTGTAACCCTTTCCATTCAGATATACTTCAAAGAGAAGTATTCATTCAAGCTCAGACATCTTGCACCCACACTCATGATTTGCACAATGAATTTCTTCTCTTTATATAGGTTTTCCCTTTTTTTCAATACCATGAGCCCCTTTTTCAATACCATGAGCCAAAACAATACCATGAGCCCAAAACTACATTACTTCCGATGGTATTCCTGGACGGGGTCATTTTAGACGAATCATTACCCAATACAATGGGTCAATACCATGGTGGTTACCCCTGGTTTTGCACTTTATGAGCGCTTTTGCCCATACGCGACTTGGCACGTTGTTTTCCGCGTGCATACGCGACTTCCCTTAGACAGATCCGCGTATGCCTTGAGACATACTCTTTTCACCATAGATTTAGCACAAGCTGAATTCCTTTCTTCATTGTCTTCTGTACTCACTGTAGATACATCAGATTTCCTTCATCAAGAACATATTCTATCAAGCACAACTTCATCAAGTAAGTTGCCATCATCTTCATCAAGTGGGTTGCCTTTCAAGGACAACACTCAGCATCATATTGTCAACAAACATCATATCATATCAGATTTACATTATTTACCAAGTCCATCAAGTCAAGAATAACTTCATCAGGTGGTTTGCCATCAAGGACAACACATGTCAACAGTCGCATGTCTTCATCTTCATTTAGTGGGTTGCCATCAAGGACAACACTCTGCATCATATTTCCAACATTTTCAAGCCCTGATTGCCGATTTTATGCCCAGAAACTCTGAAATAGATAAGAATTCCACCATTTAAGACGAATTAAGGAGCTATTCGTTGCTCCGAAAATCTGTTACAGTCCTCAAAATCAACTGAAAGTCTCAGAAACCCTTTCAAAAGCCGAATACCTACAATTAAAGGTATTTTCCGACAATTGAAGCCTGCATATTCAATTTTAAACCATCTTTAATAGAACTAGGCCTTTTATTAAGAAATTCACAAACCAAACTTCCTAAAAATACCAACAAAGAGGCCAAACCTTGGAAATTTTTTTCCAAGAAACCCTGTTTTCCATTTCAAGCCTTTTTAAAGCTAAATTCCTTGAATTTCACAGTCTGAAGATAAAATTTAAGGATTTAAACAGCTAAAACCTCTGAGTTACCTTGAAAACCCATTTTTTCAATCAAACCGGCTCAGAAAACCCTTGTTTTTTTGTTTTATGCCAGTTTCATATCCTCGGATAAACTTAATTGAGCAAAAAGCCCAAAAGAAGCCATCCTTAATCTAAATTGCTCAGTTTCCTCTCTGATAAAATTAAAAACTCCTGGAAACAGTCTAATCTTGCAGCATTTACTCAAAATGACTAAGAAACACAGCACAAGCAGACATGTAGGATCCAAAACACCTAAATCTGAGGGATCCAAAGACCCTAAGCCTACCCCAACCATCACTGCCAAATCTGCTACAACAGTAAATTCCCTTCAACCACCTGTGGTTGCTGCTAAAAAAATTCCTTTGACTGATCTTGACTATAAAATTGCAGACCCTGTTATTGAGTTTAATTTTCTATATATACACAACTGATGTTATGAAAAATATCTAGAAAAAGATGATATTCCAATTTGGGAAACCCGTTTGCATAAGTATATAGTCCCATTAACTCATCCTGGTCAAGAACTCGTCAGACTTTTTCAAAAATACTACGAACCAGATCAAAGGGCTATAGTAAATGCAGAAAAAAAGAAATACGTTTTACCATTATAGGCCAGTGAATTAATCAAATGCTTCAATTACAACCTTATCCCCAGGCAGTCCCCTTGTCTATAGAGGCATTAATTCAGTTATACCTTGGCATAGATTTGCCTACAAGGTTCATGATCTTTCAGAATTTTATGCCTTCTCATGTTGACATTCCAAAGATAAATCCTCCATACTCCACAGCTAAATTTCTTGAAGGTTCTAGACAGATTATCTCTATGCTATCTTTTATCCTTGGATATTTTACATATGAGTATACTGATGAATATATTCTTGGTTTCTTGTCCACTATGTCTCCTAGTCAACCTCCAACAGTCATATTTGAATATACTGGCTTCATAGTAGATGCCATCCATTACCAGTTGACTAAATTACCCATAGAAGGAGTTTTTAGATATTTATTTTATCTTTTCCATTTGTTTTTATTCTTTCAAGCAGACAAATTTATAGTTTCTTTGCAAAATATGGATGTAGAGGGAAAACCTCTATCAATTATCTTTTGGAATTCTTTATTGAGAAAAAAATCCAGTGATTCCACTTATTCAGAGTTTTCAAAACTATTTTTGCATCCAGCAATGAGCATATTAAACAAATCAAAATAGCCTAGGATCAGTGAAGAAATGAAAAGAATATTACATCTTTCATAGAAAAACAAAGTTTGAGATTGGTACCTATATGAAAAACACACTGAATTAAGGATTTTTGGGTCAAACTTGTTACCCTACAAGTTGCTCAAACATGTGTGTATGATCATTTTTGCACTTGAATATCTTAGGAAAATTCTCAATGAATATTCAATTAACTTTATGGCAGCCAAAAAGAAGACCCAGTTTAAGTTAAAGAATCAAGTTGGGCCATTCATAATCAACCACAGAGATGCAGAAAAGGAAATAGAAAATAAATTAGAATGTATATTTGATAAGAGTTTTCCATGGAATTATGATCCATAAGGGATATTAAGCAAGCTAAGGGTGAAGTGTAAGTTAACACCCTTTATCCATGAGTCCAAGCCTAAAATAGAAAAGTTTGCAAATCAAATTGAATGGAGTGAAAACAGCTTGGTAGACGCAGCAAGCCTAACCGGAACAACACCAACTTTGGAAGTTGTCAAACAACCAGAAACATCAATAAAGAGAGTCAGAGAGGAAGGAGGTTATACATTAGAGACAACAACTGAGACCAAATTCAAAATAATCTATAACAAAAGGCTTAAACTCAGTTCAGTTGGTAAGTAAAAAGTGACAATTGATGTTGATGAGATAGATGATCTAGTAACCAATGATGATATATCCACAACTATAATCAATGAAACACTTACTGAAATAGAAAAGGAAACAACAGCCAATCAGAATGACACACAGTTGATTAAGAAGAAACACAACATGGAAGCCTCTTCGTCACAACCAGCTGAGGAAAAGGACTTCGACATCAAAGAAAGGTATAAACTAATTAAGCAGAAGAATGAGGAGATAAAGACAGAAATATATTCTTAATTCCTGAAGCAGAAGCCTAGAAATCAGAATAGGTTATTATCACCATTTGACTATTTCAGCAATAAAATGACGATGTCATTTTTACAGCCTACTACCTTAGCACCCAAAACAGTATCAGACTATAAGAAGGTGGACCTTTAGGTAGACATAAAGAATATTCATGAGCTAGACCAGATTGAGTTCCACAGGAAGACCTCTAAAATGCTATATTCTACTGTGGAAACCAAAGCAATGAGTGCAAATAAACTTCAAAATACCATACCTAATATGAAAGATCAAATGAATTTGGATAAAGAATCACTTTATGCCAAGGACCTAAGGATCAAAGCCTTAGAGGAACTAGTCTTACAGGTGGGATATGATCCCTCAAATATCCAAGCAGCAGAACTATTAATCAAGAAAAATATTGAAGACATAGCAACTTTGAGGAAACAACTCAAGCTTCCTCAAAGTGCGCATCCACAAACAAAGGAAATCCTCTAGGATCAAAGTGAAAAATAAGAGATGATGGAGCTCATAATTAAATTAACAACACAAATCAAGGAGATGGAAACACAAATGGAGAAACTTGTCCAAGAGAGAGACTGTAAAAGAACCAGAAATTCCTACAATTCCTACAGTCATCCCAGTGATTACTACAACTATACCTTCTAATTTAGGAGAGAAATTAGCACCAAAGGGCCCACTAGCAACTGTAGTGCCAGTGCCTTCAGCCACCATTTCAGCTACAGACTCTTCTACTACAAATGTAAAACACACAGATGAAGCCATCTAGATTTTCAAAGCCATGGAAGAGATGTATTTAAAGACAGATGAGATAAATAGATTGAACAAGATAATTGAAAATCTTGAGAGGGAAAATAAGACAACGCAGATCAATGTCAGAACTCATGAGCAGAAAGCAATCAAATTGGGAAAGTAGCTCAAGAATTTACAAAAAGAATTGACTTTCACAGAGGAGATCTCATATATTAAAAATCATCTTTGGACTAACGTAATTCAAGCCATTCATAATCAATAGCCTTCAATTCAGGTTATATATGAGCAAAAATAATTGCTATTGGCAGCCCAAACAGAGATACAAAAGACAAAAGATGAGTTGACTGATAAGGCTTCACAGACTTTAAAACTCATTACATTTTTAAACAACAAGAACAAGGAGGAACTTGAAGACATGAAAATATCAGATAGGACACAGACAATCTTGAAAATCAAGAAGGTTGTCACTAAAAAGAGCTTAATGAACAATCTTGAAGAAAAATGTGAAACAATGAACCTTGCCATAACTAGATTTATGGTAAAGTACGCAAATCTTAGACAAAAGGGCTTACCAGACATACATGTGTTCAATGAAAAGCTTATGCCACAAAAGGACTATGACAACAAGATTAGGGAGTTTGATAAAGAGAAAGTAAACAAGCAGATAGCACAAGGCACCCCTACAGGCAAAGTTTTACTTCAGTATTTTGAGGATTTATTCTTTCTACAGCATGAAATTAAGCATCTCTTTGTCATCAAGCCTACTGATGAAAACTTCAGAAATCTGAAAAATGTCCAAATTCCAACAGTAGAAGAGTGGCAAAATTTCACATATTTGATGTAGAGATAAAATGAAAAGATAGTTTGCTGATTTTTACTGCTAAAAGATAATTTACAGCAGTAAAATAGTAAAACTAATTGGTCAAAGAGTATCAGCGTTAAAGAGCATCAGGTTAAAGAGTATCAGCATGAAAGAGTATTAGAAAAGGCAATTTAAGTGCATAAAAATATCTAGCAGCCAGCAAGCAGGACACATAGGCAGTTAAAAGCTCCTTATTAGCAAAACAGTTCTATTTATTTTGGATAAAAAAGCACATCTTGCTAGTTTGTTAAGCAACTGTCCCTTTTATTATGTAATGATATTTTTTTTCTTCTAAATTTATTCCTAGAACTCTTCTAGGATATTTGTAATACTTTTTGTATAAATAATTCAATTTCAAAAGTATTTAGTGTGGAATAAAATTGTTGGACTTATTATAGACATTTTGTTGAATATTGGAGGCTATTGTGTGTTTGAATTCGAAGTAGCAGCCTGGACAAGATGACTGGAATCATAATTCAGGATCCCTGTGATAAGTTGATGAGTGAAGTACTTCCTACTTGTCACTGTTTCCTTTTCTAAGTTTCATGCATTCACTTTATGTTTGTTCTTTTTGAATGTGTAACTAGGAGTATTACTACTGGATTAGTCAAGTTCTCCTTATATTTAACTAGTTGCCATTTTAATTTTTTCTTCTGATTTTCGGTGCAAGGAACCCTTAATTTCTCCTTCTCTCATTTTACCTTTGCCTTCTACTTCCATTTTCCGGATCAAAGGATCCTTAAGTGCCCTTTATCCCGATCATACCACCTCATAAAAAACCACTTTCCCAAATCTTTGAGGGTTATCTATCTTGCCCTGAATATATTTGTACCTTTTTGGCCTTGATTTCTAGTGCTGCTAGCTTGATTTAAACCCCATAGCCCAATGGACAAGTATATTTATCTCTATCTTACCTCCAAGTGATTTCTCCCCACCAAACCCTTTAAACCAAAACCAAATTGTACTTTCATAACTAGCCTAATATTATAAATCAAAACAAAATTAAACTTTAAAGAGAGAGCCCTCTCTGAACCCTAGGAAGGCTAGATCCTAGAGTTTGAAGTAGGTTTGTGGTTACCTCTAGAGTTCTTTGACTTAAATCTAAAATCCCGCAACTTAAGAATTTACTAGAGTGATAACATACTAGCAACCATACTGGGGAATTAACTAATCCTCAGTCATAAAATTGTCTTGAAAGAAAATTTTTTATTTATATTTGTATTTCAAGATTATTTATATAGGTTGTGGGTATTGAAAAATAGTAATTATGGCTTCTAGGAAAACCTACTATACCAGGTCTAACCCGGATCCTAAACCTATTGTCATAGTAGATAACCTCGACCGAATTGGAAAAAAGAAAAAACAAACAGAAAACTTAGAAGCTGAAGTATCATTAATAAGAGTCAATTCATTACCTCAAGAATTAGTTAGTCTGCAAGATATTGATTTTGATCTAAAATTTGAGCATTCCTTATTTAAAAGAAAATCGGAAAATGATTTTAAAAATACTATTGTAGACCTTGCTTTTATTTCATTCTTGAATACAAAACAGGAAATTATTACAACAAGATCTAAATCAAAGAAAGTTGAATATCAGACTAAAGTTGAAGAAATTAATGTTACAATTCTTAAGGATATTGATGAGGCTATTGAATTAGCTAAATTTTTGACTTATACAAAAAAACCTCCAGTTTCTCAGTTACACACCACAATAATACCAGCTACAGATTCATCTCTATATGCTTTTACATCGTATATAAATACCACTCCCAACTCATCCATAGACCCATTTATCCCTGGACTACCTTTGTAGCCTAGAATACCTTTTCCACCATCCACTCAATCCACTAGTTTACCTTCTGATTTTTCAAATTCATCATTCTCATTTCCTAGGAGTTCCACTCATATCCCAATATCATTTCCCAACACTTGTGGTACAGTTTTCAGTTCATCTGCTATCATTTCCAGCACAGCTCCAAGTTCTTCTACTATATCTTCTAGTCAAACTGAGCTTTTAGCCATGGCTGCTAGATATGCTCCTCTTGTCTTACCCCAACAGTTGCATGACATGCCTTAAGATTATCAAAACAAAATACCACTATTTCATGGTATTACATAATATACTGCTCAGCAACATGTAACTAAAGTCACAGACTTATTTTAAATTTATGAAATAGATGAATCAGATGTTAAAATGAGATTGTTTGCTCAAAATTTGACTGGAGAAGTAAAGAAATGGTTTAAATATCAAGTTTATGGTAGCATAACTGATTTAGTTGTATTTCATAGGACATTTTTGAATAAATGGGAAAATAAAAAGAACCCCCTTCAAATATTATCTGAATTTGATGCATTAAAAATATCCCCAAATGAGTCAGTTCAAGATTATTGCACTAGGTATAATAGTATCTATAATTCTATCCCTGCAACTCTTAAACCTACTCCTTATTCTATTTTGCTCAAATTCCCTGATGGATTTGATGTAGATATGGCTTATCAATTAAGGGAAAGAGATGTAGATACCTTAGAAAAAATGCAATTAGATGTTGTTAGTGTAGAAATAAACATATTAGCTAGAAAAGCTAGACTCAGAAATGAAAGAAGGGTGATTATCAAAGAAGAGAATTCAAATTCAGATGAAAAAATAGATAGTTGAGCCAAAACCTTAGAAAGAATGATGGATAGACTAGATAATATAGAAAAAATACCCCGTTGGGATAATCAACAACAGATCAGAAATCCCAACTTTAGAAAAAACATAAATCAGGGAAAATCAAAAGAAATAGGCCCAGACCAAATAATTAGGCCCCCATTCTAGGAGAAATATGCTGAAATTTCTCAAAATAATGATGAATATGAGGATGACATCAATCATCTAATAGTAATATATGAAAACAATACCATTTTCCTCACTCAGGAAGATCAGGAACTCTTTGAGCTTCAACAACTCAAATTAGAGTCCAGTGAATCGTTTGACTATAAACAGGGTTATGAATTTTCCATAAATGAAATAAATAGTCAGTATAACCTTAGACACAAGAAAAAAAATGAATCTTCTACCAAAAAAAATTCCCAAAATCAAAATAAGAAAAATGTAGAAGCACCAAAAACAAAAATTTTGCAAATTCTCCCAAGGGAAAATAAGAAAAGTTCCAATTCTTCTCAATCCATTTCTAGTCCTAAAAGATCATCAAGTCCCAAAATTGTTGATATTACTGATGAAGTGGCTCGAGCCTCAAAAGACACACAGAAATATGTTGTAGAAAAAGCGTCTAACTCTGTTAAATCAGCTAATTTAGATCCAAAAACACCTTCTGCTGATCCTAAACTAGTAGATCCAAAAATTGATAATTCAAAAATACCTGCTGATATTTCTAAGTCTGATAAAACTTCTACTGCTACAAAAACAATCCCTAAAAAGAAGGTTAAAAGCATTAAAACTCAGAAAACACAGAAAGAGAATGTCAAAATAATTGAAGATAGAAATACAACTGTAGAAACTCAAGAAAAACAAAGTCAAATTACAGTTATTAAAGATGAATTAGTTCAAATTAGTAAATCTCAACCCTTATTTAATATTCAGACTGAAATTGCTAAGTTAAAAATACCCATTCCATTAACAGAATTGGTAAAAAATGACTTATACAAATCAACCATAACTGAAACAATAAATATGAATGATGGTGAAGATGCAAATAATTTGAATGATGATCAACCAGAGTTGATATTTGGCCCTGATGTGAATGGAAAGCATGCAGATGGATCAGTCCCTCCCTTTTATATTAGCCTTACCATTCATGATCAAATTATCCATAACGCAATGCTAGACTCAGGAGCTTCCCATAATTTAATGCCTAAAGCTATAATGGAAACTCTTAATCTAGAAATAACCAGGCCTTACAAAGATTTGTTTTCATTTGACTCTAGAAAATTTAAGTGCTTAGGATTAATCAAAGACTTATGTGTGACATTAGTTCAGTACCCTGGTAAGAGTATATTAGTGGACATTGTAGTAGCTGATATCCCACCTAAGCATGGTATGCTACTTTCTTTCTCATGGGGAGAAAAGTTGTAGGGATCTCTACAATTAGACATGAGTTATGCTACTATTTCAATGTTTGGTCAACCTAAAAAACTAGATAGGGAAACATTGATGAAATTCATGGTCAGTAGTGCTTAAACATCTATAAATTATCCTATATATTCTACACCAACTGACCTGGACTCTTTTATCTTATGTAACTTTGAGAATAATGAAATCCAAACTGAACTAATTGATAAAAATCCAACACCAAACAATGACAACATCTTTCATGAATCCCTTTGGCACTTAGAATTTTATGGCTCAATTAACAAATTAGGAGCAAGGGCAGGAGTATGGATTACAAACATGGAGACTAATCACTCAGAAGGACATGCCTTCAGACTCAACTTCAAATGCACTAACAATATGGATTAGTATGAGGCACTCATTCTAGGCCTCCAGATCATTAGAAACTTAGGAGGAAAAAGAATACTAATCATGTGAGATTCAAAATTAATCATAAAACAAATAAATGCAGTATATTTCGTTTATAACCCTAGACTAGCCAGATACAGAGACACTGTGATAGATTTAACTGATGATTTATTGGAATGAAAATTTGTTGCTATACCTAGAAAACAAAATATTCAAGCACATTGCCTAGAAAATTTTGCTAGTACATGCAATTTACCATTGCAACCAACACACAGGTACACTGCTGAGGTTAAATATAGACCAATTATTCTAGATAAACTCAAGTATTGGCAGATTTTCTCTCAGGATGAACAGATTTACCATTTCTTAAACAATGAAGAAGAATTTCAAAATTGTAAAATAGATACAAACTGTAATATAGATTCAGATTTGGATTGTGAAATAGATAATATAGATGTACATAAATTTGATAAACCTACTGTATTTAGTCAATCTGACATAGATAGCTTAGAAAAGATAGATATTGAAGAAATCATTGAAGAAGAAATTGACATGTTAGATCTCAAAGATAATTTTTTGCCTAAAGGTTTAACCCCTTTAGAAGATCTCTTTGACTCCAATGATGTGCCTAAAAAGCCAAAAATGGAGCCAGTTAGGTCTGACATTGAGGAATGTAATATTGGGAAAAAATTAAAACCAAAAATGATAAAACTATCTAAATCTTTACCTCTACAAGAAAAGGGAAAATACATTGATCTTTTTAAGTAATACCAAGATGTTTTTTCTTGGAGTTATGAGGATCTCAAATCTTATGATACAAATGTAATCCAACATAAAATTCCAATAAAAGAGTATCAAAAACCATTCAAACAAAAATTGAGAAGAATTAATCCTGTTATATTACCTTTGATAGAAAAGGAAGTAAAGCGAATGTATGATGCCCAGATCATTGCACCAATCAGATACTCTGATTGGGTTTAAAACCTACTTCCCACTGGAAAGAAAACAGGTGAAATTAGATTATGTGTCAACTTTATAAATATTAACAAAGTGTCTTTAAAGGATAATTACTCTTTACCAAAAATGGATCATATATTACAAAGGATAGTTGACTCCTCTAGGATTTCTTTGTTAGATGGTTTTTCAGGATACAACCAGATCCTAGTCCAAAAGGAAGATCAATCTAAAACAACTTTCACCACTCCTTGGGGCACTTTCATGTATGTGAAAATGCTTTTTGTTCTGATGAATGCAAAAGCAACCTTTCAGAGAGCTATGGACATAGCCTTTGCAAAGGAAATTCATGATTTCCTGGTAATTTATTTAGATGACATCATTGTTTTTTCCAAAACAAATAATGAACATTTGGATCATTTGAAACAAGTTTTCATTAAATGTAGGAAATTTGGAATCTCTCTAAATCCCAAGAAAAGTCTATTTGTATTAGAAGAAGGTAAGTTACTAGGACATATAATCTCAAAAGAAGGAATTAGAATTGATCCTGCTAGGATAGAAGCAATTCTGAACATCATTCTACCTATAAATATCAAATAATTACAAGCTTTCTTAGGTAAGATTAATTTTTTGAGAAGATTTATTTCAAACTTAGCTGAAATCATTAGAGAACTGAACAACATGCTCAAAAAAGACTCAATTCTAAAATGGATTGTTGAAGCCAAACAATCATTTGAGTCCATAAAGCAGGATTTAACTAAAACACCAATCTTAATCAGTCCTGATTTCAGAAAATATTTCATAATTTTTTCATTTGCTTCTGAGCATACCATTGTTGCAGTTTTACTACAGAAGAATGATCAAGGATTTGAAAAACCTATATATTTTTTCAGTAAGACCCTTAGAGATGCCCCTTTGAAATATAACATCATGGAGAAATAAGCCTTCTCTTTGGTTAAGGCCATCAAAGACTTCAGAGTTTACATTCTCTATTCCCACATAATTGCCTATGTCCCTAGCTCTATAGTAAAAGACTTTCTTACTCAAGATGGTCCTGATGGAATAAGAGGTAACTGGATTGCCACTATCCTAGAATATGACATAGAAATTAAACCCATAAAACTCATTAAAGGACAAGGATTAGCCAAGTTAATGGCTGAATCTAATTGCAATGCACTAGATATAAATTTTATTGCTCAGGTTGATGACCAGGAAGAGATGGTGACTCACATGATCATTGAAGCCTTTCTAGATTCACCTTGGTACGCAGATATCATATTTGTACTTACAAACTTACAAGATCCTCTTGAATTTTCAAGGACTAAAGCTAGATTTCTAAAACTTGAAGCAATGAGATTTTGTATCTTAGATAATGTACTTTCCTGGAGAGATCATAGTGGGATATTATTGAATTGTTTATTAAAGGAAGAAGCTAATAAAATACTTGAATAATTTCATGCAGGTGATTATGGAGGGCATTTATATTGGAAAACTACTGCTAACAAGATCCTCAGAGCTGGTTTTTACTGGCCTACCTTGTTTGCTGATATTAAAATGTTTGTTACCTCATGTCACAAATGTCAAATTTTTGAAGGCAAAAAGAAATTGTTACCTCTACCCCTAAAGCCTATTTTAACTGAAATGCCATTTCAACAATGGGTTTTAGACCTCATTGGAGAAATTCACCCCCCATCCTCTGGCCAACATAAGTGTATTTTTACAGCCACTGATTACTTCACTAAGTGGATTGAAGCTATTCCTACTAGAAAAGCCACTGATGCAATCATTATTTCTTTCATATAAAATAGCATTTTGTCAAGATTTGGATGCCCTCACAAGATAATTACTGATAATGCAGCATCATTTAAATCTAAAAAGATGATTTCCTTTTGTCATAAATATCATATTACCCTAGGTCACTCTACTGCATATTACCCCCAGGGTAATGGCCTAGTTGAATCCTCAAACAAAATTCTTGTAAATATCATGAAAAAGTTACTTGAGGACAACAAAAAGACTTGGAATAAAAATTTAGTCTATGCCTTATGGGAAAATAGACTTACTACTAAAAATTCTATTGGCACTTCCCCTTACCAACTTGTATATGGAATGGATGCATTCTTTCCATCATCCTTAGGTGTCCTAGTAATGAAAATCATTCAAGGATCACAAGTGGAAATAAATGATATACAAAGGAGAATTAATCAAAATATTCATCTACAACAAACAAGGGAAGAGGTCTATAAGAAATCCCAAGTCATTCAGGATAAAATCAAGAAAATTTTTGATAGAATAAGTAAAGAGGATGATTTTTACATTGGAGATCAAGTGTTAAAGTGGGATTCTATAAGAGAAGACAAAGGCAAACATAGAAAGTTTGAATTTCTGTGGAAAGGACCTTTTGTAATTTATGCATATAGGGGTAATAATGCTTTCTTTATCAAAGATTTGGATGGAACAGATATACAAGAAGGACCAGTAAATTGTAAAATGCTCAAACACTACTATTCATCTGACCTAACCAATAGTTAGTCCCATTTAATTTTACATCATTGTAAATACCCATTGAAGTTTTTATATTGGATTGGATATTTTCTTTAAAAATTTGAAGCCCGAAGAGAAGGCCCTAAGCTTTGCAAGGTAAAATGTCATAAATATGAGTTTTTTTATGAAAAAAATAGAGGAAATTTACTTTATCATCATGGTCAAAGTTGAAGGCTACTAGTCAACGGTGTTCTTGACATTTCACCAAGAAATGTCATCCCCATGTGAAGCAATTGTTAGGGTCCTATAAATATAGGATTCATAATTTTGAATTGAATTTTGATAGTCTTGTAAAATATGTACATACCTTGCATTCTGCAAGTTGTTTTCCCATATTTTGAAAAAAATTAAAAAATTAAAAATAAAAGAAAAAGAAAAGATAATAAAAAATAAGAAACAGGGTAAAAAGTCCTAAAAGAAAGATCAAAAGACTTGAAAAATATAGACCCCAAAAAGAAAAAAGATGAGAATAAGACCTGAAAGTGAGCAAGTCCAAATGCCACTAATTTTTACTTTTCTGCAAAATAAATAATTATGGCAAAGTGTCAATAAATGCCATAATTCGTGATAAGTTAAATTGTTTAATCTTAACTTGTCATGTTTTCAATTTCATGTTTTAGATAGTGAATAAAGATTTGCCAGACAATTTAATCCTGACAAATCAGTAGATAGGTAGAGAATAAAGAAGATCTCAACAGTTTAATCTAAGCCCTCGAATGAAATAAGATAGATCTAGTTAGTTTATTCTTTAAAAGAATAAATATTTCAAGGTTGCAAGCCTAAATGCACCTGCCAAATGAAGAAAAAATGTTAGAATAAAATTAGGTAGGTAGAAAGCAGTGGAGAAAGCATGTAATAAATTATTATGGGGAAAAATCACTAATTTCCCATCCCCCATAAGTATTCAGTATTCTAAGCTAGCAATCAAACAGGCTCGAGCATTTCTCTGACTTTTGTTGGGACCGGACCCAAGGCTCGATGACTGGCTAGTCGAAAATATTGAGTTCTTATGTTAAATCCCCATTTATCATTATTCCATTTCTCATTCATACATTATAACTCCTTTCATAAGTAAAGACTCATTCTTACTTAATGAAGCATATAAACCCATCTAATTAACTTACATTCATTTAGAAACATACAAAAACCCTCAAAAATGCTTTATACTAATTATTGGTAAAATGATAAAAAGACAAGCTTTGCTTTACTTTTACACTTTACATATTCATTTTATGTATTTTTGTGTCCCTTCCATTTCCCTTTTCATATTAACTTTTAACTTAGTTTATTAAATCCCTAAATAATACCTTATCCTACTTATTTAATTCCCTATATCTAAATACCCCTAAAACCCATTATTATAAAGATTTTAAGACCAAAGTTAGTATCCACATGTCAAATAAAAAAACCCAAATAAAATGCCTTTGGTCTAAAACTAACACTAAATAAATATCGCGCCCCCTATGGTAATTAAAAATACCAAAAAAGAGGCCAAACCCTCGCAAATTTTTCCCAAGAAACCCTGTTTTCCATTTTAAGCCTTTTAAAGCCAAAATTCCTCGAATTTCACAGTCTAAAGATCAAATTTAAGGATCTAAAACGGCTAAAACCTCTTAATCACCTTGAAAACCCATTTTTTCAATCAAACCAACTCAGAAAACCCTTGTTCTATGTTTTATGTCAGTTTTCACATCCTCAGATAAACTTACTTGAGCAAAAAGCCCAAAAGAAGCCATCCTTAAATCTAAATTGTGTAGAAATTATATAACTGATATGTTATACATCCGAGATTCTCCTGATCACACACTATTTGACTTCATGCACAATACAAAATCTCTTCTACCATTGATCATTACTTGCGGAAATAAAATCAATTGCATGCACACATTAAAACCATAAAAATTCACACATATGAACACAGTATTTTATGAGAAAGCTTAAATCTGAAAACCCCCAACTATCTGTATATTATATGTCATAGAGATCATGTAACAATCATCATACAAAGCTCCTCACAAGCTCTCAGTACAATCTCCAATTGGTACACACTAATCAGGTCCGATCTAGCAAATATCTCTGCCACTTGCTAGCCTGCCTCTAATGCGCAATCACTGCTGAAGAATGGCTTTGAATGAACTCGAATTGGTCCAGCCTTGCTCATGCAATCCTCATTGGCATCTCCAACCACTGTGTGTTGCAAATCTTGCAACACTATAGTCACAACTAATAGTCACACTACTCTTTCACCTACCTCTTCACTGGTCTCCACTAAAACTGTCCATGCACTGTAGTTAACTGATGTATTCTTTAGTTGATTAATGAGTTAATAATTATTGAATTAATTAATAATTAATTCACACCACTCTCACTAGTGTATCAATTAGTTAGACTAGATACAACTAACTCAACTATGTTTAACTAAGTTAAACTGAACACAACTCCACCAACTACCTCAATAACTCCACCAAACTTTGTCACATGAGTTCTAACTGAAGTCTCCATGCAATAGCTCCACTTAACCCTCAGGAATAGTGTAATTCCTTCTGTTAGTTCCTGTGCCACATCTGTGCACTTAACTAAAGTGCTCCAAGAGAATAAGATAATTTTTATAGTCCAAATATTATTAAGACCTAATAATATTCGACATATCTATTTTTATACTGGCAATCTAAAAATAGATTATGCCCAGTATATCTAAAAATAAAAGTACATCTATTTTTCCAACTTGAACAACCATCCATAAATAGCATCCTGCAACTCATAGAATATGATCGACATGTTTAAAAATAGACATAGTCTAAAAATAGACTTGCGCCAAAAATAGCCTGCGGGCCCACTTAGTGAAGGTGACTCTTTTCACTAAGCTCATCATCTTGTTGCAATCTCAACAAATTGCTCAGTTCCTCTCTGTTAAAATAAAAAACTCCTGCAAACAGTCTAATCTTGCAGCAGTTACTCAAAATACAAGCAGACCTGTAGGATCCAAAACACCTAAATCTAAGGGATCCAAAGCCCCTAAGCCTACCCCAGCTATCACTGCCAAATTTGCTACAACAGTAAATCCCCTTCAAACACCTGTGCTTGCTGCTGAAAACATTCCTTTGACTAATCTTGACTATAAAATTGTAGACCCTGTTATTGAGTTTAATTTTCTAGATATACACAACTGGTGTTATGAAAAATATTTAGATAAAGATGATATTCCAATTTGGGAAACCCATTTTCCTAAGTATATAGTCCCATTGACTCATCCTGGTCAAGAAATCATCAGACTTTGTCAAAAATACTATGAGCCAGATCAAAGGGCTATAGTAAATGCAGAAAAAGAAATACTTTTTACCATTACAGCCCAGTCAATTAATCAAATGCTTCAATTACAACCTGATCCCTAGGCAGTCCCCTTGTCTATAGAGGCATTAAATCAGTTATACCTTGGCATAGATTTCCCTAAAAGGTTCATGATCTTTCAAAATTTTATGCCTTCTCATGTTGACATCCCAAAGATAAATCCTCCATACTCCACAGCTAAATTTCTTGAAGGTTCTAGACAGATTATCTCTATGTTATCTTTTATCCTTGGATATTTTACAGATGAGTATACTGATGAATCTATTCTTGGTTTCTTGTCCACCATGTCTCCTATTCAACCTCCAACAATCATCTTTGACTATGTTGGTTTCATAGCAGATGCCATCCATTACCAGTTGACTAAATTATCCACAGAAGGAGTTTTTAGATATTCATCTTATCTTTTCCATTTATTTTTATTCTCTCAAGCAGAAAAATTTCCAGTTTCTTTGCAAAAGATGGATGTAGAGGGAAAACCTCTATAAATTATCTTTTGGACTTCATTACTGAGAAAAGACTCCAGTGATTCCACTTATTCAGAGTTTTCATAACTATTTTTTCATCCAACAATGAGCATATTAAACAAATCAGAATAGCCTAGGATCAATGAAGAAATGAAAAGAATATTACAACTTTCAGAGCAGAACAAAGTTGGAGATTAGTACCTCTATGAAAAACACACTGAATTGAGGATTTTTGGGTCAAACTTGTTACCCTACAAGTTGCCCAAGCATGTGTGTATGAGAATTTTTGCACTTGAATATCTTAAACAAATTCTCAATGCAGATTCAATTAACTTTATGGCAGCCAAAAAGAAAACCCAGTTTAAGTTAAAGAATCAAGTTGGGCCATTCATAATCAACCACAGAGATGCAGAAAAGGAAATAGCAAAGAAATTATCAGAATTTAAATTTGATGAGAGGTTTCCATGGAATTATGATCCACAAGGGATCTTAAGCAAGCTAAGGGTGAAGTGTAAATTAACACCCTTTATCCATGAGTCCAAGCCTGAAATAGAAGAGTTTTCAAATCAAATTGAATTGAGTGAAAACACCCTGGTAGAGGCAGCAAGCCAAATAGGAACAACACCAACTTTGGAAGTTGTCAAACAACCAGAAACATCAATAAAGAGAGTCATAGAGGAAGGAGGTTATACAGCAGAGACAACAACTGAGACCAGATTTAAAATAATCTATAACAAGAGGCTTAAACTCAGTTCAGTTGATAAGGAGAAAGTAACGATTGATGTTGATGAGACAGATGCTCCAGTAACCAATGATGATATAGCCACAACCGTAATCAATGAAACACTTATGGAAATAGAAAAGGAAACAACAACTAATCAGAATGACACACAGATGATTAAGAAGCAACACAGCATGGAAGCCTCTTCCTCATAGCAAGCTGAGGAAAAGGACTTGGACATCAAGGAAAGGTATAAGCTAATTAAACAGAAGAATGAGGAGATAAAAATAGAAATATATTCTCAATTCCTGAAGCGAAAGCCTAGAAATCAGAATAGGTTATTATCAGCATTTGACTATTCCAACAATAAAATGATGATGTCATTTTTACAGCCTACTACCTCAGCACCCAAAACAGTATCAAACTATAAAAAGGTGGACCTTGAGGTAGACACAGAGAATATTCATGAGCTGGACCAGATTGAGTTCCACAGACAGACCTCTGAAATAATGTATTCTACAGTGGAAACCAAAGCAATGAGTGCCAATAAACTTCAAAATACCATACTTAATATGCAATATCAAATGAAGATGGATAAAGCATCAATTTATGCTGAGGACCTCAGGATCAAAGCCTTAGAGGAACTAGTTTTATAGGTGGGATATGATCCCTCAAATGTCCAAACAACAGAACTATTAATAAAGAAAAAGAATGAAGACATAGCAGCTTTGAGGAAACAGCTCAAGCTTCCTCAAAGTGAGCATCCACAAACAAAGGAAAATGTCCAAGATCAAAGTGAAAAAGAGGAAATGATGGAGCTCATACATAAATTGACAACACAAATCAAAGAGATGGAAACACAAATGGACTAGCTTGTCTAAGAGAAAGAGACTGTAAAAGAGCCAAAAATTCCTACAATTCCTACAGTCATCCCAGTAATTACTACAGCAGTTCCCTTTACTTTAGGAGAGAAATTAGCACCAAAGGGCCCACTGGCAACTACAGTGGCAGTGACTTCAGCCACCACTTCAGCTACAAACTCTTCTACTACAAATGTACATCACACTAATGAAGCCAGCTAGATTATCAAGGCCATGGAAGGGATGTCTTTAAAGACAGGTGAGATAATCAAACTGAATAAGATAATTGAAAATGTTGAGAGGTAAAATAAGACAGCTCAGATCAGTGTCAGAACTCATGAGAAAAAAGCAATCAGATTGGGAGAGCAGCTCAAGAATTTACAAAAAGAATCGACTTTCACAGAGCAGATCTCATATATTAAAGATCATCTTTGGACTAGCATAATTGAAGCCATTCATAATCAATGGCCTTCAATTCAGGTTATATATGAGCAAAAAGAATTGCTATTAGCAGTCCAAACAGAGATACAAAAGACAAAAGATGAGTTGACTGATAAGCCTGCACAAGCTTTAAAACTCATTACATTTTTAAACAGCAAGAACAGGGAGGAACTTGAAGAATTGCAGATATCAGACAGGACAGAGATAATTTTGAAAATCAATAAGGTTGTCACTAAAAAGATCTTAATGAACAACCTTGAAGAAAAATGTGAAACAATGAACCTTGCCATAACTAGATTTATGGTAAAATATACAAATCACAGACAAAAGGGCTTACCAGACATACATGTGTTCAATGAAAAGCTTATGCCACATAAGGACTATGACAAGAAGATCAGGGAGTTTGCTAAAGAGCAAGTAAACAAGCCACTGGCACAAGGCACCCCCACAGGCAAAGTTTTACTTCAATAGGTTGAAGATTTATTTTTTCTACAGCATGAAATTAAGCACCTTTTTGTCATCAAGCCTACTTTTTCAAGATACATAGAGGCTGATGAAACCTTCAGAAAGCTGAAAAATGTCAAAATTCCAACTGCAAAAGAATGGAAAAAATTCAAAGATTTAATGTAAAGATAAAATGAAAAGACAGTTCGCTGATTTTTACTGCTAAAAAGATAATTTACAGCAACAAAACAACAAAACTAATGGTCAGAGAGTATCAACGTTAAAGAGTATCATGTTAAAGAGCATCAGCATGAAAGAGTATCAGCGAAGGCAAGTTAAGTGCATAAAAATATCTAGCAGCTAGCAAACAGGACACATGGGCAGCTAAAAGCTCCTTGTAGCAAAACAATTCTATTTATTTTGGATAAAAGAGGACAGCTTGCTAGTTTGTTAAGCAGTTGTCCCTTTTATTATGTAATGATATTTTCTTTTCCTAAAGTTATTCCTAAAACTCTTCTAGGATATTTGTAATAATTTTTGTATAAATACTTCAATTTCAGAAGTATTCAATGTGGAATAAAATTGATGGACTTATTATAGACATTTTTGTTGAACATTTGAGGCTATTGTGTGTTTGAATTTTAATAGTAGATCGTATTAAGTCAACGTACATCATAATTTAGGATCCTTGTGATAAGCTAATGAGCAAGTACTTACTTATCATCGTTTCTTTTCTAAGTTTTCATGCATTCATTTTATGTTTGTTCGTCCGAATGTGTAAATTAGGAGTATTACTACAGGATTAGCCGAAGTGCTCCTTGTCTTTAACCAGTTGCCATTTTAATGTCTTTCCGATTTACAGCAAGGAACCCTTAATTTCTCCTTCTTTCTTGTTTGACCTTTGTTTTCTACTTCATTTTCCGGGATCATAGGATCCTTAAGCCCTTTTTACCCCGATCATACTACCTCACAAAAACCACTTTTCCCAAACTTCCAGGGTTATTCTTATTCTTCGAATATATTTGAACCTTTTTGGCCTCGATTTCTAGTGATGTTAAATTTTGATTTAGACTCCATAGCCTAATGGAAAAGTAGATTTCTCTCTATCTTACCTCCAAGTGATTTTTCCCCACCAAACCCTTTAAAACAAAACCAAATTGTACTTTCATAACTAGCCTAACATTTATAAATCAAACAAAGATAAATTTTAAAGAGAGAGCCCTCTCTGAACCCTAGGATGGCTAGATACTAGAGTGTATAAATTTGAATAACTGATAAGTTATTCACCGAGATTCTCCTGATCACACACTATTTTAACTTCATGCAATAACATATAATCCTTCTACTACCGATCATTAATTGCGTGAAATAAAAACAATCGCATTCGTACATTAAAACCATAAACAATCACACATATGAACATGCGTATTTCATGGGAAAGATTAAAGCTAAAAAACACCCGCCCATTCAGATATTATATGTTGCGTAGACTATGTAACAATCATTATACGTAGCTCCTCACAAGCTCGAGTATTAACTTCAATTGCTACACAATTTTAATCAGGTCCGATCTAGCAAAACACACGTTCCACCCTCCGCCACCGACACCGCCCACCGTGCAAATCAATCGTTGAAGAATTGGCTCGAATGAACTTGAATTTCTCAGTATGCACCGTACAATCCTCATTGCAATTCTATCAATGTGTGGTGCAAACTCAAGCACCGCATAGTCACAAATCGATAGTCACACCGTCTTTCACCTACCTTTTCAAATCGGTTCCACCCAAATTTCCATGCAATCGGGTTAATCGATGTATTCTTTAGTTGATTAATGATAATTAGTGAATTAATTAAGAACACCACACCACTCTCACTAGTGCGTCAATCGCTAGACTAGATACAACTAGCTCAACTATCTTAACCTGGGCTTAAATCGAACACAACTCATTAATTCCCCCAATCAATTCCACCAAACCCTATCACATGAGTTCTAGCTGAAGTTCTGAAGTGAAATAGCTCCACATAAGCCACAAGAATAGCGACCTTCTGCCACTGGTAAGCATCTGGGTGTACCCAATCGAAGTGCTCCAAGAGAATAAGATAATGTTTATAGTCCAAATATTATTAAGAGCTAATAATATTCGACATATCTATTTTTAGACCTGCAATCTAAAAATAGATTCCGCCCAATATGTCTAAAAATAGAAGTCCATCTATTTTTCCAACCCTGACTATATCCATCCACAAATAGAATCTCCGCAACTCATAGAATATGATCGAGAACTAAAAATAGACATAGTCTAAAAGATCGTCTTGCGCCAAAAATAGCCTTGCGTCTCACTTAGTGAAGGGGTGACTTTTCTCCACCAAGCTTCATCATCTGTTGCATCCCGAACACAGAGTTTGAAGTAGGTTTGTGGTTACCCCATTTCTTTGACTTAAAATCTAAAATCCCACAACTTAATAACTTAACAGAGTGATAACATATCCGACATCGAAAATCCCTCCTCGATGTGCTCTTTTCCGTTTGTCGGGTTACCTACCTAACCGTATCCTGAAGCATGCAACTTCACTCATCCGTCTATTTGTACCATAATCCACATCGCGATTTTCTCTTAGATATCTCAAGACATCCTTGCCTCGCTCTCCAAAAGAGCTTAGTAGGCTTCAATTCATCGCTTTTGAAAGTCGGGTTCATCGTACAGCATATGTTCCTACCTTGTATTAAATAAATACATTAGCGAACCCAAAATTGTCAATAAAGAGTGGCATCCATCAACTTCCGCCAATGTAGCACACTCTTTTCCTCTGACTTCGGAAGAGGAGTGTTTATAGGCTTGGTATCCTTGCATGTGAAACTTCTCTAGAGCCCCGCACAGTTTCTGTTTTGAGACATGTGTCAGCTTCACCTTCTCGCCGCCATATTTCAATCCAAGGAAATAACGATGAGACCCAAGTCCTCTCTTATCTCAAACTCCCTATGTAAGATCCGCCTTGCATGAGTGGGGGATCAACTTCTCATCACTCGTTAGTATTAAATCATTAACATAAAATAATAAATATTTAAAGTTTACCCTCCACCACAATTTGGTACAAAGCTGGTATCCGCTCACTCTTGGTGAAGCCAAGTCCGTGTTGAAATAGATGTCAATCCATGCATTTAAGCACGAGGCGCTTGTTTCAGCTTCTTACACAAAGGTTTTGAGCCTACACACATGCTACTCAACAAGATCTCAAATCCTTCAAAATAAGCCATCGTACACCCTTCTCAATGATCCGTTACGTAACCTAAATATTCACATCCATTTGATGAACAAAGCAACCCATCTACTACCGAGAGAGAAAGGGATGGTAATTACAGAATACCACACAAGTAAAATTCTTATTCACAATCAATCCCCTCGACATGTGAGAAAGCTCAGTAACAAATCTTGCCTTATAATTTTTGACGTCCTATCAAATAGCCTTGCTTTACCTGTAGATCCATATTGATCTTACAAATCGATTTACCCACCGGCCTTGGAGCAATTCTCCCAAGCACTGTTTTCCGGGATAACGTGAGTCATACACTTCCTCCACCATGGCATCTACCCATGGTTCTCACACCGTTTAGAAAAGAAGATGGCTTCCGCTACAATACACTTGCTCATAAGAGCTATTTATCCAAAGAAATTAGCTGTGTGACCGTTCGTCTCAGACCGTGATGTAGGGACTCACATTCGTAATAAAACACCGGGAGTGAAATCGTGATTTACCCAAGATATTCAAACTTTCACTTTTTCTCGTCTTTTCTAAAATGCATACGCTACTTTCCTGAACCAGACTTGCGTATATACGCGGATACCCTTTACGAAACTAGCGTATACACAAATATCTATATATGTCATTAATTCATCACTCAGAACATTCCTTCATTTATTCATCAGATATTCAATAAGCAGTAAACATGTGCAGTAAGAACAGAATAAATCATGACACAAAGCATCACACATGAACACCAGGATTTTTAGGTGGAAACCCAAGTCGGGAGAACACCACCGCTGCAGTTGCTCAGCCTTCAATATTTTATTATAGAGAAAACATCTTACAACATATGTGCTGGCGCAGACTTGACCAGCACGCAGGCACCCACCTGCGCTCGTTTACCAGCCTCTCCTTGAAGGGAGCTCCAACCCCCTGACTCGTTTACCAGCCTCTCCTGGAAGGGAGCTACGACCCCCCGATCTCGTTTACCAGCCTCACCTGGAAGGGAGCTACGACCCCCTGACTGAAGGCTACGACCCTCAGCACCACCTTGGACCACGTTTCATCAATTTTCACACTGGACCCTTTCCATACTTTTTAGCACAAACATACATCACCAACAGATACTTATCAACACAGATCAGATATCAGAAACACAGCAGAACAGATCAGATATTTCATACCCTTTTACTTCAGATAGATGTTCGCCTAGATGTTCGCCTCATCACAGATCTAAGCCTTCCATAATCAGATCTAGCAAATACAAATGCATTTCAGATCTAGATCCCCTTCTTCATCATTGGTGCATCATACATTCATATTTATCTTCAAGTGTAACCCTTTCCATTCAGATCTACTTCAAAGAGAAGTATTCATTCAAGCTCAGACATCTTGCACCCACACTTATGATTTGCACAATGAATTTCTTCTCCTTATATAGGTTTATCTTTTTCAATACCATGGGCCAAAACAATACCATGAGCCTTCAATACCACGCGCCAAACCAATACCATGAGCCTTCAATACCACGAGTCAAACCAATACCATGAGCCTTCAATACCATGAGTCTTCAATACCACGAGTCATCAATACCATGAGCCTTCAATACCACGAGTCTTCAATACCATGTGTCTTCAATACCACGAGTCATCAATACCATGAGCCTTCAATACCACGAGTCATCAATACCATGAGCCTTCAATACCACGGGCCCCTGGATTTGCACTTTTTGAGCGCTTTTTCCCATACGCGACTTATCACGTTCTTTTTAGACATATCCGCGTATTCATAGAGACATAATTTTTTCATCATACTTTGAGCACATTCTGAATTCCTTTCTTCATTGCACACTGTAGATACATCATATTTTCTTCATCAAGAACATATTCTAGCAAGCACAACTTCATCAAGAAGTTGCCATCATCTTTATCAAGTGGGTTGCCTTTCAAGGACAACACTCAGCATCAAACATCATTTCATATCAGATTTACATTATTTACTAAGTCCATCAAGTCAAGCATAACTGTCGTGTGGTTTGCCATCATGACAACACATGTCAATGTGAATCACGTCTTCATCTCCATTAGTGGGTTGCCATCAAGGACAACACTCTGCATCATATTTCCAACAATCTCCCCCTTTGGACTTGATGGCAACCATGATGGTGTTTGGTTACTCTCCCAAATACTTTTCTTCATTCAAACACCATAAACACCATGTCACTCTCCCCCTTTGACATCAAGGGCAAAGGGTAAAACCAGCGGATGAAAACCAACATTCTCCCCCTTTTCTCCTCATGTGGAAGAAACATTCTGTAGAACTGATATATGCTGAAGTGGCCAAGCTCCCCCTTAGTTCATGCTTAATCTTCAAACATATTTTTCAATAAAGTACATGACTCTTCCTATCACCAAAGACTCATACTTACATCAAATATCCAACCAAGTGGATTTACATATGAGACTCAAGTACCCAACCAAGTGGGTTTACACATTTCAATTCAGCTACCCAACCAAGTGGGTTTACAAAAATTTACTCAGCTACCCAACCAAGTGGGTTTACAAATTTGACATACATGATTGAATATTGCAGATTTTACATCAAGGGTCTCAACATGACCTTTTCATCAAAATTACAAATATGACTTTTCATGACCAATACCAAGAAGACCTCAAGAGAGATCATATAACAGAACCATCATAATGCCAACAATGCATTATACTCAGCAATGCTAATGCTCCCCCTGAATCTGTGCAACCAAGCAATTTTTCCAAAAGACTAAGGCTCCCCCTTAGATTGTGCATCCTGAAAACTTCCACCAACAAATCATCAAGGCATCTTCATCAAAACAATAGAAACAGAATTATGAGAACTGGAACACCACCAGAGCTACCAAACAGTATCAGAGATACCAAACAGCACTGCAGCTGTGCTGAAGAGGGTTGATCCAACCAAAAATTGTCAGCAACCAAACATACGCGGTTTTATGTGCAGGAACTCGCGTACATACGCGACTGTGTTTCAGGAAACCCGCGTATCCCAAGCCATCTTCTAAAAATTATGCAGATTTTTCCTTTTGACTGGCAGAGACCACTCCCAGCTTCTGTCTTTGATACTCGAACACTTCCCTGGGCAGAGGTTTGGTAAAGATATCAGCAGCTTGTTCTTTGGAGGTAACATACTCCAATTTCACTTTTTGCTCAAGCACTTGTTCACGTAGGAAATGATATTTGATGGGAATGTGCTTGGTTTTTGAATGCATGACAGGATTCTTTGAGATACTGATGGCACTTGTATTATCACACATAATGGAGATAGGAGTTGCACATTTGATTTGAAAATCTTGCAAGGTTTGCATCATCCATAGGAGTTGAGTGCAACAAGATGCGGCAGCTACATACTCTGCTTCAGCTGATGATAAGGCAATAGAATTTTGCTTCTTGCTGAACCAAGATACTAACCGGGGCCCCATGTAAAATGCACCACCACTAGTGCTTTTCCGATCATCAACACTTCCAGCCTAATCTGCATCAGTGTAAGCATGAAGAGTAAGATCAGCATCCTTTGGATACCATAGACCAAAGTCTTGAGTTCCTTGTAGATATTTGAATATCCTTTTGACAGCCTGAAGGTGAGACTCTTTTGGATTATCTTGGAATCGTCCAACAATCCCAACAACATGCATAATGTCTGGTCTGGTCCCAGTGAGATAAAGTAGACTTCCAATCATCGATCTGTATTCTGGTTGATTCACAGTGGGAGAATCATCATTAGAACTGAGACTGCATCCGGTTATCATTGGTGTACTTACATGTTTGCATTCTTCCATGCCATACTTCTTCATAATTTGCTTAAGATATTTTGCTTGTGATAGAAATATACCATCTGCAGATTGATGCACTTGCAAGCCAAGAAAGAATGTTAGTTCCCCAAGTAAAGACATTTCAAATTCTTGCTGCATGACATAAGCAAATTTTTGACTCATAGATTCTTCGTTACTCCCAAAAATGATATCATCAACATATACAACCACAATCAATAGTTTATCATTTTCAATTTTTGTGTATAAGTTGCTATCAGTAGACCCCTTTGAAAATCCTTGTTGATGAAGATATTTGTCAAGACGATAATACCATGCCCTTGGAGCTTGTTTGAGACCATATAAAGCCTCTTTAAGTCTACAAACAAGATTTTCATCATTTCCCAAAATGAATCCTTCCGGTTGTTCTATATATACTTCTTCTTCTAGATCACCATTAAGAAAAGCAGACTTAACATCCATTTGATAAACTTTGATTCGTTGATAGCTTGAGAAAGCAAGAAACATTCTTATGGCTTCAAGTCTAGCTACAGGAGCAAACGTTTCTTCAAAGTCTATACCTTCTTGTTGAGTATACCCTTTGCAAACCAGTCTACCTTTGTTTCTTACAACATCCCCATTCTCATTTAACTTGTTCTTGAAGATCCATTTAGTTCCAATGACATTTTTATCATGAGGTCTTGGTACCAAATCCCAAGTGTCATTCTTTTCAATTTGCTCAATTTCTTCATCCATGGCATTATTCCAAAATTCATATTTGCTAGCTTCATTGACATTGTGTGGTTCAATTGTGGATAGAAGTGCCAAATTACTAGAAGATCCCGCAAGAGTTCTCCTTGTTCGTACACCTGATTCCTTGTCTCCCAAAATTTGAGATTCACGATGATTCTTTTGAACATATCTGGATGGAGCTTTTTCAGATAGATCATTTTCAGGTTCTTCATTGGATTCACTGCCTATATCATTTCCATCTGCTGTAGAAGGCCATATGTCATCATCATCTTCTTCTGTTGTTTGTTTTTCTTCTTTAGGAGCTGCAGGAGACTCGTCAATAACAACATCAATACATTCAACAACCTTTTGAGGCCTTTTATTGTAACATGTGAATGCTTTGCTTGAAGATGAGTAGCCAAGAAGTATCCCTTCATCTGATCTAGGGTCAAACTTGCCAAGTTTTTCATCATTATTTTTGATAAAGCATCTACTTCCAAAAACTTTAAAATGCTTTACAGTGGGAGATTTGCCATACCAGAGTTCATATGGAGTTTTATCACTGTTCACCCAAACATGAGCCTTGTTGAGAATGTTAACTGCTGCACGTGCTGCTTCACTCCAGAACATGTTAGGAACATTAGAGTCAGCAAGCATAGCTCTGGCCATTTGAACAATTGTTCTATTCATTATTTCTGCTACACCATTTTGTTGTGGAGTGCCTGCTACAGAGAACCGTCTTTTAATGCCATGTTGTTCACAAAATTCAAAGAATTCATTTGATGAATATTCTCCTCCTCGATCAGATCTAAGACACTTGATTTTTGAATCCAATTCATTTTCTACCAGTGCTTTGAACTTCTGAAATTTTTCAAAGGCTTCATCTTTGTGTTTAATAAACGCGATCTCACACATTCTGGAGTAGTCATCAATAAATAGGATATAGTATTCTTCCCCACGTAATGACTTTTCCTCATAGGTCCACAGATGTCAGTATGAATGAGTTCAAGAGGCTTACTTGATGAACCTTCTTTGGCATTAAATCGGACTCTGGTCTGCTTACCAAATTGACAAGATTTTCATATGGTACTTTCTGGAAGATTGATCTTGGGAAGATCACGAATAGCTTGAAGTTTGCTTGCTTTCTTGATTTGAGAGAAACTCAGATGTCCCAGTCTTCGATGCCATAGCCAATTTTCTGAAGATTTGCTTAAGTAACATTGTTCTATGCCGTTGAGTACATACAGGTTGCTTGGATTTCTTTTTCCTTTTATAATGATTTTACCTGTATCAAGATCACGAACCACACATTCTTTGGAACTGAAGACCACTTCTGCTCTTTGATCACACATTTGACTAACACTCAATAGGTTATGCCTTAATCCATCCACATACATGACATCTTTAGCCTTCACCTTTTCTTTTAGAAATACTGACCCTTTTCCTTTAATAACAGCAGGGGTATCATTTCCAAAAGTAACTTTCTTTTCCTTCTCTAGAGCATTATAAGTATGCAGCTTGCTTTTGTCACCTGTCATGTGTCTTGAACACCCACTATCAATATACCATTGATTCTCTTCACCCTCTGCAAATAATGCTATCCCACAATTTTCAACCGGTAATTCTTTCTTTTTCCATACTTTAGAGCTTGAGGGAACATGCTCTTTTGGCTGGACCTTGCTCCTGCATTCAGATTCTTCATGACCAAAGTTATTGCAATAAGTACATTCAACTTCATTTTGGAGAGGAGAAAAATTGTTAAAGGTGTTCTTCTTTGGTTCATCATTCATCCTGATCTTTCTTGCTTCTCTGGTCATGATGGTTTTATATGCAACACATTGAATAGCTTTATGACCAAAGTTGTGACATGTGAAACATTGACCATTGAAGTAGAAATTTCTGTGATCATGAAATCTTCTATTAGACTTTACCTGTTGGTTGTAGCCATTTTGAAAGATCTCCCTGTTAGTGTTTCTTGAATTGAGGTGATCTTGCTTGACCTGTAAAGATCCTTTGTTCTCTTGCTGAGTGGCTGAATGTAGAGAACCAGCAGTGGCTGCTTTTAGAGAATTTGGTGCTGATTTCTGAGAAGATTCCCCAGTATATCCAAGCCCTGTTTTTATAAAAGGAGACCGTTGTACCTTGATAATCTCATCCAAGGTTTCTGAACTTTTAGCAAATCTGAGATTGAGAGAATTCAATTTCTCATTATCCTTCCTTAGACTTACTACTTCACATTCTAGATCCTCCATGTGTTTTTCTCTTGCTTCAAGCTGATTTTTAAAAGTCTCAATGATTATGTTCTTTTCTTCTAGGCTTACCTTGAGTTGAATGTTTTCTTCAAGAAGATTATTGTCTTCTAAAGAATCCACAAAGGTACCCTTTTCTTCATCACATTCTTTTGCGAGAGCCCATACTTTTGCACCAAAATTCAGCAAGCCTTTTGTATGTATACTTCCCATTGTGACGGATCTCCTTCAAGCGATCAAGCTTCTGTAGAAGAACCTCGCTCTGATACCAATTGTTGGGAAAAATACTGAGAGGGGGGGGTGAATCAGTATTTACTGCATATTCAAAACTTTCACTTTTTCTGCTTCTAAAATGCATACGCTACTTTCCTGAACCAGACTAGCGTATATACGCGGATACCCTTTACGAAACTAGCGTATACACAGATATCTATATATGTCATTAATTCATCACTCAAATCATTCCTTCATTTATTCATCAGATATTCAATAAGCAGTAAACATGTGCAGTAAGAACAGAATAAATCATGACAAAAAGCATCACACATGAACACCAGGATTTTTAGGTGGAAACCCAAGTCGGGAGAAAACCACCGCTGCAGTTGCTCAGCCTTCAATATTTTATTATAGAGAAAACATCTTACAACATATGTGCCGGCGCAGACTTGACCAGCACGCAGGCACCCGCCTGCGCTCGTTTACCAGCCTCTCCTGGAAGGGAGCTCCAACCCCCTGACTCGTTTACCAGCCTCTCCTGGAAGGGAGCTACGACCCCTCGATCTCGTTTACCAGCCTCACCTGGAAGGGAGCTACGACCCCCTGACTGAAGGCTACAACCCTCAGCACCACCTTGGACCACGTTTCATCAATTTTCACACTGGACCCTTTCCATAATTTTTAGCACAAACATACATCACCAACAGATACTTATCAACATAGATCAGATATCAGAAACACAGCAGAACAGATCAGATATTTCATACCCTTTCACTTCAGACAGATGTTCGCCTAGATGTTCGCCTCATCACAGATCTAAGCCTTCCATAATCAGATCTAGCAAATACAAATGCATTTCAGATCTAGATCCCCTTCTTCATCATTGGTGCATCATACATTCAGATTTATCTTCAAGTGTAACCCTTTCCATTCAGATCTACTTCAAAGAGAAGTATTCATTCAAGATCAGACATCTTGTTCCCACACTCATGATTTGCACAATGAATTTCTTCTCCTTATATAGGTTTATTTTTTTCAATACCACGGGCCAAAACAATACCATGAGCCTTCAATACCACGAGCCAAACCAATACCATGAGCCTTCAATACCACGAGTCAAACCAATACCATGAGCCTTCAATACCATGAGTCTTCAATACCATGAGTCTTCAATACCACGAGTCATCAATACCATGAGCCTTCAATACCATGAGTCTTCAATACCATGAGTCTTCAATACCACGAGTCATCAATACCATGAGCCTTCAATACCACGGGCCCCTGGATTTGCACTTTTTGAGCGCTTTTTCCCATACGCGACTTATCACGTTCTTTTTAGAGACATAATTTTTTTCATCATACTTTGAGCACATTCTGAATTCCTTTCTTCATTGCACACTGTAGATACATCATATTTTCTTCATCAAGAACATATTCTAGCAAGCACAACTTCATCAAGAAGTTGCCATCATCTTTATCAAGTGGGTTGCCTTTCAAGGACAACACTCAGCATCTTATTGCTATCAAACATCATTTCATATCAGATTTACATTATTTACTAAGTCCATCAAGTCAAGCATAACTTCATCAGGTGGTTTGCCATCAAGGACAACACATGTCAATAGACGCATGTCTTCATCTCCATTAGTGGGTTGCCATCAAGGACAACACTCTGCATCATATTTCCAACATTCTGTGCCACATCAAGCTTCAGTCTCTCAGCTTCTGTGGTATGCTCTCTACCTTGTCTGATGTTTGGTGCTACATGAGTGGACTCCTCCACTCCATGAATCTCCTCCTGTGGCTGATCCACATCTAGAGGCTCATCTTTGGGAACAAGAAGTTGCTCCTCTTCATGCAAGTCTAGCTCCCTCTCAAGCATATCTCGTACAAAACCCACAATCGTTCTGTTCTTCCTCTCCGCGACACCATTCTGTTGTGGGTTATGAGGCACTATGAGTTCTCTTCGAATTACTTCTTTGCTACAGAATTATTTGAATTCACCCGAGATGTATTCACCACCATTATTGCTCTGTAGATCTTTCACTTGCTTCCTCGACTCCTTCTCCACCAATGCTTTAACCTCACAGAACTTTAAGAATGTTTCGCTCTTCTTCTACATGAAGAAGATCCATCATTTATGAGAATATTCATCAACAAATATAACATAATACCTATGTTTTGTTGTTGAAGCAACCAAGAAAGGTCCATACACGTCTATGTGAATTATCTCCAGGATCACCGAAGCACGGTTCTCCTTCTCATGAAAGGTGGTCTTCACAAACTTACCCATAGTACATCCCTTGCACTGATCTGACTGTGCAAGACTTCCCTTGGGAAGTCCAGTATAAATTTGCTACAAAATCTTCAAAACGCCATGGTGAAGATGGCCCAATCTCCTGTGCCATAATTTTCCCTCATCCTGGCTCATCACTTCTTCTGCTTTGCCCATCATTACAGCGCAACCATCTACCTCCAGATTGTAGATATTATTAACTCGAATCCCTATCCTCTTGGTTTTACCCATTTTTTTATGTCACGGGAAATATTTTCCCTTGCTAAAAACAACATCATAACCTTTGTCTTCCAATATTGCGACCGAGACCAAGTTCTTCTTCAGACCTGGAACATGCATAACATACTTCAACATAAATGGATTACCTGACTCCCTCTCAAAAGTAATGGTCCCAATACTAGTCACATTGTATCAACCATTGTCGCCCATCTCTATATGCATTTGAAGGTCCTTCTCCTCTGAGTCACTAAACAACTCCTTGTCTCTCGTCATATGGAAGGATGCACCACTATCAAGATACCACACCGATCCCATTGAGATTGAAACCAAGAATGTGATCAAGGAGAAATAAAGTTCAAATTGTGAGGCTAAGGCCTCACTCGCTGTAGCTCCAGCTGCCTTCTTTTTCTTCTTATTCTGTGGGAATTTAGTGGCAAAATGCCCATGTTCGTGATAGTGAAAACACTTCACCTTGGACAAATCCTGCTTCTTGCCTTTAGCTTCGGATTTTGAAGGGAATTTACTCCCCTTCCCTTCCTTGCTTTGGCAGCCAAAGCGTAATTCTCTTCATCATCATTCTGCAATGAAGAGCCTGGTACTTCACCTTATCTCCTCCTACACAAGATCGACCAAAGTCGCTCCCATCCCGGCAGTTTATCCCGTCCATTGACAAATTCTTCGTAGCTATGCCAACTCTTCAGGAGCCCAAGGAGAGCCAAGCTCACCAAGTCTTCATCATCAATAGTAACCCCCACACTTCCTAGTTCATCCCTACAATGGAAAAACTTCATGAGATATTTTGGAATACTGTGACCCTTCTCCATTTTTATTTTTCTAAGCTTATCTTTCAGCGCCAACTTCCTCTAGTCGCTGCTGCTTTGGAAAAAATATGTGAAAGCCTTCCACATTACAAATGTAGTGGCTTTCCCGTGAAGGTTGGACACAATATGGTCCTTCAAACCTTCCATCAAAATTCTTCTTGTCTTTGCTACCTTATTTTTCCATGCGTCAAGTAATGCAGCATCGCTAGATCTCGGCCTAGGAACATCGCTATCAATGAACTCCTTCAGTCCATTATCCTCCAACACCGCCTCCATCCTATCCTTCTAGGCTATGTAATTCGAGCTACCATCAAATGCATACTCCAATCGTAACCCATTGAAAGACATTTCAATGTATACTCAACTGTCGCACCGAGAATTTTTTGTAGCAAATTCGAATTGTCCACCAGCACAAACTCAACAATTCTTTGCAATTGAAATCTTCAAGAATTAACACTACTCTAATACCATGAAGAAATTAGTATACACTAAGAATGCATACATCCATATTCCCCCGATCTCACAATATTTTATCTTCTTGCAAATTACAGAATCATTCCACTGTTAAAATTTTGCGGAAAGTTAATTACAAACACATGTGAAGCATAAATAAAAACAATTGTACATAACACAATTGTTTAACGGGAAAGCCTAAAGTTGAAAACCCAAAATATCATATATTATGTATCACGGAGATCATGTAACAATCTCATACAAAGCTTAGTACATCAAGCTCTTAGTACAATCAATCTCCACACACTAACATAGAAGAAATGTGCAAATCCATGCACCGATCTCTTCCCTCCTGCTAGCCTGCCTCCACCGCGCAATCCCTGCTGAAGAATAGCTCTAAATGAATTTGAATCTACCTTTCCTTGATTGCGCAATCCTCATTGGCAACTCCAATGTGTGTGTGGCGCAATCAATGCATCACTATAGTCACAACGAATAGTCCATCTTTCCCTTTCACCTATCTCTCCACTGGGTCTCCTTTGGAACTGCCATGCACTATAGTTAATTGTTGTATTTGTTCAGTTGATTAATGAGTTATTATTTGTGAATTAATTAACTAATTAATTCACTCCACTCTCACTAGTGTATCATTCAGTTAGACTAGATACAACTAGCTCAACTGAGTTTAACTCCATTAACTGAGTTAAACTGAATAACAACTCCATGAACTACTCTTCCAAATTTTTCATAACTTTGCCACTTTAGTTCTAATTGAGTCCTCCATGCATGAACCACCAATAAACCCTAGGAATTGTGTAATTCCTCCAACCCACTGATTTGAAAAATCTGTATACTGAAATTAAGTGCTCCAAGAGAATAAGTTGATGTTTATTGTCGGATTATTATTAAGAGATAATAATAATCGATGCTTCTATTTTTAGATCGATGATCTATAAATAGACTTCGCCCAATATTATAAAAATATAATTTCATCTATTTTTCCAACTTGACCAACCATCCACAAATAGCATCCTGCAACTTCTGAAATATGATCACCATGTCTAAAAATAGATATATTCTAAAAATAGACTTGCACCTAAAAATAGCCTGCGGGCCCACTTAGTGAAGGCGACTCATTTTCACTAAGCTTCATCATCTTGTTGAATCTCAAAAACATCGGGTGATGCTCACAGGAGTGAAGTGGAATTGAAACTAGTGTGTTATAGCATCATTTCTCACTCTGACATGATTCATGATTGCTACATGGCTTTTTGGGCACCCATTCCTACAGACTTGGACAAATTCACTTAAAAACAGTGGAAAATCCTTCATACGTGACTATGCCCGTGTTTTTCCGCGTGTATAAGCGAGTACAGCTAGAATTTTCCGCGTATTCCATTTTAATGATTAAAAAATATATAAAAATCCCTAATTTCGCGCTGGGTTGATGGTTACTCAGGTAGTTCAACCACCCCAGCCCGTGGCCAAACTGTTTCCAACTGCTGAAACTACTTGGAGGGACTATAAAAAGACCTCATGTGTATGGCCTAAGGGAGAGAGAGAAAGTATTGATATTATACTCTGTTGGTTCCCTATCCAAGTCTGATTCCCCGTGCCTCCTGCACTTTCCCAGTTCATTGTAAGAAACCCTTGTTTCCTTGAGATACACATCCCTTTATATGTTATCTCGTATGCACCAGTTTGGAAGGAGTCTTAGCGAGGCAAGGGCTGGACGGATCCGGACGACGGTCTGCGAAGGCCTTGGAAGGATCAGGTGATCTCTCCTCTTGATTACTTTTGTACGTACTATTTATAATACAGAAGTATCATGCTGTTCCCGAAATAAACGTGTTAGTGTATGCTTTAATGTATGAAGAATATCTGTTATACATGCATTCATTATGTTTTATTTAATGTTTTATATGAATCTCACTAACATATAGAGTAGAAATATACTGTACAACTTGTCCTTTGTGCTGGTTTCTTCTTGTATTTCAGGTTAAGGAGGAAGGACGGTTGCAGGGAGTTTGAACTCCACGTGGATCTACTTCAAACGTAGGACCAACGGGTAAACCTCTCATTCTGCTCTATTTCGTTTTTATGAATGTGCATGATCGTGTGAGTCTCTGTTAAGTAGTACTCCCCTGCTCTGTGGAGGTTGAATCGCAACCAACCTCTAGGGTGTTAATTCCCCGAAACATAGTGAAATGAATCACATAGCATCAATCATTAGTTCTGGGGCTTGCACCCAGTAATCAGGACTTCCCAGGAGGTCACCCATCCCAGAACTCCTTTGGCTCAAGCGCACTTAACTATGGATTTTTTCCCCACAATCAAGTCCACTTAGCTTGATTGTTCTTTCAACATAAATTTTGAACGAGCCCGAAGAAAGTGAAACTCAGTGTTTTTCAGTTTTAGGGAGTCAGAACAAAAACATAAGAAAACTCCACGGTGCCATTTTTCGTGAATTTAGTCCCTTAAGCCCGAGAAACTATAAAATAATGCAGGAGAGAAATCTATTTACCATGCTTAGTCAACGTATACATTTTTCGTAAATACTTTAATTCAGTCCAGGAAAAGGGATAAACATATACTGAAAAACGATTTTTCATTTATTTTTACAAGTTCGAATAGCCAAGTACTCAGAAATACTTTCATATTTAGGGAGTCTGAAAATGGCTTAAAAATGACTCCAGGGTTTCGGTTTTTCATTTTATTTTTTTAGAGTCAAAAAATTTGATAAAATTTTACTCATAATCAAAATGATTCATTTTTACATTGCAACTTGTATTCTACACATAAAAACTCAATAAATCACAATAACCTCTCATCATTATGGTAAAAAATATTAAAAATTGACTTTTAATATGTTAAAGGCATAAAATAATAATATTTTATTCACCAACAACTTATAAAAGTTGAAAAAAGTAAGTTATTTTCACCATTTGAGTTTTAAAACAGTTTGAGAGCAGTAAAAGGTTTTTTACCACAAAGCTTCCAGAGCTAGTATTGGGCAAATCAATGAACCAATCGGCGAACTACTTTTTCCAGGTAATATATATCTTCCATATCTTGCATTTCAACCATTTGAATTTCATTTTTAAGCTTTAGAATAATATTTTGGGGAGTTTTATGGTTTTATAAATCGCCCACGAGGGTGTGTGGTTTCTCCTCATCGAGGTGGTGTACCCCGATAAATTTTTACACACAAAATTACATTATCTGTGCAGTTTTCCATCTGAAAAACTGTGCAAAAATGTGTTTTTTGTAAATAAAAGTTGCACAAGCACCGTGGGTTTTCTAAAACACGAGAAACCAACCTTAAAACCCCGCAAATTTCTCTCACGCAAGGTTCTAATATTCTTGAATTTTCATTTTCAAGGATTTTGAAGCAATCATGCTAGAGTGGAGAGAAAGAGAGCATGACACTCATGATGTGGAATCCATAGATAATCCGGCAACTTTGCAGGCTTTAAAAAATTTTGGTCTTTATAATTTTTGGTCCATTCCAGGGATGAAAGCTCAAGTGGAGCTAATGACATGGCTAGTGATGGTCTGGGATATCCAGGAATAATGTTTTGTTTTCATTGATCACCGACATGTTATTGAATTTGATGATATTTACTTCTAAGTGGATTTTCCCATAGAGGACGTGATATTTCTTTGTTTGGCCAGAGGCCAAGTGGGGAATATATTGTCTCTTACTTGTGGCGATATTTTGTTCCCAATTCAGTGCTCAAAGATGGTCGGATAGATATCAAAACTATGCAACAACTAGATTTGAATATTATTTCCTTCACAGTTAAAAAGTTGTGTGGTAGTGCAGCTACTCACGTGTCTACAAAGGTCTAGATGCATATTGCAGTTGAGTGTTCATTGGGCACTATATTTAACTGGTCTTAAGGAGTGGTTGTCAACATGAAGGACAACTAACTAGAGCTAAGGAGGGTAAATTGAATCATTTCAGTAATGGTGCCATCCTTATATCGATTTCCCTATAGAGGATTCCACTCCTCATTCCACATCAACCTCTAGTAGATCCAGCAGGACCTAGAGATCCACGCATGTTGTAGTGGGTTTCGTTGATGGCTAGCCATGGTGGTGAAGGCAGACCAATTGTGAGATATATAGCTCAGTTTTATGTGTGGCCGAAAAGCCAAATTTTCATTATTGAGGACTTCCCATATCCAGTGATGGATTACAGGGGCAACCTAGACATGGCACTCCCAGCTGGGATGCAATGGGATGACATAGGTAAAAAATGTCTTATTCTGATGTTTTTGTGTTTTTAAAATTTTTTAATTATTTTTAATCATCCAAATCTAATTGTCAAAATGTTAATGCATATGTAGGCCCAGTCTTAACAACAAGACTATGACAGTTTGACCAGCAAGGAGACCAGCCTATAGTAGCTATGCCACCATAGCCTGATGAAGTAGAGGCCTTGAAAAATTTGGATAAAAACTTGGAGAGTCTTACCATAGATATTCTAGAGACTAGGATCGATGACCTGCCTCTTTGGTACCAGAGGCATGTGGTTGGGTTTCCAGGGCTGATGAGGCGATTGTTGTGTTGTGTGGAATGTGCTATAGTCTACTACCATGATCATCATCATGGATAGATGATAGTCATTCTAGGGCTACATTTTATTTTTTGTATCAGCTTATTCAGACAATAAAGGCTCCGGAGGCATATGTCCTTGGATGATATATTTTTTTTGACACATTCTTGACAGACTATTATTAACCTAATGATGACCACTACTTTTATTTTCTGATATGTTGTTCAATATGGATGAGATATTTTTTTAATTTACTTTAATTTCAAAAATGTTTATTTAACACTTGATTGAGAAATGCATCAACTAAAGTGTTTGAATTTCTTGAAATGTGTTGATATTTGATATAATCAAATTTTCTTTCCAAGAGACGAAGCCTTAAAAACATTCTTAACATTGATGGACTTCTAACTATATAGACATTGTTTAAATGTAATACATTGAGTTGTGAATCTAACCTAACAATCAGACGTTGAACTCTAAATGCAATGGCATCAGATAATAGCTCAATGACTGCACTATACTCTATTATTTTGTTCGTTGTTTGACCAAGGCATATCCCATGAATAGAAACTAACTCATCAATGGGTGAATAGATGACCCAAGCTGTGGAAGATAAATTATGAGTACTATGACTAGTGTCATCTGCAAAGCCAATGTAAGTTTGAGGGAATGTCAACATATGCAGATCAAGATTAATCAAGATAAGAAGGAATAGTAGTAGAGACTCGTAAGAAAAATAACTAATCTACGGTACACACTCATAAAAATTATAAGTAATGTACAAGAAATATCTCCATAGGATAAATCACTCATAATATATCTTCATATAGAGACCATTTCTAGGCTCTCCTAAAGATACATTATCGTAATCAACTAATTCATAGGCCCCTTTAGCTGGTACACGTTTAATAATGTAAGTACCAAGCCACATAGGTTCGAATTTACCAGTGCCTAGCTTATCTTGTGCTTGATCATAGACTAAGACTAGGTCACCTTCTAAATAGATGTGAGGATTAATGTTTCAATCGTACTAAGCCTTAACATGTTTTTTATGAGCCTCGCTCACTAGTGTAGTGTTGCAACAAGTTTCATCTAACTATGCTAAGTATAAAAAACACTCTTCCTCTGTAAAGGTAGCAGGTAATAACTCAATGGCTAATTTTAGTGACAAAATTTCACATTCAATTAGCAAAATGACTTCCAAAGCATAAATGAGTTGGAAATAAGTAAAACCAATAGATGTTTTTCTAGAGGTACGGTATGCCACAAGGATTAAAAAATCATAGTATGCCAATTAGTTTTATGAATGCTAACAATTTTCTTGATCATATTAGTCAAAACTTTGTTTACCTCTTCAACTTGGCCATCTTCCTATGGATAATAAGGTGTAGAGTTTTCATGGCATAAGCCGAGCTGAGCAGAAAGTTCAGTCATCATAAAGTTTCAAAAATGGCTACCATGGTCTGTAACAATGGCTTAGGGTACCCTAAACCTAGCAATCACATGATTGAATATGAAAATAGCTAGAGTCTCACCGTCATTTTTTAATGTAGGCATCGCCTCGCCCCATTTTGTAAAATAATCTACTGTGAGAATAATATACCCATGCCCTCTGTCCAAGTGATGGTTACATCTAACGAAATCAATGCACCGACAACTATGATTGGGTGAAGAGGAGCTAGAGGTGCACACATCTTTTGATAAAAAAATTGGCAATTGTGGCATTTTGTAATCACAATTATGTAATATTTAAAAAGTGATGGCCAGAAATAACCAACGCGTAATACTTTTTGGGCAGTGGAAAACCTAGACATATGACCACCACATGCTCCAGAATAGCAGTCATTTAATGCCTTCTCGGCTTCTTCATGTATTAAACAATGTCGAAAAATAGAAGCAACACCACGACAATAAAGTGTATCACCAACAATAGTATATTTCTTGGATTTGTATCAGATTCTACGATGATCAATTTGTGACAGTTCAGGTCGAAAATTTTGAGTTTGAAGATATATAATGATATCTTCATACCAAGGATCTAGAGTACTAATGAGAAACATGGATTCATTGGGAAGATGACCCTCTACCACGGTTTCAGATTCAGTATAGGGAAAGTCACATAATAATTTTACAAATACCAATGACTTCTTAGATATATATTTCTCGAATTCCAAATCAAATTCTTGTAGGATAACAATCCATTTAGAGTATTTTCCCCCTCGCAATTGTTTAGTAAAAATATACATCATAGGGTTGCAATAAGAGATCACAGTTGTTTTGCGTAAAAGTATGTAGTGACGAAAGTGTTGGACAACCTGAACAACTACTAGGGCCAATTTCTCCACATGTGTATATTTAATCTTAGTAGGTGTAAGATTCCTAATCAAATAATAAATCACATGTTCAGTGATAGATTCATCTTCTTGAACTAATACCATTCTTATGGTAGAATTTGATGCAACTAAATACAAAAGGTAATCTCGGTGATAATCATGTGGGTGTAGTAATAATGCATGGGTCAATGTGTGTTTCAATGCATCACAATATTTTTCAGCAAGCTCATCCCAAACGAATATAATTCATTTTTTCAAAAGTCAATTAAAACCTTTAGTCATCTCAGCATAGCTAGAGATAAATCAGCGTAAAAAAATTCCTTTCCCTTTCAAACTTTAGAGTTGGAAAAGAGTGGAAGGAGGAGAATTGATGATAGCCTCGACCTTGAGTGGATCGACATGAATGCCTTCCTTAGAAATGATCAATCCCAACAATAGTCCTAATTGGACACAAAAAACACACTTATGTTGATTCAAGTGAATATTGTAATGCCTACATCAGAGGAAGATAGCTCTTAAATGCATAAGATGATCTTGTCATCTCATAGAATGGGTTGGTAAGTCATCCAAGTAGGGTTGCATAATATTTTTGATATCTTGAAATGCATAAGACGTGGCCCTTTGAAAAGCAGCACCGACGTTCCTTAATCCAAAAGGTAACTTGCGATAGGAAAAATTTCCCCATGGAAAAATGAACACAGTTTTGGGTTAATTCGCAGGGAGTATTTTTATCTGGTTATATCCAGAAAATCCATCCATAAATGAATTGATTTTGTTTCCAGCACAATCGTCAACAATTTATTCAACATAAGGGGTAAGATAATTTTCTTTTGGACAAGCCTTATTTACATCCCTATAATCGACACACACTTGAATAGTTCCTTGTTTCTTGTTCACTGGAAAAATATTAGATACCCAATCAATTAAGGGAATAGAATAAATAAAACCTTATTTAAATAATTTTTCAACCCCGGCTTTAATAGCAACAGCATTTTGTGGATCAGTTGGATGAAATATTTGTCTAATAGGTTTAGCATCTGGGTATGTCTTGATTTCATGAACCAAAATCTTACGATCGATTCCTAGCATATCTTCGTAGGACCAGGAAAACATGTCGTCGAATTCCTAAAATAGGGCCTTATACATGTTAATTTCATCAATTGAGCACGAAGCACCTATATGAACATTTTTCAGTAAATTTCAATTGGTATCATTGAATATATGTTTCCTAAATTCATTTCTAAATCCAAATGAAGGATTGATACGGGATTTTGAGGATCATTGACGTATCTAGTCAAAAATATGGATGAAAATTCATTCTCAAGTTTATTAAATTTAGGTATAAAAGACGAATGATGATGAAAATGATCCCATGGAAATTTTTCCAACATCATTATCTCCATAATACTTTCGTTAGTTGACAATGTTTGATCAAAAGGATCAGGAAAAGATGTCGGTGTTAAACCTGATAGATGATAATACTCATCTCTGATCACATTCACTTGATTAGTTTCAGTTGATGATGGGCTAGAAATTTATTGAACTACCTCATAAGCTAATTCAAATGGGCTTAAAAGCATCTCACTTCCATATAGGTCTAACTCAGATTCTAAAGGCATAATCCAAGGATCGGTCGATGGCATTATCCTTGATGTAATCATGTTGGCATTTGCAATGTTACGAGGAAACTTTGGAGGAGGCATGGAAAAAGTTCCCACGAGAGATAAAACTTTGATCAAACCTACTCCAATTTATTCATAAGGAGTAATCTTCTTTCCAACATAAGGGACACTACCCGTAGAGGCAGGATCTAAAGTATAGTAAGACAATTGATCGACTTTGACAATTTTCCCTTTATGGGGGAACATGATCATTCAAAAAACTGATGATACTATAGTTGTCATAGAATAAAACCAGATTTTTCCTAGTAAAATGTTATATTCAAGTTGAGCATCAACAACCTCAACATCAACTGCAACAGTTTTTCCTTCTATCTTTATACGCAAATCCTGAAGAATCCCAAATGGGAGAAAACCTCTTCCATCGAAGGCTTTTAACATTGTGGGAGATTGATTTATCATTGGAGAACTAAGGGATTTCCAACAAGAAATAGAAATTATACACGTAGATGCTCCTTCATCAATTATCGTGTAAAAAACTCGTTTGGTTTTAACAAAAAGTAGTATCTGGAAATCCATTTGATGTGGGAGTTTAGGTACATAATATTCTAGATCAAAGATAAGTATATTATAATCCTGAGGGTCAATAACTCCTATGGATGTGAAAATTAAATTCCCCTATGCTGGAAAAATTTGCAGCACTTCGAGGGCCAACATTGTTAAGGTGACATAGCCAAATCTTCAACGATGTTGTAATTCTGAGCATCTCTCGCATGTGGGTTGAAAGCCGACTTTCGAATAACACCTTTAGGAGGACGTTTAATTACCATGTTAGAACTAGGTTTATCAAACTGTATGGTTCAGAAGGAGGAGGAATTCACATGGAAGTTTGACTGGATGGACCAGCATCATTTCCATTTACAGGAACCTTAGATCCATAATCTTGAGATCTCGTAGCAACCATAATTTGAGAAGACATCATCATGATATATGCTGATGAGTTGGAAGAGGAAGCTTTATGAGAGGATATTTTACTATCTTGGGATGGAATGGATCCTCAAGAGCAATAGGTTTTGGTGAACCTTTGATGAATTTAGTTACCTCGGTGTGAGGGGAGCATTCCTTTGTGTGATGATATTCATCACAAATTAAACAAGGATAACGAGGTTTCCTCTTCTCATCAGATGGTTTAGTTTATCGGTTTTTACTTTTGAATAATTCTTTTTTTTGGCTTTACCCTTCCCCTTATTTTTACCTCCGATTGATTTACTTTTACTGGTAGATGAATCTACAACATTAATTTTAGAAGTATTTTAAGGAGAAGAGTTTCCTTAAGGTGAATTCGGTAAGGTTATAATTGGAGTGTTAGATTTGGATTGTTTCTTTTTAATCTTGGATGTATTAACAGTACCAATTATACCATCTGCAACATGAGAGTCGGAAGGATTTGTTGTTACTTGAACAAGGCAAGGAAAATCTGGAATCTTTTCATACAAAGAGCCATCTTGTGTGTAAACAAGGTCCAAATATCGGTCATAAGTGATAAATTTTTCTTTGGTTACAACAACTCCATTTGCTACATCTTCAATAATATTTGGAAGTAAATACTTGGTGAACCATTCATACAGAATCTGATCCAGGATGAAAATTTTAACCAAACGGTGTCTACATATCCATTCATCAATGTGATCATAAATATGAGTAGACGAATTATGTTTAAGTGAGGTCAAAATTTCGGTACTAGTGTCATACCAGACTGGTAACTAAAAATGGGTTAAAAAGCAATTGCTAAGGCATTGAAATTATGGAAGGAATCTCATGGAAACTTGATATAATATTTCACAAGTGAACCAATCAAGGTTCGTTGAAAAAGTCGTAATTGAATGGAATCATCGATTAATGAGTTGGATGCGCACCAAATATGATACATCATAACATGGTTTGAAGGGTCCTCTCCGGATTTAACTTCAAACTTCGGAATGTCACTGGGAAACTTGGTGGGCATTGCCGACCAAAAAGGAAAATAGAAAATAGGATCATTTGTTAGCTAAGACAAGTCTGGTAAATACAATGTTGTTATAAAAGGGAACTTTTGGTTATGGCCTTGCTATGAAAATTGATAACCCTGAGGGAGAATTCCGGTACCTAGAGGAGGGTATCTAGGATATCCTGGAATATCTTGAGTAGTTGGGATTTGCATACCTCCAAGGTAACCAGGATTATCCATAACAAAATTAGGTTGTGACGGTATCTGAAACGTATGACTAGGGTATGGTTGATTCTGGAAAGGCGGATTTGGTCCCATTTGTCCTAATTGATATTTCCCCTAAAATGGTTGGCCTTGCAAAGGTTGAACTTGCAAAGGTCGACCTTGCAAAGGTCGACCTTGCAAAGGTTGGCCTTGAAAGAACTGTCCTTGATAAGGCTGACCTTGAAAAAATGGGCCCTAAAAAGGCTGAATCTCAAAGGTTTTTTTCAAATTGGCTACACCAAGTTGTCGCAAAGGCATTTGAGGTAGAGGCTAGACCATAGTTCTGGCTTGATAAATTGTAGTATGAGGGATAGCTTACGTCAATTTGCTTTGGAAATTGAGGGTTAATAGGAACATAAACTTGAGGTACTCTCGGGATGGGTGTTTGAGGAGTATTGGGTTGTTGAACAGATGTTTTCATAGTAGTTTGGATAGGAGTATGAGGACTACTCGAACCAGCTTTTTGACTACTTGGAACAAATTCCCTTGGGATAACTTGAGGAATTCCTTGAACAAGTTGTTGGAATTGAGTAAAAACCAATTTTCCAGCTCGCTGAGTAGGTTTATTAAAGGGAATTTGTGGGGTAGGTTGCAAATATTGTTGATAAAATGAAGGATTCCATATATTGTTCATCCCTAGATAAGGAGTTCCTACTAAGGGTTTCGACACAAAAGGTTTAACTAAACTAGTTTGAGGAATCAGACCATAACTTGGATAGTTACTAGGTAAAGGTATTCCTACAACCATAGGATATGTTCCAATGTGTTATCACTCCGTAATTCTGAGGCTGAAGATACAATCCCAAAGCAGCATCAAAACCACTTCAAGCCTAGGATCTAGCCCTCCTAGACCCAGAGAGGGATATCTATGTTAGATATAGCTTTGTTGGATTGGGAATTTTAGGCTAGCCATTAGTGCAGAGGGGTTTGTTTGAAATTTTTTGGTTGAGAGAACAGAAGAGGGCCATTGGGCTATGGATTCAAACAGGTGTAAACAGATTCAAATGGATGAATAACCAAAATCATGTGTAACCATGCAAGCTAGCCATGTCAATGGACTTCTACAGCTTTTGAAATGGAAAGGAGAAGAGAGAAAGGTTCAATGTGAATGCAGAGAAAACCGTTTCTAAATTCTTCATTCAAATTTTAGAGGAAAACATAAATTACTATTTCAAGACTGAGCAGGGTACCCTATGGTAAATCCTACACAAAAATTTCTTGTCCGCAGTAAAGAAAGAAAACAACATGTGAAACTAGAGAATGACAAATTACATGAAAAGGAGCACTTCACCACAGATCATAACACAAGAATCTGGAAATAACAGTGTCCCTTCATTCATTAAAAAAAAGAGTGTTTACAACTAGATGATCCTATTACAATAGTTTTCCCCTTCTGGGCTCTTCTTTGATACTGCTAATGCATGTAGTATTTAACTGAAACTTAAGTCGGTTACTCTATCCATTGCAGTGATTTTCATTAATTACATTCAAGTAGAAATTGGACAGGTGGACTCATGCAATTGGTGATAATATAATCCTGGCCAAAACGGTGGATGTAGCAGTCTGTTATTAATTGTAGAGTGATCAGATTCTAACTCAAGTGATGCCGAAGGGGCAATGATAAAACAAAACTGACATCTGGCTCTACTTCTTCAGAAAACTGTTGCTAGATAATTAGATCTGGTGTTGCACAGGCTGATTCAGCAAATCCGATTATTGTGCTGGCTATCATGATGGTCATTATGTCTTCTAACTACCTTTGTCTTTGTTGTGTTAGTTACTACTGCAGGGAATTTTAAAACGGAAACCAACTTCTCCCTTCGTAACAGACATAAATAATCCAACACACCCTTCGAATAGATTTGGTAGGGAAAATGATGTAGAGAAATAGCACAGGCAGGAGCTGATGGAGCAATGGCAGAAGAAGTTATTAAGTGGACAAGGAGACGAGGTGGCGGGAGTTGGTAGGTGGACGAGGAATTGAGGTGGCGAGAGTTGACGTGGAGCGGGATTGGTTTCGTTTGCAGAGAAGAGCGATTTTTGGGGGGGGTAGCGAAGTGTTGGGTGGTATCGAAGCAGGGAGGGTGTGAAGTATTGTGGGGGTGTCACGTATCCGAGTCAGTGGTAATGGATACCACCCATTTCAGACCCCCCACCCCCCCATGGTTAAATTTCAAATTCCGAGGGGGGTTTGAAATGCGTGGAGATCTTCAGATGTGGAGATGGGGGGATAGAGACGGCAGAAAGGTGCAGGGAGTTTAAGGTGGAATGGTGTGAGATGTAATAGTGGGGTAGGGGATAAATTATTATCGAGGTATGAGTGGATGGTGACATGGAAAGGAGGCGGGCCTGTCCACAGGCCGCACACCAGCATTTTTAACATATTCCTGAGCGCTAACCCTTTTGAACTCGCGAAGTGCAATATGTGACTAGGTCCCAGCCATATCGCGATTCACAGGATTTAATTTTACCGCACATCGTAACTTTTAAGTTTTATTGCACACCTCAACATTAAGGTTTACCACACACCGCAACATTTAAAGCTTATCACACAACGCAACAAATAACTTATCACATCGCAACTTAAACCAATTGACCTATGATGTATTTAACGTGTAAAGATAAAAATCACCAATTATGATGTGCTACAAGAACAGGGGTGATGTGGCAGGAAGGGTCCCACAATTTCGCATCGACAGAGTTATAAAGTGGCAAATGGAATGTGCCTAGGATTGTTGCGAAGTGTAGACGCAAAAAGGAAAGGAAGGGGTAAGGTAAGGCTTATGTAGTCTATGCTATATATATATATATATATATATATATATATATAGAGAGAGAGAGAGAGAGAGAGAGATATTCAAGCAGTCTAAAGTGGGGGGTGGAGCTGCGAATAAGGAAATATATAGTAATTTTAAATGAGAAAATTATGTGGTTGTTAGTGGGTGGAAAGAGCTTCTTTTTAAACTATAAAAATCGAATTTTAATAGTTAAAAAAGGGGTTCGAAAAAAATGAAGCGTGGGACTTTAGAAAATGGAAAAATGAAGGGAAAAAGAGGGTAAATGAGATGAATGAGGGCAGAAATGAAGTTTTCTCACCATTACATCTTAACAACAATACTTTCCTCTTTCCACCGAACTGAAAATGCAGATTGATTCCTTTGAAGTTCTTGACAGTCTGGATTTCCCTTTATTTTTCTAGAAATAAATGACAGCCATGGAATATTATTTTCAATAGGAAAGATCTAAGAAATGATCAGTCACCTTGTGATAGTGTGAATTATAGGATACTAACATAGGCTCTAGCTAGGGATAGCAGCTCCTTCAGGAGGTGTCAATAACACCATAGACTAGTGGCCTGATCCATTGGGGCTGATCCCAACTCTGCAACTTGATTTTCTCTAAAAAACTTTGTGGTCGGAAATCTTCAATCTGAAATCAACACTCTATGCAATCTGTAGTTTGGGACACCCTTTATCTGAAAACTGAAAAGAAATATGAAACTAAAGCTGGAAAAATGATCAAATTATTGATCTTATTTGCACACTGCTACCTACCCTAATCTATTAATAATATTACTGAATTAGGTAATACAAAAATGCCAATGGAGCCAATCAAGTAGTTGCAGAAACAAATGGACAACTTGACTGCTTGTCAGGAACATTAGAAGTATAACTTGATTATGTGTCCACATAATGAAGGTGGTAATATGTAATGGCAACTGGTGGTGCATTTGATCCTCATAGAGAGTGCATGTTTTAAAACTTGAGCTAAAAAGAACCTCCGTATAATTTTCTATAGGATCGATAAAAGCATGATGTATGATATTTTCTTCTAGGCCTTCAATGACTAGTTGATCAGTTGTATTCTCAATATTAAACCTTGAAACCCCATCTTCAATTTGGTACTCGAAAGCATAATCATCCTCAATATGTAAGTCAAAAGGTAGTACAATTTCCTCTTGCTTTGGAGAAGGGATATTTTCCAAGAATATTTTAGGATCTTTGAAATTATATGACTGAATTTGATAATTCAAAATTTCAATTCCATTTTCGTATCGTTCAACAACTACATCCAGAAAACATGTTTTAACTTCAGGACCAAATTTGCTTCATTTAAAAATGAGAAAGACAACCTCTAGAAAATTTCCATTGAGCTGAAATTCTAATAATTTAATCCTAAATAAATTTAAATATTTACGAGATAAATGATCTGCCACAAACCTTGTCATCTTGTTCAGCATAAAATCTAGTCATCATTTTTTGGAGTCAGCATGAATGCTCAAAAGTGGGGTTCTTTGAATCATGGAGTCGTAAGGTGAATAATTCAACCTTCTTGCGTCTGTTCATTAACCACCATCAGTAATCAGATCTGAACTTGGATGTACCTTCTAGGGAAGATAAATTCTGCCCCCAGCGGAGTCAGCACTATGTTATCACTCCGAAATTTTGAGGATGAAGATAGAATCTCGGAGGCAACATCAAAGCCATTTCGGGCCTAGGATCTATCCCTCCTAGACCCAGTGAGGTATCTCTCTGTTAGATATAACTTTGTTGGATTGGGAATTTTAGGCTATCTATTAGTGTACAGGGGTTTGTGCTCTCTCCATCTCCTATAAAATGGAGTTGAAGGCTCTTGGTTCAAGGTCAAAGGATTGTCAAAGTTTTTGAATACTTGTGAAGTAGAGATCATTGTTGTAGTGTGAAGGTCAAAGTTCAAAGAGGTTCATTGAGAACTTGTTGGTCAATACATCACCACTTTGAGAGATAGAGAGATTGGAAGGCTGAGGAGGGCTTGGTACAACTGACAGTTGTAATCCTCCTTTTTATAAATCAATAGAACTATATCTGTTTTGTCCATTCTATGCGTTGATATCGTCATTATTATTTAATCAATTATATAGCATGAGATGAATGGCTTAGATATGTATATTTTAAATGTTTATTATATATTGGCTTAATTGATAGGAAATATATGTTATGGTAGAGATTACACGGGTGCTTTAATTGATTGCAGGGCCAATATTTGGAGCTAGTGAAGGAGAACTCCTGCTTCGCTGCCTAGTGCTCTCCAAGGGACTCCAAGATCATTAAAGAGGTAATCTTCCATCTTATTCTATCAAGTTTTTTTAAGTTAATATGAACATGTATGTGCCATCTTTGGGAACTATACAGCTAATCTTACTATCTACCTCGGGCACCGGAAAGCCCTGAGAGGGATATTCGATAACCAACAACCCAAGCATTTTACCCTATAGAAAAATTGGTGACTCCGCTGGGGATTTTCCCCATAGTTTCCGGACTATTTATTTCCTCCTTTCTTCTTTCCTCTATTCACAGACCCTTCTGACTAGTATTTATGCCCAGTAGACATTTCAAAAGCTCGCAGAGTTCAGTCTTGTTTCTGTTTGACCATCTGAAGAACTTTACCCTGGCTAACGCTACCTCTATTGGTTTTCCAGTGCGTTATAATTCTAGCTCTACTTAAATATAGTGTGTTAGTCTCTGAATTAACGTTATCTTTACTCAGAGACAGTGCGTTACTCAGCCAAAAATTTTTGTTCACCCCTATGATTGTGTTTTGGTTGCAGAGTTTTTTGGCCATCAGTATCTCTCCTTGACTAAATCCCTGTGCTTGTTTACTAAGCTGGCATTTCTATTTGTTTGCTCTTGTTTGAAAAGTTAGTGTCAAAAGCATTTACTTTTTAGAGAAGAAATTTTTTTTTTAATTTTTCTGCATCTAGCTGAGTTAATTCTAAAAATTTCAGTTCACAGACTGTTAAGAAGAGGTAGATAGAAGTTTGAATCTTTAAATTTGAACTGTGCTATTTGAATGTTAGTGCATGGATGTTGAAAAGAAACCTCTCCTTGTAGAAATACTCTTCACCGAATTGAATATTTAGAGCATATTTTTGCATGGTTTCTTGAGTTAGAATATCATTACATTTCATATGTCCACTCCCCCTCCGCAAGACTAATAATCAAGTACACTAAGAATCAAGCGATAAATAAAATCAATCACATTACTATTTTTTGAGCTCACACAAACAGTAGTTCAGGCTAGGATCTTGGGTTAGGAAAAGTGAGGAAATCACCCAAGATCTCAAAACTTGAAACTAGAGTCATTAACGAGCGAAATCCTACTGCACTCATATTATCAGAACCGTTCCTTTACCGAAGCTCAGCGCGAGACAACATTTGGGTGCAAAAGAAGGTAGCCCGCCTTTGACTGCATCTGGTGGGTGTGTTATATATTGGGGTTCCCTTAGAGGATGTCAAAACTAGATCGAGGATCTAATTATTCCGACCATATAGCATGTTGTCCTTGATCGTGGACCCCCCTGATGATGTCTATGATTTGAGGTATCTTTAGTGGCCATACTTTTTAGGGACTTACACAAGGTGACTGGGACGGGCTGTCCTAATACCTGAAACAGACGGACCCACTCTGTCTTCGGTCTTTAGGAGGGTACTCATCTTCACGAGAGTGCTTACACCTATTTTTTGAGGTTTGGGCGAAGCTCTAGAGTGACCGTAACTGTACTTTCAACCAACCCTCTCTGTATACTATTGTGATACTGGATTTCATCACCAGCAAACGGTAGTACTCAGACATGGCACCCTATTCTGGTTGCTTGCTGATTGATTTTAGAGAGTCCTTTTTTCTTTTTTCTTTTTTAGGTGTGTGGTTACTGTCATTGAGACTTTATAATACATCACAATTTATTAAAATTTGTTAAAAATAAACAGGTCACCGTGGCGTCGTCCGACCCACGCCATCTGTCTCGACAATAGCAAGCTCTACCTCCTCTGCCTCTTGAGGAACAATTGAACCTTGGTGAACACGTGCCTTCTACAGAAGAGCAGTCTCCATTGACAAACATTGATTTACACATAGCCTCGTATCATACAGAATTTCCGGAGGACCCTTTCACGGAAGGTGTCGTACCTCATTACAATCCTCCACTCACTGATACGTTGGGGCCTGTGATAGTTCAGATTCCACCACGCCAAGATATGTCTTCGGCCGCACAAACATCCATTTCACCACCAGCATCCACAGGGTCGATGCCAATGGCAACCATCCCAGGTTCGCCACCATCCTCCTCGTCGGTTGTCAGTTCTATGCCATCACTTGGTAACCCCAGTAGTCAACATATGCCTAATCCCAACCCTACGGTCATCACAACTGTCAGTAGCTTGCCGAATCCTTCAGGATCTACTCCTACCGTGACCACGTTGAGACCCACGGTTGCTCCTCCCACGAGTGTGACTACTTTGGTTCCTTTTAGCAACCCTTTCGGTTGGAACCCTTTGCTAAATTCAAATCCCTTGGCCACTATACCAAGGGGCAGTGTCACCAGCACGCAGGTAGCAGGGAAAATTTCACTTCCCCTGAAATCCTTAGGAAAAATGGGAAAACCTATTGCTAATAATATTCCCTTAAGTGGTTCAAATATAGGTGTAGGGTCTATGTCATTGACGAACTATGCAAGTAGTAGCACACCTCCAGGAAACTCTATTGCATCCATATAGACTAACCCACCCCAACCTCCATCTGGAATGGGGGGGCACTTTTACACTAGGGGCAACCAACCGTTCGCCCCGCAATACAATATGCCCTATGGACAGCAACCATATGTCCCTACCCCTCCACCTATAGGAAAGTTTTATCAAAGTCCTACTTATCCTCTTGGTAACACATTGATGGGCGAACCTTATGGTCTAAATAGTCAGCCCATACTTCCTTGGTTAGATTCGGGGACAAATCCACAATTGCCATTTTTGGCAGCTCTGGACATCCCCGACATCCATAAACTGACTAATGATCCCATCAATCACAACCCGCTCTGGCCTCCAGTACCGCACAATATTCCTTCTGACATCCCAAAGTTCGATGGGAAACAAGGGGATGACCCAGCCACACACATCACTACCTTTAATCTATGGTCTATATCTAATTCCATGGTGGATGATAGTGTTTGGCTTCGACTGTTTCACTGCACCCTTACAGGCAATGCTGCCAAGTGGTATATTGAATTGCCACGCGCCACCATAAACACTTTTGGCACTTTAGTGATGGATTTTCTAAAGAACTTCCAATTACCAATCAGATTTGAAACCGGAATGGAACTATTAACCTCACTACGCCAAGACACCGCCACCCACATCTCCGATCACATTCATGAATGGAGATGTAGGAGGAGGCTAGTTAAAGTGCCAATCCCGGATCATCTCTTAGCTAATTAGTTTTGTAAGTCTCTCTTACCCCACATCTCTAAATACATTGGCCTTTCCGGTGCGGTTACAGAAGATCAATGCATTCGTCGTGCCCAACATTTGGATTTAATCTATTCACAATCTAGCACGCTACATGATTTTCTCCCCAATGCCCCTAGTAACCCAAATCCTCCTACTACTCAGAAATCTGGAGCTCATGTCAACAGTATCGTGGGCACAATCTCTATTGTAGCCACAAAACATTTTCAGGGGCAAGCCTCCCAGTCGTCCTCGGCTGCCACCGCCCCTCACCAAACGACTACTCTTCCTACCGCTAAGGTAAATTCTGTTCAAAATTCACAAAAACCTAGTGGGAAAAATAAAAAGAACAAGAAAAAGACATCTTCTTCGGAAGAGTAGTGGGACAATCAGAATAACCCTAATCAGAAAAATGCTGCCAAAAATAAAAAAGGGAAGGATAAACCCATGAAATTTCCTTGAAAGATCTGTGTGGAGAACCACTTGACAGTCAAATGTCCTCGGCTGCAGGAATGCACCAATTTTATCGCAAACAAGGATTCTGGGCGAACACCTGTCATTCTTCATAATCTTTTCCCTAATAAACAGCAACAACATCAACACATGGTTGACAACCTCCCACAACCCCAGCAACGGGGCAATGGTGGTTCACATCCTTCCGGTGAAGGACCATCTACCATTTATGGCATTGAGAGTGTTTAACTTCAAACACGAGCCAAGCATTATGGAAATCCTACCATAGATGCTCAAGAACCTGGTACTAGTTCAACTCCACCGCCACCCAATGATTTTCATATCGAACGGCCTGCTGCTGACCCCGTGATTCGTCCCCCCAAAGGGACACTTCGATGCATGACTCATAACACCTTTTCACGTGTAGCCCAAAACTACAACATTGTAGAATATTTGGCGCAGGCACCATCAACCATGTCTGCTCTCGAAGTATTGCAAACTTGTCTAGCACAAAGGAAAGCCTTGCTTTCAGCCATTGGTGGAATAGACCCCCAGGATTCCATGCTAGCTATCTTTGATATGGAAAAATATAAACCTCCCCTCTCACACCAACTCGCATTCCAGGTGCAGGTTGTGTCAAAAGGGAGACCAACCCATCGCACTATCATAGATGAAGGTGCTTTGACCTACGTTATGTCACAAGCTTGCTGGCTCAATTTAGGTTCTCCTATCTTAACACCACCGTCGAATTCCCTCAAAGCTTTCGATGGCCACACATTCCTCCCAAAAGGATACCTTGCTAGCTTTCCCATCACTCTGGGTGGGAAAACGGTAACCCTGGATGTTGAAGTCATAAATCATCATCTCGACTATAATCTATTGCTTGGTTGTAGTTGGTCTTATGCCATGACCGCCATTGTTTCTTTGGTCTTCTGACTCATCCTATTTCCATTGGATGGGAAAATAGTCACAGTGGATCAGTTATCCTTCTGCACCCCTGATTATGCCACGTTACCAAGTAGCATTGTACCCCTAATAGGAGGCTTTCCTGACTCTTACGTCAGTATCGGTACCGGTCTTCTGAAGGCATCTTCCCTACTGGGTTGTTTTCCTCTCCCGCTGCCACAAATCCAAAACATGGTTGCAATGACATCCACCACTTTAGATGGCTCTATCGACCCACGGATCCTTCCGACACCTTCAGACATTGATTCCTATGGAGTTTAGATGCCACTCTCACCAGCCGAGTTGGCCTACCAAGCCATCCAAATTACATCTGAAACCTCCACTGTTATGGTTTTGACCAAAGGTACAAACCTCCCACCCATCATAGTTCTCTCTAAGGATCTCCTCAATGAAGTCTTGCGTACAGATGAAGCTATTCGAGAGATCATGTCTCTAGAAGAACGAGCTTGGGGAGAGTTTCATCATTGTGCTTCGCTGATCAACTCGGACGTGATAAAAACTAAAATCCCATCCTTTGATCCACCTGAGATGGTTCCCTTTGCTTACACGACTATTCAAACTATCGATTCAGAAGGGAACATGGGTAATATTTCTAAGATAATGCTCATTGATATCTCAGTCAAAACGGGTATCGTGGAAAATATTTAGATTGGAGCTTATTGCAATCCTAATGAAATTACATGCTTCACATCCCTTTTCAAGGAATTCCGTGATGTGTTTGCTTGGTCTTATGACGAAATGCCCGGCATAGATCCATCTATAGTCGAGCACGAAATCAAGATTTATGACAATGCCAAACCAATCCGGTAGCGACTCAGACCTATCCACCCGCGCAAAGCAGCCACCATCAAAATTGAGGTTGAAAAACTTTTAAATGTTGGTTTCATCTATCACATTCCTTTGATGGAATGGGTTTCCAATCCGGTTCACATCGATAAAAAACAAGGCACCATTCGAGTTTGTGTTGACTATCATGATCTGAACACCACTTGTCCCAAAGACAATTATCCTACGTTGTTCATAGATCAGATTCTCGACGATTGTGCCAGATGTGAATCTTTTTCCTTCATGGATGAATTCTCAAGCTATAACCAGATTGCAATTAGAAAAGACGACCAGCATAAAACTTCCTTCATCTGTCCTTGGGGCACATTTGCGTATCATAAACTCCCATTCGGTCTAAAGAATTCTAGAGAAACTTTTCAGTGGGCTATGAACTACGCTTTTCACTACATTCAATATATTGTACAGGCCTACTTGGATAACCTTTTGGCCCATTCCGAGAAACAACCTGATCACCTCTCTCATCTGAAAGAAATTTTTACTAGGTGTAGATTCTACAATATACGTCTGAATCCTCATAAGTGCGTATTTGTGGTCGAGTCCAGGCGTCTGTTAGGTTTCATTGCCTCCATACACAGGATTAGGGTTGATCCCAATAAGGTTAAGGTGATTTTTGAATTTCCAGCACCACAATCCATCCTTCAACTCCAATGTTTGCAAGGGAAGGCAAACTTCTTACGTCGATTCATTGTTAACTATGCCGACATGACGAAAGGATTTATGCGATTATTGAAGAAAGGAACACTATACTTGTGGGATGACCAAGCTCAATGGTCATTTGATGCTTTAAAACATGCACTTGTTTTAGCCCCACACCTTAGTGCTCCCAACTACTCACGCGACTTTCTCCTCTACCTGGCAGCCTCACCATCCTCACTTGGAATGGTTCTGGTTCAAGTTCACAATGACGACAGTGAACATGTGATATACTATTTTTCCAAAGGTCTAATCGGACCTGAACTACGTTATTCACATGTGGAGAAACTTTCTCTGGCGGTAGTTTTTGCCATCACCCAACTCCGACACTATATATTACTACGACAGACTATGGTTATTGCTTTGGAGAACCCCATACGACACATCCTGTCTTGAAAAATTATTGGAGGAAAATATTCCAAAAGGATCATAATCCTCCAACAATCTGATTTCGTCTTCACTGCTGCCAAAGAAAATAAATCCATCGTCTTCGCCGAATTATTATCAGACCTTCCCAGAATCGACCTAGAAGAAGTAACTCATGATCCATTTCCCAATGAATCTGTATACTTGGTTGATTCTTCGGACCCATGGTATAGAGACATTTTGGTCTACCTATAAACCCAATGCTTCTGCCCAACTCTCATGTCCGACGATCGTCGTCATATCCGCCACCAGGCAAAGCACTACCTCGTGCTAAATGATACGCTATATCGCCATGGTGTCGATACTATTCTCCGGCGTTGTCTCACTTTAGATGAGGCAGAACACATTTTGAATGACTGCCACGCAGGGGCATGCGGTGGTCATATTTCGGCCATAGCTACTACCCAAAAATCCTGCGCACTGGTTACTATTGGCCCATTTTGTTTAAAGACTTCATTGCAGCGGTCCACAAGTGCCATCCATGTCAAATTTTCACAAAGAAAATGCGTGCTCATCCTACCCCCCTTCATCTGGTTATCTCCATTTGTCCTTTCGCTAAATGGGGAATTTACTTCATCACCTGCAATCCCACTTCGGAAAATTGACACAACTACATCGTGGTTGCAATCAACTATTTTACGAAAAGGGCAGAAGCCATTCCCATTTTTAAGGCTGACGGCGAAATTGTCGCTCTCTTCCTGTTCAATCAGGTAATCTGTTGGTTCGGCGTACCCCTATCTATTGTCACAGATCATGGATCCCACTTTTAGAATCATATGATGACCGAATTAAAATCCATGCTAGGTTTTCACCAAGATCAATCTTCGTCTTATTATCCTCAAGCTAATGGTCAAGTCGAAGCTGTAAATGGCGTCTTCAAAACCATGATTCGTCGACTGGTCGAAAATCATAAAACCACATGGCAACGGAATTTGTATTCCGTGTTATGGGCATATCGAACGTCAGTCAAAACTACCACAGGCTTCACGCCATTCCAACTTGCATTCAGCCTAGAGGCAGTACTTCCAATTGAGTGCGAAATTCCATCACTCAAACTCATTGTTGAACTCCTGCCTGGCACCACCGCCACAGAAGAGCGCTTGCTCTCACTCGATCATTTGGACGAAACTCATCGAGATGCTACACTAGCACTCGAAGCTTACTAGTGCCGAGTCAAAGCTCAATATGACAAATCTATCAAGCCTCGTTCTTTCCAAGAGGGTGATCTTGTTCTAATCTATGATCAGAAACATGACCTCTTAGGGGCAGGAACACTCCAACCATTATGGCTTAGTCCTTACATCGTTACTAAAGTCCTCTCAAAATGGACTTACGAACTTCAGGACTGTAATTGAATTCCACTCTCGGAGCCCCGCAACGGGCTCTATCTAAAGAAGTATTTTTCCTAGTTTCGCACTAGGCATATGCTTTGTAATTTTATGTATATAAGTTTTGCCTATTGTTTTGATGTTTGTAGATATTTTTTGGTTTTTGAGGTTTTTTTTCTCATGTATAATATTTTTCTTTCACACAGATGTCGTCATCCTCCTTATCATATGTCGGATATGCGGACAATGCTAGTCGTCACACTAGACGCATTGCTTCAGTTGCTTGGGTTCTCTATACTCCTGAGTCGGAACTTCTTGGTTCTGGGGGAATTTTTCTAGGCAGTGCCACCAATAACATTGCTGAGTACATGTCAGTGATCCAACTCCTCACGGAGGCAGCGTCTCGTGACATCTCCAATTTAATGGTCAGGTTAGATTCCCAACTCATCATTATGCAGTTAAACAATCATTACTGTGTCCGTCATCCAGTCTTGTTACATTATTTTTTAAGGGTGCGACTTTTAGAACGTCAATTTCAAACTATCACATTTGAGCATGTTCCTAGAGAATTTAATGCATTAGCCGATTCTTTGGAAAACTATGTGTTAGATTGGCATTTGTCACATTTATTATAAAAGACTTATACATGAGCATATATATTTTCATCCCATTGAAAAATATATAAAAAATCACAAAACACAAAATCACCAAAAAGTATGTATACATATATATGTCATGTCCAGTACAATAATTACATCAAAAAATATTCCAAAACTTGGGTGTTTTACAAAAATTTGGCCATACTAAGCCACACTCTGACACTAATACATATGCTCCGCCATCTAGGCCTGATGATCATGGTAACATACAACTGCTCTGGCTATCCTCTTTAGAGGCACCAAGTATCTCTTTAGCATGCCTACGGTATGCTGCTGTAAACGAACTGGAACCTCCTGCATAGGAAGGGGTGGTGTGCCCATACTCAAACCCTCCAGGTTTTTGGAGATTTCATGTAAAACTTGGGCATCATCATCCTCGGCGGCTTCCACATCCTCTGTTGGTGCGCCAGCCCCGGGTAGCTATAGTCCTTGCCGTGCATAGTGAGGGGCCCCGACTGGATGAACATGTGCCACATCTGTGTCAAGCAAACAACGCTTCATGTCAAAACATAATTTTCACCCTATTTTTCAACAAAAAAATAAAAATAAAATTTGCATAAACATTCAAAAGACAAAAACAAAGTACTTCCTTGAAATACACTGATCATTTCCTTCTTACCATTGAGTCCCCACTGGGTGCCAGGGGGTAGCGCTAACCTTGGATCACCTGTGAAGTTCATCCCTGTATAGGGATAATCCTCAATCGTAATAATATGGGAGTTCAGCCAATCAAAAAATCCATCATCAAATCAGTGGTGGACGGGACCCTCTCCAGTCCGCAGAAGCAAAGCTGCCCACCGAGCCTACCTCGGCTCGCATGGGCCCAATGGCACTGTAACGATCCTGGGCCTCATCAATGGTACCCACTCCAGTAAGAAAAGGACAACCAGTGTACCGTACCCAAACTCTCTCTGGGTACGGGTCTTACATGCAGTAAGCTCTGCTCGGACCCGACAGACAACTACGTCACACCAGTCAAACACCTGAGGCTGCATACATTCCAAGGTTAGTATCATCTGGGCCTTGGTGGCCACATGATAACTCTTGGCACCTGCAAAGTGAAAAATCATCCATAAAATAGACCTTAGTGGTCTCAAAGTCACCCGTGCGATCGGTACCCGGTTGCTCACAGCCTGAGTGTCACGTATGCAATGCTCAAGAATCAGATCAGCAGTGGAACGTGGGTCAGCTCTGGACCTCGTCAAGTTGGGCCTCGGTCCACGACATGATAGGCCGGTAAAAAAGTACACATCATCCTTCTCGATTGAGAGCTCATTTCCCCGAATCTGAAAGACATGGTGCCACTCGTCCCATTGCTGGATTAGCCACCTCAGGAGGTCCTCTTGACCCCTCATCAATTCTAAGCATTCATATTTTAGCAATCTGTATATGCGGAGAGCCATCAATCTTGCAGCATCTGTCATCATCTCTCATTCTTCCCGTTCATGTTCTCTCTCTCACCAGATACTCATGATTAACAGCTGAATACCTGCAAATGCAACATTTTCAACTAGTTAAAAATTTCCTGGACCACTTCAAAACGATGGGAAACGAGTTGCTAAAAAATGCAGTGCGCCTAACATTGGCCATAGTGTGAAATAGATCATGCTAACGCAGCATCCCTTCACGGGAAGTGCGCTTAACGTGGCTCTAACGCTACTGGCCCACGTTAACCGCAAACATTTTTTAGGGCCTCACAAATTTGCCATTTTGAACCAGCAAAACTTAACAAAAAGACAATTAAATGATAGCAGGAGGTTCTAGCTCTTACCTAGATCTCGCGGGAAGGAAAACTGTTGCCCGGATTGACCACAATTGTCAGCTGAAGATTTCACCCCTTTTCACCCCAGAGCTCCTTCACAGCACTCAAAACAGTGAAAATGAAGGTCTTCTAACCTTCTTATAGCCAATTCTGGGGCATGAATCTCTTAAGCTAGTCGGAAAAAGTCGTGAATTCTTGCTGCATATGTGTCGCAACTATTGAGATTTGTTACTGATGTTCTGATGAGTGATCAAGATTCATATGCAAACATACACATGTTTGGTCGAGCATTATTTTTATGGTATTTTTATTTCTCGTTAATACGAAAAACATCGAGTTTCCTTCTTCGGACTCGTTAAACTTATACGAAGTTGATATCGAGCATTCTTTTTATGGTATTTTTCTTGCTCGTTAATCTAAAAAACCTGGAGTTCTCTTCTTCAGATTTGTTAAAACTGACATGAAGAAGCACTGAGATTTCTTTTTAGGGACCTTTTTTCTCACCCATAAAACTGAAAAAACCCCGAGTTGACTTTGTCGAGCTCGCTAAACTACCACGACAGAGAGTAAGGAGCCATTCTTTTCCTCTTTTTCAAAGCTCTTTAAACTAAAAAAGTGACCGAGTTTTCTGCATGACTCGTTAAAATTTCACGGAGGGCACTGAGTTTTTCTTTGTCGTACTCGTTAAAATTTCACAAAGAATACTGAGTTTACTCTGTCTCCTCGTACTCATAACAAAATGAGGTAGACGTCCATTGAACATAGATTTCTCACTTTTCTGGCTTCGATGGACTAACTCACAGAAAATGAACTGTTTCGGGCTTACTATTCTCCCTTTGTCATGCCCAGTTATCAAGACATGACAAAGGTACCCCAATGGAGTTGTATTTTACAACATTTTTCAGACTCTCTAAACATGAAAAATTCATCGAGTTTACTCGTCTGGACTCGTTAAACCTAATCAGATGGGGCACAGAGTTTTCTTTTATATATTTTTCAGACTCTCTAAATATGAAAAATTCACGGAGTTTACTCGTCTGGACTCGTTAAACTTAATCAAACGGGGAAAATTTTGGACAAAATGGATACTACCTCTGTTACATTTCAGAAAGGTCAATTTGGCAGCAAAATTCTTGAACATGGCACTTCCCAGAAAACTCTTTCGCAGTTAGCCGAACCCGACCATCTATGAGTATTAGCCTTCATCTCTCAGTGTCCCTACACCGGTAAAATCCTAACACACTCTTTGGTGTTCATTAAGTCTCAGTTGCCTAGTACCCTGTTACAGTGCCTTCTATTGTTCAAGCAGATCTCGCTATCTACTGCTCCTCTTATCAACCAAACCACTCATTATGCCAGAAATTATTTGTCGTCCAACATCCCCATTTAATCTTCATTATCTCCATCACAAACAAAATCATTTGGTTTCGGTTTCGTGTTGACTGATGTAGGACGCCTCAATGCCTACCTTTCGACAGATCTCTTCCTATCGACTTCAACATCTTATCTTGGAAGATGATCCAAAAACCCATCAGTACCCAAATACTTGCAGACATCAGTGGCTGGTCATCTTTTGCTTGATCAGTAGTCTTCATCATTGGCTCTTGGTCAAATGATTCTACGAGTGTTCAACTTCAACTCTTTTTATTCACACTCGCTAGATTGTACTGTGCATCTTAGGGATCATCATCATTATCGGTGGCCACCTTTGCGTCTGTTAACAATTTTCAATATTGACTGGTAATCAGATGATTTCTCACATGTTCGACGACATCTCCTTCATTCACATGTTGAGAAATATGCAGTTTAAGTGAATCGGCAGTCAAGACCTTGGGGCAAAGGTTACATCATTAAAGTTGTGTTCCCTTCCCCAAGTTGCGATATTGTTTATGGAGACAACTTCTTCAGCCTGATCCTATTATGACAGATAATTCCACATTGTGCTTATTGGTGGACAGATTCTTCATATCTCTATTCTAGAGAAATCATGTTGTTTAAGCTACTGAGCATGGGAATGCCCGACTCAAGGCAGATACTATATTTTCTGACATATGTTGTTGTTTCAAGTTTTCCTCAGTCTTTCAATCTCTTTATCTCTACTAAACACATTGTAAAGTATTTCGGCCATCTTCTTCATCTCTAACCTCACACTTTAGGGGGCATCTATTACAGGTCATCAGCTCAGAGGAGAAGGTAAATGTGGAAGGAATACAAAGACCTAAACTAAACCTATTTCTGCTAAGGTAATGCCTCACTATAACAACACAAGAGTGTTATAACGCAACTGATCAGTGAATATGTCACGTTAGTGGCTAGGGAAACTCTCTGTTTACACTAGAGATCAGTGTTACCCGTGTTTTTAGTTTGGAATGGGAAAAACCCGCGGAGAATGATTTGAATTTCCGGCTTTTTCTCACAAGAGAGTCAATACAAAAAGGAAACTGCAAAGCACTAATCTCTTATTGGGCCTTGCCATAAAAAATTGAACTCTCAAAGAAGGAAAAAGCATGGAGGTTGAGGAACCATCTTGGTTTTTTCTATTCAGAACTGGTAGAAAGAGAAGGGCAATAATTGCTCTCTCCGTCTCCTATAAAATGGAGTTGAAGGCTCTTGGTTCAAGGTCGAAGTATTGTCAAAGTTTTTCAATACTTGTGAAGTAGAGATCATTGTTGTAGTGTTAAGGTCAAAGGTCAAAGAGGTTCATTGAGAACTTGTTGGTCAAGACATCACCACTTTGAGAGATAGAGAGATTGGAAGGCTGAGGAGGGCTTGGTACAACCAACGGTTGTAATCCTCCTTTTTATAAATCAATAGAAATGTATCTTTTTTGTCCATTCTATGTGTTGATATCGTCATTATTATTTAGTCACTTATATAGCATGAGATGAATGGCTTAGATGTGCATAGTTTAAATGTTTATTATATATTGGCTTAATTGATAGGATTGATTGCAGGACCAAGATTTGGAGGCAACATCAAAGCCATTTCGGGCCTAGGATCTATCCCTCCTAGACCCAGTGAGGTATCTCTCTGTTAGATATAACTTTGTTGGATTGGGAATTTTAGGCTATCTATTAGTGTACAGGGGTTTGTGCTCTCTCCATCTCCTATAAAATGGAGTTGAAGGCTCTTGGTTCAAGGTCAAAGGATTGTCAAAGTTTTTGAATACTTGTGAAGTAGAGATCATTGTTGTAGTGTGAAGGTCAAAGTTCAAAGAGGTTCATTGAGAACTTGTTGGTCAATACATCACCACTTTGAGAGATAGAGAGATTGGAAGGCTGAGGAGGGCTTGGTACAACTGACAGTTGTAATCCTCCTTTTTATAAATCAATAGAACTATATCTGTTTTGTCCATTCTATGCGTTGATATCGTCATTATTATTTAATCAATTATATAGCATGAGATGAATGGCTTAGATATGTATATTTTAAATGTTTATTATATATTGGCTTAATTGATAGGAAATATATGTTATGGTAGAGATTACACGGGTGCTTTAATTGATTGCAGGACCAAGATTTGGATCTGGTGAAGGAGAACTCCTGCTTCGCTGCCTAGTGCTCTCCAAGGGACTCCAAGATCATTAAAGAGGTAATCTTCCATCTTATTCTATCAAGTTGTTTTAAGTTAATATGAACATGTATGTGCCATCTTTGGGAACTATACAGTTAATATTACTATCTGCCTCGGGCACCGGAAAGCCCTGAGAGGGATATTCGATAACCAACAACCCAAGCATTTTACCCTATAGCAGTTTGTTTGAAAGTTTGTGGTTGAGAGAACAGAAGAGGGCCATTGGGCTATGGAATCAAACAAGTGTAAACATATTCAAATGGATGAATAACTGAAATCATGTACTGTAACCAGGAAATATATCCATGTCAATGGATTTCTACAGCTTGTAAAATGAAAAGGAGAAGAGAGTAAGGTTCAATGTGAATGTAGAGCAGACTGTCTCTGAATTCTGCATTCAAATTTAAGATGAAAACATAAAATATTGTTTCAAGACTGAGCAAGGCACCCTGTGGTAAATCCTGCACACAAAAATTTCTAATCCACAGTAAAGAAAGAAAGCAGTATGTGAAACTAGAGAATGACAATTACTGGAAAAGAAGCACTTCACTACAGATCATAACATAAGAATTTGCAAACAACAGTGTCCCTTCATTCATCCAAAAAAAGAGTGTTTATAACTATATGAGCCTATTACAATGCTTTTCCCCTTCCAGGCTCTTCTTTGATACTGCTAATGCATGCAGTATTTAACTGAAACTTAAGTCGGTTACTCTATCTAATGTGGTGATTGTCATTAATTACATTCAAGCAGAAATTGGAAAAGTGGACTCATGCAAGTGGTTATAAGATAAGTCTGGAAAAAACGGTGGTTGTAGCAGTCTATTATTAATTGCAGAGTGATCATAATTTGGCTTGAGTGATGCCGAAGAGGCAATGATAAAACAAAACTGACATCTGGCTCTACTTCTTCAGAAAATTGTTCTTGGATAATTAGATCCGGTGCTGCACTGGCTGATTCAGTAGCTATTATTGTTGTGCTAGTTGTCATGATGTTCATTCTATCTTCTAACAGGCCCTTTCTTTGTTGCATCAATTACTGTTGCAGGGAGTTTTAAAACAGAAACCAACTGCTCCCTTCCTAACAGACAGAAATAATCCAACACACCCTTCGTATAGGATTGGTAGGGAAAATGATGTGGAGAAATAGCATAGGAAGGAGCTGATGGAGTAGTGGCAGGAGAAGTTGGTAGGTGTACGAGGAATCGAGGTGGCAGGAGCTGGCAGGTGGACGAAGAGACGAGGTGGTGGGAGTCAACACGTAGCAGGAGTGGTTTCGTTTGCATAGAAGAGCAGTTTTTGAGGGGGGTATCGAAGTGATAGGTGGTATCAGAGTAGGGGGGTGCTAAGTATTATGGGGGCACCATGTAGACAAGTCGACGGTAATGGATACCACCCATTTTAATTCGCTTCCCCGGTTAAAGTTTGAAGGCCAAGGGGGGTGTGAAATGCATGGAGATCGTCGGATGTTGAGATGGGGGGGCGAAGACAGTGGAAAGGTGTAGGGAGTTTAAGGTGGAATGACGTGGGATGTAATGGTGGGGTTAGGGATAAATGATTGTCCGGATATGAGTGGATGGTGATGTGGAAAAGAGGTGGGCCCGCCTGCAGGTCGCACATCGGAATTTTTAACATATTCCTTAGCACTAACCCTTTTGAACTCGCGAAGTGCGATATGCGATTGGATCCCACCCATATCGCAAGTCGCAGGATTTAAGTTTACCACACATCGCAAGTTTTAAGGTTTATCACACACCGCAACATTAAGGTTTACCACACACCGCAACATTTAAGGCTTATCGCACACCACAGCGAATAACTTATCGCATCGCAACTTAAACCAATTAACCTGCAATGTCTTTAACATGTAAACATAAAATCATCGATTGCGATGTGTGACAAGAACAGGGGTGATGTGGCGGGAAAGGTCCCACTATTTCAAACAGGCGGAGTTATAAAGTGGCAAATGGAATGTGGTTAGGATTGTTTCAAAGTGCCGACGCGAAAAGGCAAGGAAGGGGTAAGGTGAGGATTATGTGGTCTATGCCATATATATCTATATCTATATCTATATCTATATCTATATCTATATCTATATCTATATCTATATCTATATATATATATATATATATATATATATATATATATTCAAGTGTCCTAAAGTGGGGGCAGAGCTTCAAATAATTAAATATATGGTAAGTTTAAACGGGAAAATGATATGGTTGTTAGTGGGTGGACAGACCTTGCTTTTTTAGTATAAAAAATAAAATTTTAATAATTAAATAATGGGTTTGGAAGATGGTGGGGTTCATGTTTTGGGCCGATTGGCAAGACCAAAGATGAGACAACATCGAACCACTTTGGGGCCCTAGGATCACAACCCTCCTGGACCCGGAGAGGGATCTCTCCAAATAGAGAAAAGAATGATATATCTTTGAAAGCTCAGAATGAGATGTTAGGCTAGTTATGAAGCACAAAAGGGGGTTTAAAGTGATTTGGTTGAAGGGTTGCTGGGTTGGTTACGAGATCATGGACTGAGAAAGCAATGGGAGAAAAGGAATAGGGCGGCAGGACATTTCAGCAAAGAGGATAGGCCAAGACAGTTCCATCCATTGGGCTATGGAGTCATGAAAGGGAATTACTTGCATCCACTAGCCAAGGCTTTCAAAGGGAAAGTCATCTATACTAAAGGATCTTTTTAGATAGATGATGGGGTGGAACATTAAGGAGGAAAGTGGAAGAAGGAAAGCAACCAATTTTCTGTCTATAGATCAGGTCAGAGGTCATTTAACTCCAGACCTGCTTGGACATACTCAAAGGCTGCTCTCAAAGAGACAAAGGGGCAGCTTATAGATCAGACCAGAGGTCATTTAACTCCAGGTCTGCTTTAGCAACTCCAAGGAAAAAACAGAGATAAGATTACAAAGAAACATCTAAGAAGCAAACCCCCAAGTTCATACATCAGCCAGCAGGCAATAACATCCGCTGCACTGGTTAAACCCGTGAATCTACTCTTAGATAGCACATGCAGCAGAAAACATAAAGGTAGGGAGAGCAGACAGCATAGGGCACCTAACAAGGGTGAATCCTATACCATTATTCTGATGCCTACCAGAAGAATAATGAAACAATGCGAAAATGTAATAAACAGAGTAAGAAACACATCACCAATAGTAATAGACCAGGATCCTGTGAAATGTGCTTTGATTAATTGATGCAAAACCAGTCATGTACAATATGGCTCAATGGCTAATACGGTCCCAACTTCTCCTCCCAGCCTATTACATACAAACTACTCTGCAACTTCCTCCCAAGACTGTTCTAACAGTCAAACTAAATCCCTCTAACAGCAGATGCCCAGCAAGGCAACAACAACAACCTTTACAATTCGTTCTCGAAGAGTTTTATAGGAGAAGGGGAAGAAACGAAGTAGGTGAACAATTTAATGAATCTCATTAAGACGAAATGTGGATGAAGCGAGCCCATTCCACTTATTAGCTTTCTCTTATTGTTGAATGTACTCTAAGGCGGTTCGAAGATCTCTGTCGAGTCAAAAATCGACCTACGATATTTGTTTGGAGTCCTTTACGATGTCCAAAGCTCTGTCTTTGCCATTTTGGTATAAATGCTTGGTTCGAGTCTGTCTGTCCATCCATGCTTCATTACGCGGCGACAATCTTTTAAACTCTGTCGGTGTTCTTGACTTTCTACAGGCTCGAGAGGCATGGAGGACACTATGGGAAGGTGTATTTCTGGAGTAAACGCGCTCTGCTATTAGGTGGCGCAGTTATGACTTGCTGGTGCGCTCTTAGTCTTCAAACAGCGCTTTAATCCTTTGAATATGGGATCAAATTGTTAATCTTCAATTACGAGCGTAAATCTTTGAGTCTACGACGTTGGTTCAGCAGCAGAGTCTTTGAATAGAATTCTCTGTGTGTTATCTTCTTGATGAGACAAACGTTTAAAACCACGGGCGATTGGTGGTGGAGAAATCTTTGTGGAGGCGAAAGAATGGTGGCGGAACGGCGTAGAAACAATGAAAAAGGCGGAAGGAATAGTTAATTGAATTTTTAATGAAGAATGCAAAGGTTTGGACTTTGCGGAAACCACCGAGAAAATGAATGAAATGCAACGGAATGCGATGGAATGACATACGAGGTGGGACCGACGAGAGGCGGAGGGCGATTAGATGCGAACCACTCGCATCGGATCCCGGGGGGAGGATCGATCGACGGTCGAGATTGAATCGAAACCATCGCGATCGGGGGTACCAAAGGGTGACGACACACACACATAAACTTTTCCGATTGCGATCAGGGACGACGAGCGATGACCGTTGGATCTAGGAGGAAACGGATGGACGAGATCAAATCGGAGCAATCGCAATCGGGGACGGGAAGATAGGACATGCGATTGCGATCGGAGGTCAGAGTGCGATTGAGCGCTGGCCGTTGGATCGGGGATCAGATCAACGGTTCACGTTCAATCGGAGGGAGAGAAGAGGGGCGGCGGAACGACGATGCGATTAGCGCTGAGCTGTAGGATCAGCAAGGAGATGGACGGTGGGGCCCCAATCGGAAACGGAAGGACTTGCGATCGGCCATGCGGCGAAGGTGCGATTGAGCGGCGGGTAGGATGCGACGGGAAGCGGACGGCGGAGATTGAATCGGGAATCATCAATCGGGGAGTCGGATGAACACCATGAAACGGTTTGCGATTACGATCGGAAGGGGCTGCCGATTGAGCGCTAGCGGGTGGGTCGGCGGGGCAGAGATCGACGGTCGAGGATGTAATCGAAGAGTTGCAATCGAGAGGAAGGCGAGAGAGCTTGTGCGATTAGCGGAGGAACATCGGATCGCGGGGCAGGTCGACAGCCAAGATTTAATCGGGCGGAGACGGGGAAGACTTGCGATCAGCGATCGGAGGAACATTTGGTGTAAACGCGGCCAGATTGGATCGCGGGAAGAAGATAGACCGAACGATGCGATCGGGGAGGTTTCAATCGGGAGATCGGAAGACAAGGTTGTGATTGATCGGAGGGCACGATGTGAATGTTGCGGTGCGATTGACGGGGGGTTTGCGATTGGCGCTCCACCGTCAGATCTCTTGATAGATCGACGGCCCAAAACGCGTCGCGGGACTTATTATAATAAAACAATCGCATCGGCTATTTTCAATATTACACAGGGTTTTCGCACCCGCCCGGCTTCCGATTACAATTAGCGCCTGGGACTTAAGCGCTTGGTCCCAGCGCGGGGTCATATGTGGGGAAGTGGTTAAGGGGAAGGGGCTAGGCCTTAGAATAAGGTCGGAAAGTGGGTTTTAGCCCCTTTTAATGGATTTTAGGGCTGGGGAAGGGGAACGATAGAGAAATAAAGGGGGAAGAAGGGAAAACAAAGGGTAGGGGAAGAAATTAAAGGGGATTTTGGGGGGATTTGAGGGGTAAAAGGGGAATAGAAGGGGAAGACAAGGGGGATGAAATAAAAGGGAAAAAGGGGGCCTTTGGGCATTTCTTCACATAACAGAGAGGCTTTATAAGGGAAATCAGCAGAGGGGATTTGATCAAAGGATAAAAGGCACATAGAGGCTTCAAGGAGACTGTGTTTTCAGGGGAAAAGCATTCCTTGAAGACTCAGCAACAAATTAGCCCCCTATTTGCTTGTCAAAAATTTCATAGGGGGGCTAACAGTGGCTCCACATGGGGATGGCTTCTTCTTGAAGGAGCCAAGAAACCAGAAAATGATCTCTTGGTGTAGGCCAGATGCCTGCTGCTTAGCACATCCCTTCTTCTTTGATCAGCTGCCACAAACTATGAAGACAACATATCAGCAATAAAATTCTCCCACACAACTACCTACCCACACTATAGTCCTAACATTTTTTCTTCTTGGGTGCATTTGGACTTGCAGACCCTTTTACATCATCAATTTTTACAAACAGGAAAAATAAACCTAGTCTACTTCTACCCTTATTGCTCCATGAGACCAGATTAGACCGTTGGTCTCACATGTTTCTCTACCTACACTACTACCTGTTAGGATTAGACTGTCTAGCAGGTTTCTTCTCTACATTCTAAGACAGAAAATGAAACAACTAACCTACTTGCTCATAGGCTGAGCTTTATTGAGCTTTTCCTACCTACCCTACCCTAACTGAAAAACTCTGATGGTTTAGGTGATGCAGTAATGCCAATGTAGCCAGTCAAGTAATAGAAAAAAAGGATATGAGCACTGGCTGCCTGTCAGAGATAACCACAGGGTGCTCTGCCTGTGGTCCTTCAAAACCGAGGTCACCATCAGTGGTGACCAATTCTGATGTATTTGGCTCTTGCAAAAGATTGATGCTTGGGGAGCTGAGCCAATCAGGGCCTCCATGTAGTCTGCCACAGGGTCAACAAACTCATGATGTAAAATTTTTCCTTTAAGGCCTACCATGACTGATAGGCAGTCTGCATCCTGGGCAGCTTCAATCACTGCATCTGTAGTGAGGCCTTTGTAATCACACTCCTCCTCTTCCTCTGGATCAAGGCCGAGACGCCTGCGGGGAAAGAGATCTCGCTCATCTTCAATGTAGCTTGAGCTAGAGGGCTCATTATATTCAACAGTGTTGTCCTCTAGTACCACAGGTCGATTCTGCTGCAACGGGCTAAACTCTGTGAAAAAATCAACATATTCTTGAGCGAGGGCTTCTTTGATTACCTTAATCCCTTCGGGAGAAGGCTTTGGATATTCGTTCCGCTCAAGACTTCCCTCATCTCTTTTCTCCTCGTCCTCTGCGCTGAAGAGCTGCTGGCCTCTGTCCGCTTGGCAAGTATAACTAATGTTCGGATATAAAGCAGATAGAAGATTCAATGAATCTTCGTCTGCTATCATGCTCTCAACACTTTCTCCATCAGTATCATAGATGGACGGCATTAGCTCATTATTTTCCTGAAGTTGATGGTCGTAGTCTTCCTCCCGTGAGACCTCTGATGATGGCCGTGCAAGCTCGGTTTCCCTTTGGAAAAACTCATCGTCAGACATATCCACATCAGAGAAATCATAATTATAAGTATTTTCGCCCATCAAATCTTCAGGACTCTCAGCAATTCTTTCTTCAAAATACTCTACAAGTTTATTTTCTGATTCAAGCTCTGGTTCATCATACATGCTTGGCATGCGACTTCTGTCTTGCAGAGATCTGATTTGTCTTTCTCGAGGACGAGGGGCAGGTCTTTCCCAATCACCCCCTCTGGTTTCATCCTTATATTCTGGCTCTTTTACATTTAGCAAGGAGTAGGCAGTCTCTATCAGTTTTCCAGCTTGTTCTCTAAAGAGATCTGCGCTATTTTCTCTGTTCGGTCCTTCCTTGCTGCTTTTAATCTCTCTTCCCTGCACTGTATGTTGTATTCGACAGTGATTGCCATATCCTGCATTTCCTCCAGGCTCAAAGGCTCTTTTTGCCTGATATGGAATTCCACCTCGGGGTCAAAAGAACTTGGATAGTGCAATAAAGCCCATCCCAAAGGTGGTTTTATATCAGAAGGCATTGCATCATATACCTTATTGAACCTGGCTGAAAACTCTTGCACTATCTCTCCTGGCTGCCTTCTCAAATTTTGATATTCTTTTAGGATGAGGAGAGCATTCTTCGGGGCCACCCATCTATCAAGGAAAACTTGAGAAAACTGATGGAAGCAGAAAATGCTTGCTTCTGGAAGGCCTTTGAGCCAACTCTTAACATTTCCTTGTAACGACAAAGCAAACATCCTAATGCACACATCATCTTCTTCTATTTCATACAGCTCAAGTAAATCCTCTAGATTTTGAACATGTTCTTCAGCAGAGGACCCTTTATTTTCCCCATCAAAATGAGGCAGCTGGTTTATTAATTCTGTAGGCAGGGGTTGGAAGAAGAGAGGTAAAACTAGAGGCTTATATCTTTCTATGACCTTTGTAGGTGTGGGTGATGTAACAATAGGCTCATGGCTGCTTGAAGCTTCTTGAAGAGTGGGAGATACAACATGAGCTTCTTGTTCCACCAGGTTTTTCACAAGAGTATAGGTCTGCTCACGGTCTGAAGACTGAGGCTTGAGATCTTTCCCATACTCATCATGGGTTTCATCTTTGTACACTTGATTAGGCTTAAAGTAGGACAGAATATAGTGATAGAAAAAAACAATGAATCCTTTAAACCAAATCCAACCAGTATGTTCTACCCTTCCATGAGGTCTGTCCATCTTTCAGGTTCTTCCTCCAGTGGAGTCTTCTAGGATTATGGAGTGTGGAGTCGCCAGGTGGATGAATATGACTGTTTGGAGCAGGATGCTGTCCACCATCAGCAATGAGAAGCCAATCTAACCAGAGATTTTGTGTCTATGAGTGCCTAGGAATGCTTAAGCTGAAATGCACTCATTCCCCAGTGGAGTCACCATTATGTTGGTGACGACAATGGGAAATAGACCAACTATCAGCGATTCTTGACTCTCAGATTCGTCCCCAGCGGAGTCGCCATTATGTTGGGGTTCCCATGTTTTGGCCAGATTGGCAAGACCAAAATATGAGACAACATCAGAACCACTTTGGGGCCCTAGGATCTAGCCCTCCTGGACCCGGAGAGGGATCTCTCCAAATAGAGCAAAGAATGATGTATCTTTGAAGCTCAAAATGAGATGTTAGGCTAGTTATGAAGCACAAAAGGAGGGTTTAAAGTGATTTGGTTGAAGGGTAGCTGGGTTGGTTAAGAGATCATGGACTGGGAAAGCAATGGGAGAAAAGGAACAAAGCAGCAGGATGTTTCAGCAAAGAGGATAGGCTAAGGCAGTGCCATCCATTGGGCTATGGAGTCATAAAAGGAAATTACTTGCATCCACTAGCCAAGGCTTTCAAAGGGCAATTCATCTACACTAAAGGATCTTTTAGGCAGATGGTGGAGTGTAACATTAAGAAGGGAAAGTGGAAGAAGGAAAGACAACCAAATTTCTGTCTATAGATCAGGTCAAAGGTCATTTAACTCCAGACCTGCTTGGACATACTCAAAGGCTGCTCTCAAAGAGACAAAGGGGTAGCTTATAGATCAGACCAGAGGTCATTTAACTCCAGGTCTGCTTTAGCAACTCCAAGGGAAAGACAGAGATAGATTTGACAAAGAAACATCCAAGCAGCAAACCCCCAAGTTCATACATCAGCCAGCAGGCAATAACATCCGCTGCACTGGTTAAACCCGTGAATCTACTCTTAAATAGAACATGCAGCATAAAACATAAAGGTAGGGAGAGCAGACAGCATAGGGCACCTAACAAAGGGTGAATCCTATGCCATTATTCTAATGCCTACCGGAAGAACATGAAACAATATGGAAATGTAATAAACAGAGTAAAGAAAAACATCACCAATAGTAATAGACCAGGATCCTGTGAAATGTGCTTTGATTAATTGATGCAAAACCAGTCATGTACAATATGGCTCAATGGCTAATACAGTCCCAACTTCTCCTCCCAGCCTATTACATACAACTACTCTGCTACTCCCTCCCACGACTGTTCTAACAGTCGGAATGAATCCCTCTAACAGCAGATGCCCAGCAAGGCAACAACAACAACAACCTTTACAATTCGTTCTCAGGGATTTTATAGGAGAAGGGGAAGAAACAAAAGTAGGTGAACAATTTAATGAATCTCATTAAGACAGAATGGTAGATGAAGCCGAGCCCATTCCACTTAATGGCTTTCTGCAGCGCTGAATGTACTCTAAGACTGGTTCAGAGATCTCTGTCAGGTCGAAATCGACCTCTGATATTTCTTTGGAGTCCTTTCTGGTGTCTGGAGCTCTGTGCTGCCATTTTGGTATAAATGCACTGGTTCAAAGGTTTGTCTGTCCATCCATGCTTCATTACCGCGGCCTGACAATCTTTTAAGAAGCTTTGTCAGTGTTCTTGACTTTCCTGGGCTCGAGAAGCATGGAGGACGCTGTGGGAAGGTGTACTTCTAGAGTAAACGCGCTCTGCTGTTAGGTGGCACAATTATGGATTGCTGGTGCGCTCTTAGTCTTCAAACAACGCTTTAATCCTTTGAATTTGGGATCAAATTGTTAATCTTCAATTACAGGCGTAAGTCCTCTTTGAGTCTCTGCCTCTGGTTCACTGGCAAGTGCTGAATAGACCTCTCTGTGTTATCTGCTTGATGAGACAAACCGTTTAAAACCACAGGCAGTGGTGGTGGAGAAATGTTGTGGAGGTAGAAGAATGGTGGCGGAACAACGGAGAAACAATGAAAAAGGCGGAAGGAATAGTTAATTGAATTTTTAATGAAGAATGCAAAGGTTTGGACTTTGGCGGAAACACACAGAAAATGAATGAAATGCAACGGAATGCGATGGAATGACGTACGAGGTGGGACCGACAGAGGCGGAGGGCGATTAGATCTGAACCATCGGATCCAGGGGAGGATCGACAGCCAAGATTGAATCGGAACCATCGCAATCGGGGGTACCAAAGGGTGACACACATAAACTTTTCCGATTGCGATCAGGGAGGATGAGCGATGACCGTTGGATCTGGGAGGAAATGGACGGACGAGATCAAATCGGAGCAATCGCAATCGAGGACGGGAAGATAGGACATGCGATTGCGATCGAAGGTTGGAGAGTGATTGAGCGCTGACCGTTGGATCGAGGATCAGATCAACGGTTCACGTTTAATCGGAGGGAGAGAAGAGGGGCGGCGGAACGACGATGCGATTAGCGCTGAGCCGTAGGATCAGCAGGGAGATGGACGGCGAAGATTTAATCGGGGGGGAAACAGAAGGACTTGCGATCAACGATCGAGTGGAGGGTGCGATTGAGCGTTGGCCATAGGATGCAGCGAGAAAGCGGACGGCGGAGATTGAATCGGGAGATCACAATCGGGAGTCGGATGAAACGGTTTGCGATTGCGATCGGAAGGGGACTGCGATTGAGCGCTGGCCGTTAGATCGGCGAGACAGATCAACGGTCAGGATGTAATCGGGGGATTGCAATCGGAGGAAGGGGCAGAAGGCTTGCGATTAGCGGAGGACCGTCGGATTGCGAGGCAGATCGACGGCCGAGATTTAATCGGGGCGTAGATGGGAAGACTTGTGATCAGCGATCGGAGGCTGTTGCGATTAAGCGCTGACCGTTGGATCGCGGGACAACGGATGGCTGCGATGCGATCGGGAGGGTTTCAATCGGGAGATCGGAAGACAAGGTTGCGATTGATCGGAGGGCACGATGTGAATGTTGCGATTGCGATTGACGGGGGGTTTGCGATTAGCGCCCAGCCGTTAGATCTTGTGATAGATCGACGGCCCAAAACGCGTCGCGGGACTTATTGTAATAAAACAATCGCATCGGCTATTTTCAATATTACACAGGGTTTTCACACCCGCCCGGCTTCCGATTGCGATTAGCGCCTGGGACTTAAGCGCTTGGTCCCAGCGCGGGGTCATATGTGGGGAAGTGGTTAAGGGGAAGGGGCTAGGCCTTAGAACAAGGTCGGAAAGTGGGTTTTAGCCCCTTTTAATGGATTTTGGAGGTTTTAAAGGGAAACGATAGGGGGAAAAGGGGGAAAGAAGGCCAACAAAGGTTAAGGGGGGAATTTAAAGGGGATTTTAGGGGGATTTGAGGGGTAAAAAGGGGAATAGAAGGGGAAGACAAGGAGGATAAATAAGAGGGAAAAAAGGGGCCTTTGGGCATTTCTTCACCAATAGAGAGGCTTTATAAGGGAAATCAGCAGAGGCGATTTGATCGAAGGATAAAAGGCACATATAGGCTTCAAGGAGACTGTGTTTTCAGGGGAAATGCATTCCTTGAAGACTCAACAACCATTTAGCCCCCTATTTGCTTGTCAAAAAATTTATAGGGGGGCTAACAGAAGAAATGAAGCTTAGGACTTTGGAAAATGGAAAAATGAAGTGAAAAAGAGGGTAAATGAGATGAATGAGGGCATAAATGAAGTTTTCTCACCATTACACCTTAACAACAACACTTTCCTCTTTCCACCGAAATAAAAAGGCAGATTGATTACTTTGAAGTTCTTGACAGTCAAGATTTCCCTTTCATTTTCTGGAAATAAATGACAACCATGGCATATTATTTCCAATAGAAAATATCTGAGAAGTAATCAGTAACCTTGTGATACTGTGATTTATAGGATACTAACACGATGAAAGGTTTTCCTCCCGAAAGAGGTTGTTTCCCCCTAAGAGGATTGTAACCACCTAACAAGTTAATTTGAGGGTTACTCTTGGAAAGCATGTGAATGAATTGGTTTGAAGTCAAATTTTGGGCAATAGACTTTGATAAATTAGTTGACATAGTAAAAGCATGAGAAGAACATGATTCTCCTGAAAAATCTCCAGTAAGAGACTGGTACCCAATAGGAACTGAAGGACCACCATATAACAAGGCTTCTGGAGAAGATGAAAATATGGATGAATCGGTAGACACACTTTCAGAAGTCATATTAGATATATTACTTCTAGGTAAAGAGTAAAAGGGAACACGATGACACGAATGACCATAACCAGATGAAAATGCAAAGTCAAATGGTGTAAGATACCAAGGATCCAGTCGAAAAGGAGAAAGAGGTAGATCTAATGGAAAGGTTTGTTCACCGAAAAAATTTGGACTAGTGGGAGTTTCTTCTTTGTCATCCTTAGTAATTTCTTCAATACTAATGAGGCTAGGAGGAATATTCTCAATAATGATAAGTGTTACCTTAGGTGAACATGGATTAGGAGTAAGGGATATAAAGTTTGAAGGAGACTCAGGTTCTGAAATATCAAACTCGTCTTCAGAGATTTCTAGTTCAGTTAACTGTGTATCTAAGACTTCACCAGTGACATATTCTACTATAATGGTTTTAGTAACTTCTGGTTGACCTTGTTCTAAGTCTATTTCAAATGTCTGAGGAATATTTACATCAAATTCAGGATGTACCACAAGGGATGTTTCTGGTTGTTCTGAAGACCCAGATCATGTAGATTTTTCCCTTTCATTTTTGATTTTCTCCAATTGACTCGATGTGTACTCAAGGGTTTTCCCCTGCATTCTATGTGAATGTATCGTTATTTAAATCATGATTAATTTTTATTACAAAATCACAAAATATCAACAAATCAAACCTAAAGCCTCTAAAAAAAAAAAAATGAACATGCGCTATGAAATATAGGAGTCAAACCACACATAAACAGTTTGTTTTCACACTAAAATCACTAGTTGGTGATGAAATCCAACCTCGCATAGATCAATGTGAAAAACTAGCGAATGGAACCAGTTACCCTCAAAACATGCTTAATAAAACAGTCTGGTGCAAGCAACTCCACTATGCCATCTCGGGTGAATATTACTCTCCAAAACTCCAAGTGGGTCTAGTCAACATTTGTTCCAGGTACAGTGGGATCTTCCCTCCACCATCACCTTGGGAAAAATCCATAATATTATGGTCACTAAGGTTACCAACTATCACAATCGAACCTAGGGGGGACATTCCTAGGCCCAAGGTACACAGAAGGGAAGAATAACTAAGCTCATTCCCCTTGAAATATCCTCGACATGGTAAATCTGAGGTTTACTAACAAGTGACCCCAAGCACATTTTGACACCGTTTATAATGCGTTCAAATCTTCTATCTTTACCAATGAAGTAGATACGATTACTTCACTGGGTCCAATATGACCTTGTGCGTAACTCTTGTATAAGAAGAGCTTCCTAGAGAAAAACTATAATAACTAGATTTCCTCCCTATCGCAAGATTCTACTATTTTTTTATTGCTTTGGAAAGTTTACTCACTTCCATATTCCAAAGCATTAACCTTATCTATGTTGGTGGAATGAGCCCTAAAAATATAAAAAATTTCTAGATCGATTTTAATTCACGTTGTTTTATTTGGATGTTACTTACTCAGAGGGATATGAAAGTAAAATTGATGATATTTCGACTGAACCAAAATACTCTAATGCATTCAACAATGAAAATGTAATATTTTCGTTTCGATGAAATACTAGTTAAGGAAAAGTAATTGATTCTTTGATCTTCAAAATGAAAAACTTTTAAAATCCCAAAACATTCTTTTCATGAAATTCCCATTCACTTTGAAAATTGTTCAATTGCAGAAACTTTAATGAAAATTTTCATTCACTTAAGTCAAAACACAAAAATATTTTTTGCAAACAATCATTTCCAATTTTTCAAAATTGATGAAAAACTACAAAAACTTCTAAAATTTATGAAAAAATTAAAAACTAAAAGTTCTTAATTAATTATTTGACTAATGATGCCTACAAATGCAATTTCATGATTAATCCAATCTGAAAAAATGATAAACCACTTTTCGATTCAGAAAAATAGAAGCACTTTTTCACAAAACCCTACATTTTCGAGACAATCCTAACTTCACTAATATAGAAGTTTTCCTTAGCAAATAAGAAAAATATTTCGCTTAAACAAGCAAGATTGGAAACTAATCTGGTATATTCAAAAGAAAGAGACAGAAAAGCAGTGACCTCAAGTACCAATCTATCTTTTTCAATTAAGAAAACAAACAAACCAGACCAAACCCTGCCCGAAAATGTGAATGGGGTGAATTCTCAAAAAATTTCAGTAAAGCAATCAAAGCAAGCTCACAAACAGGTTCTGAAGGTTGAAACAAGTAAAAATGACCACCCATAAAACAAACATCAGACTCTGATCAAAATAAAATTCTCTTTTCTTTTAATTTCAAGGGGGTGCGCAATTAATCAGTTTAATCCAGTATGCATGCACACTATGTAGCAGAGAAAGTTTCGCACTTCTATGCTCTGTTATTAAAACATAACTGCAGAGGATGGGGATATTTCAAAAAAAATAAGAAAGGCATTCAACCCAGAGGATCTAAAAGGTCACAAATTCACCAAGATTTAGATTCGGTTAAACCGGTAGAATGGGAAAATAGAACCAAAGAAAAACTAGAGGACTAAGACGTTCCATAGTATGGTCGCCAATTTGTTATATGAACAAATCCCTTCTGTGGACAAAAGCGATCCCCCTAGAATTCTAAAGGAAAACTAGAAACAAACAGACATAAGAATATTTATTTCCCTAATCTAACTCTGTTTAGATTATTAAAAATGTAGGAAGAGGATGATGATCTAACCTTTTTAATGAAATGCATGTTGAAGACCCCATAATCTGCCCTAATGTAGCTCCTCAATGTTTTGATGAAACTTGCAAACACAAACATACGAAGGATCAAAGGCATATGCAGTATAATAATCTAAAACCAACTTAATCTAGTGATCAAGGATATTAGAAATTTAAATTGTCTTAATGAATACATGAGCATAAACCATTCATAATTCCAATAGGACAATAAATAGAGAAAAAATATCCAAATGTATTATTCATGGATAAAAGAGAATCCTTACAATGAAGCCTTGATGTCATGAAGGTTCCTCCCAAATGCTTCTAATATTCCTCCTTGGATGATAAACTTCCCAATCCAAAACTACCAGCATAAGAGTACCATAAGTGAACTCCCCTAACCCTGAAGTCTCAGCTCAATTTATAAGAAAAATGGAGGAGGTTTCAGATCCACAAAAGAAGCATGAGATCCACAAATAGTGGGATTAGGATTCCATGATCCAAGGGAATTAGCTCCATGCTTAGAGCAGTTTGGCTCGAATAGATATGAATCAAAAGCTTCTAGTTGGGATATATCCACCCAACTATGCTTCTAGAACTTAATTTTTATTTTTACTTTACTTTGATTCAATTGTGCAATTTTTAATAGAAAACAGAGTGCAAATATGCGCAGGTATTTATGGCAGTAATAGCGCATGCACCCCAATTGACTAGAAAAATGTGCAAGTCATCTTTAAGAGGTAAAGGAGCCATTTTACCTAAAATTCATGATTTGGTCAAGGAATATAAATGTTTGACTTGCAAAAGAGTGTACTAGAACATAAGTATAGATGACGATAGATCCATTTTAACTATCAAATGTCATGGTGACAACATTACATGTAATTGTTGTGGAAAGTATTATTTTCCCAATATTATTTGAGGTTGTTAGAGGATTCAAAGATCTAAAGAAGAGCCTAGTATATTGTGTAAGGGAGGAGACTCTGGTTCGAAGTTGTGTCAACGTAGCCGAGGTGGATGTAAGCGCTAGGCAAAGTTGAATTGGGTATTGTTTGAAGTGGTCAAGAGGTCAACTGTTCAAATTCTGGAGCTGCATAATTTAGGTGATGTCGAATCAGTAGTATTACATCTACTGTCAAAGTGGGAGCTTAATGCAGAGGTCGGGTTGTCTTTATAAATATCTTCAAAGTGTGGCAAGGGATTCCCACACTCGATTTCTGAAACTTGAATTTCCCACTGCGTACTTAATGTGAAGATTAAGTTGTTCAAAATCGTAGCTCATTATTTACAAATTTTCCTTTGACTAGTCCAAGGGACTCTTATGCTATTGTGTCAAAGGGGTTGTCTTCTGTGCCTTGTATGAGATAGGTCTGCGTTGGAGACCATTAGTCAATTCCATTCGATCAATATTATTGTTGTTTTCTTCACGGTTATATCTTGAAAGAAATAATTACCTTTTATCAACTTTGAATTTTTCGACAACGGCAGAAGAAACGTCACTTCTATTCAAGGGATTTTGACATTTGAGCTCGAGATCTCCCATTTAGTCTCTTTCTCAAGTGATTAATTATTTCATCATCTGCTTGCCCATTAAGTCCCCCTGCCATCAACGGCCATCTTTGGCGTAGGAAAATATTTGTTGTTGGCCCTTCATTGCAGTTGTAACTATCACAATACCAACCATCATTCTATCTAAGCCTAAATACTTATAATTGGTTGTAATTGCAGAGTCAGTGTATACAGTCGTTTTAAAGTCTGGTTATGAGCGTTTGAAATTAGTTGCTTGCATATGGCTACATCAGCATGTATTGATGCGTGGAATTATAGAAGCTCATTATGAAGTGAAATATATGTCACTAGTGATTTTTCTTTGATATGATATAAATTTTCATGGCCTGTTGGATGAGAATGTCGTGAGTCTGCAGAGTTATGGCCATATTGTGAAAAAAAAATTAGCAATATATTTTTCCGCAATATATCCAACATAATAAAATGTGTGCTTTGCAGTTGGTTTTTGGAGTATACAAAAAATTATTTTTCGTAGTTGTCGCTAAAAGTATGCGAGTGGATTTGCAATGTTGTTTTGCAATTCGTATGAGCTTTCAAATTATCATCTCACTAAACGTTTTCAATGAGTACTTAGTTTTGTGTTTATGTGGAGTTTTGAGTTAATTTCGAAGTGAAAGTGACATCACGGTAAAGAGTGTTGGACTTGCAGCAATATGTGAATTAGCAAAGACCAGGTAAAAATCCTGTAAACAATTTTGAGGAAAAGGTGTAGACATAAGAAAATTTTTGGTTTTATAATGCTCTCTCCATTTGGTGAACTTTGTAAAATATATAGTGATTTAATAAATGGGAAAATCCATGAGGTTGAGAAATTCAAAGCAACAATAAGTGTTATTTGAGGTTGATTTGAAATATTTGGAAGCCAAAAGGTAAAAGAATTCCTTAGAATTAAAATTCATAAAGGAATGTGTAAATGACAACAATCTTCCCTTCATTGTAGGTGCAAAGACAACAAAGGAGCCTTGGGATATCCTTGAGATGATTTTTGGTGTAAGGGGGAGTAATCAAGTAGAAGATAGTAGTGTTGTGCAATATGGTGTAGCACAAGATGGAAATGAAAGTGTATCTATTGCAGCGTCTCTACATAAAGATGAAGAGTTTGGTTGATATCCCTTGACTCTTGGATCAGAATGTTGATGGTGTTTTACAAGCAGCTACTGAGTTAGGCATAGAGAAAGCTACCAATGAAGCGACAAATGGTTTGGTGGATCCAACGATTGAAATTGTTGATGTGATCATCTTTGATGAAGAACAATTAACTAATGATGAGTGGTTGCACATGATGCAACAAAACCATATTATTCATATGTTGTTATTTGGTGAGATAAGCCCACTTGTGTATGGGAACCAAGTGGAATACAATTTTTTTGCAATAGTAGAGGTTATTAAAGAAGTGGAAAATGAAGATTATGATGCAACAACATAAGCATATAAAGAAGCGACAAAGGAAGAGAAGAAAGTGCGAGGAGAAAGCTCTCATTGCAGAGCATAACAAAAAGAATCAATATGGTTCTGAAGATGTATTTTCATATATATTTACCACTAATTTTGACTGTGAAAATGTTAGTAGAAACCAAGAAGAAGCAGAAAAATTTGAAGAATAATTAAATTTCCTTGAAGCATGGATTGAAACACCATGTGATGATGATGTCTACATAGAAGTTGCAGTAATGAATGTTGAAGACACCATGGACGGTGTTGAAAATGAAAATCTCATTGAAATTTTCATGTATTGGAGTCCTGAAGAGATAAAAATTTATTATGAACTTATGTTGCAACAAATTGATAATCAAAATATTAATGATGAAGAGCTAACTATAGAAGATGACAAGTGGCAATAGTCCACAAAGAAACATATTTTTGAAGAAGTAGAGGAAATTCATGGACAACCTGAAATGATTTTCTATGTTTTTATCATAAACAAAGATATAACAATGGACGAGCTACAACAAGAAATGAAGAAACTAAAATTTGGAGCCTAGACCAAAAAGGAAAAAATGAAGCAATTTAAAAAATACAAGATTTGGAAGAAAAGGAAAAATGAATCCAACACGAGAGTTGATGTCAAAGTTTTGAGTCATTGTAAGTGTAGTTGAGACTTAGACTAACAGGTATGTTTAAATTATGTTGAGTCAAGGTTAAATTTAGAGTCATAGTTAAGAGGGATTGGTTGAGATAATTACGCTTTTCAAATAAATTTATCAACGCACCGCCTCACCGCACATTGCCTCAACCTATTGAGCTTAGTAGGGAAATCACTGCCGTAACTCTTCCAAATTGAAAGGGAAATTAATCGACATTTTTTTTTGTATAAATGTAAATGAGGCATAGAAGAGATTCATAGCCAATGTTGTAACGCAGTTGTAGTTGCATGTTTTTCTTCTCATTGCTTTAGGAGCCTAACTCTAGTTGGGCCTTTGCATTTTGATATTTTATAAAATATTGTATGGTTTTTGTTAGCAGCCATAGTTTTGTTTTCGTTGTATACTCTATCTTTCAAAAACTTTGTCTAGTTTGTATTCCTACAAACTCCAATACCTTTCGTCTACTCTGAATGGAATTCATTCGAATGCTAGAACTGAAATAATTTTGTGTATCTTCGGCTTTATAATACAATCACTCCCCATATAATAGATATGGATACAATAGTACCACACATAAAATAGTATAAAGGCAATAGGTACCTCCGAATATAAGAAGCCCATAACAGACACATCAACAAAATATTTCTCCTAAGCGTAGGAGATGGCATTCTAACTTAGGTCAATGATGAATAGTTTCCTTTATTGCTCGAAAATAAAGAACTTAATTCTGTTTCACACTAAAATAATGAGAATCTGACTTTGAAGTGGAAAAATTGGCCATACGAAGGAGGATGTTCTGTTAACACGGGAATTTGAACGAAACTTCACTGCAACAAAATGGGAATTCTCTGTTCCGAGTCATATTTTGAGTTCTCGAGACCTTTTTTTGAATTTTGAGGCAATAACAGGGGAATTTAAGGGATAATGGATGGTTCAGTCGTTTATTTTTAGTGTCAGGGATTAATATCATAAACTTTCACGTTATGTAGGAAAATGTGAGTTAGAATTAAAGATTTCAAGAATCGCACAGTTCAGAGGCAGAATTTCCAAGATCTATCTATTACAACTAGATTTTTGGTCAAATTTTGCTAAGTTTAATTCAAATTCTAATAATTCAACTAATTTTTTTAAAGAAACTGTCATGTCGAATTTGAGTGGCTCCATCACAAATTTAGAAATTTAATCTTTATTGTGCAATGAAAAACAACTAAAGAATATAAGATAGGGAAAGAAATAGGACCGGAAAAATAGGTCTTCCCATGAAAAAATATGGTTAATAAACGAAAACTTTTATTAAAATACTTTTATGTAGGGAATCGCCACGACTCATTTGAGATGGGAAGAATGTATGTCAATTTTCTAGCGGATCATTGTTTAATCGAACCGACCATCATCTTGTTAAGTTCATTGTTTGTATGATGTTTCCCAATATGTCTTTAATATTAGTACCATTGAAAATATACTCTCCTATCCTAACCTTTAGGAAGATACCTTATGCAAATGACTGACTAGGAATAGGAATGGACATAAATATTATGTATAAATATTACGTTAACTAGCCCAAACACAATTAATGTGGTTGATATATTCTTATGAGTGACTAGGAATAGGAATGGACATAAATATTATGTATAAATATTACGTTACAATAAAGGTAATTAGCACAAACACATTTAATGTGGTTGATATATTTCCATAGGAATCATTTTCAGTATTGAGTGTAGAAAAATTACTTTACAAGAATTTACTTTAAAATGATATTCTAACTCTATTGAGATTCAACAAATACATGGTAAGAAAAATAATGTTCACCATAACAATATTAAAATGAAACACTAGAGGTTGCTTGCAAAATAAAAGGGTAAATTTATCAATTTTTCTAATGGTATTGTACAACAATAATCTATATAAACTATAAACACATCATAAAAGTTAAAAGTTTAGAAAAATTCATTTGCAAATCAACTAGACATCAGGTAAAATAGATATTATCTAAGAATGAAAGAAGATTAAAAACACCTATAGATTCTAAATATTATCATACACTTGTTAACACTAGAAAATCGCACACTCTAAATGACACCTAAGGTCGTCCAGCAGAATGTGAACATAAATATTTTATAGCTAAAGACATCATGGAAGTTCAAAAAAAATAATTTCTCCTAAGGTTGCCTATGAGAAATTTGGACCACGCACCATACAAGAAGGCTAAATGCACAACCATGTGGCTTTTCCTTCGAAAGTCATGCGGTCGAGGAAAAGTGTGACTCAGCAAAATCGAGACCACTTCCCACACTTGGAAGATGATTCCCTGGCATATGTCAGTCAAGGACAACCAAATTTGAGTTGCCCTGAAGATATGCAATATGCCTCAATGGAATCAACTTGTCCTACTCTAGAGTCATTAGCATTCATGAATCAAGAGAGGGAATATGGATTCAAAAATTCTATATAAACAAGACATGGGAGAACCAAAACATGAGACGATGTTATGTTGGCCAAATTGCTATCAGAGCAACACCACATTTCATTGTTGAAGAAGAAGAAGTAAGAGAACTAGCTTGTTGGCCATATTGTTTCTAAGAAATAAATCATCTTAGTGAGAGAAGACGAGTCCATAATTAAGAGATTCTTCATACTTCTATTTAGAGAGAGGAGCAGCTTGCAAAGAGATTGAGGAAAGGGACCTCCTTACTGAGGATTTTTTTAGCACCATAGCTCAAATAATTCTCTTCAAGTTCTTTTAGTATTCTATGGTATTTATCTTCTACCACTAGCAGCCAATAAAGGGAGTCTTTTTCCATTATTATATTGACTTGTTTGCTTCATTAAGCATTATTTTGTGTGTTTATTTCTTTGTGCACTTTATGTGTGTAGATGCATTGTTTTCACCATTTGCAATGCTTTGTTTTATCTAAGTCTGCCCCCTAGCAATGCTAACTCTATTTGTGATCCTTTTAAGGGAAAAAACAACTAATAAGGAGGTGTTATTCGGTACTCCATTGCCACAAAAACACTAACACATAATTGGCGACTCCACTGGCTTATTTTCTTTACTCTAATAGTTGTTTTTGCAGGACCTCCTGTCTACGTAACCACCTCACACGGCACCCAACATCTCTCTATAATTTTTGCAGGACCTCTTGGACCTGTTATAAGCCCAAAATATTGGCTATTCAATGCTTATTCTCGACCACACGACTTTTTCTTAGACAGACGCGTGGGTGCGTTTGTTCCTAGATAAACCTGTGTGGTGGCCAGAAAGCTAAAAAAACCTTGTGTTTTCTATTTTCTCGGGTGATTAGTAGCCTTTAGTGAATTTCCTTCACCTCTGCAATTGTTTTCCAGACTGTTTTGTTTGCATGGTTGCTTTACAAACCACTAGTAGTGGAGAAAATGAATGATTTTTTTCATTTTATATTTGCAATACACACATATCTTAGTTAGGGAGAAAATTAAGTGGCCAAATTCCACATATGTTTTTCAAAATATTTTGTTAGATTCTATGCAAATCATATAGCTTAATTAGTAAAGGAGTAAGTGGCCCATAATCCACAAATATTGTTACTAAGCCAAATCATTTATTTCATTAGTTTTGGGACTAGGGCCAAGTGTCAGTACAAAAAGAAACTAATCTTTGCTTTCCTTGTGTATTTTAGGCAAACTTGTGCTTGCATATGAATGCTTTCTTAAACCACTTTAGTTTTCCGTCTCCCTTTGGACTCACATGACGTCATAGAAAAAAAGGAGTAAGTGACCCATTATCCGCACATCATTTCTTTTTTTGCAAGGAACAACCAAAACTTAGTGTAATTAAGGGGACATAGTAAAGGATCATCGTATATCCACATATTATCACACTTTTTATGTTCACTTTGTCACACACTAAGCATTTGTAAGCCTTTTATAAGAAGGAATTCGGTTCACAAAGATTTTTTTACTTAGCTTACTTTTTCTTAGCATCTCACACCCTAAGAAAATTAAGACCCTTAAAAGAAACCATAACTTGAACCAACTAACTCTCCCCACAAGGGTCATAAGAGAATTTCTGGCTCAGGTTAGGACCATTGGGGGTAGGCATCCCATAAGCTGTCATGGTCATGTTACATTTCTGAAACATAGATATTTACTTTTAGGGTGCTTAAAATCCTTAAATCATCCCATGGAAAAGAATACCTAAGAATATCAAAGACCTGATTCAAAGGGAGTTCAACTTAGGTGGAGAGTGTGTGGTACTATATGGGGCTACCTATCCCAACTATTGCTAAGTACAGGTAATTCACTACCAAGAAGCTAAAGGCTCAAATACTCACATGGGATGAAGGTATCTTAGCAGCCAAAATTTAGGGCATCCTTTCCTTATAGGTGGAGGTACGAGAAGCCCTAAAACCTCATCTATTACCTTGGGTGATTCTTCAGCTACTGGAAAGTGTTGCCATTTCTTTCGAGATGTTTCCCCGGTACCCATCAAAATATATATTGGAAAGTCCCAGTTACTTTGAGAGTGGCAAAGGTGATTAGGTTTGCATAGGACTTTTTATCATACGCAACGAACGAAAACCATTCTTTGTTTGATTGATCACATAACTTAATTGTTAAAGGAAAATAACCATTTTATTTTCGCTTTTTTTATGTATGTGATTTTATTGCATTGATATTTATCCAATTCCATCAAACACACAAAGTAACGTACTTGCTACTCAAAAGCATAGGGGACCCCATGACTCCCCTCAATCTATTTAAACCTACCTCCATTACCGGGAGGTGTGCCAGACCTCCTGCCATTTAGATGTACAGGATGTCACATAGCCACCATTATAAGATCTTCCTTTATCAGTGCAACTTTTCTTGGGATCCCTCCCTATCAAAGCACACCTTTCATGACCCCATAAATGTCCCCATATGCTACCCCTTTGGGGAGCCCACATACTACTCCTTCGGAAATTCCATGAGACACCCATCAAGGTATTTCTCCTCACACTTCCCCACATAGGACCCCCATCCATATAGCGTTTCAAAATCATTTTATGATGGCGAAAAACTTTCAGGTCCCGTTTTTAGTTTCCTCAAATATTCCTGATTTAAGCCAGTTAACTAATGACCCTATAGCACATGGCCCCAATTGGACACCCATGCCTACCAAATTACCTTCGGATGTTCCAAAATTCGAAGGAAAACAAGGATAAGATCTTGGAAATCATGTCATCACCTTTCACTTGTCATGTTCCTCTAATAGCATCACAAAAGATACTATTTGTCTACATTTGTTTCAATGCACCCTTACAGGGGAAGCAACAAAGTGGTACATAGGTAAACAATTTGGGACGTGTTAGTGTTAGTATTTGCATCCTTCCATCAGTGATCAAAATATACTCTTTTCATATTCATATTAGGGGTTCCAATCAGAATTTTTTATCATTGCACTAGGTCATGAAAAAAATTAGTCACTAATGGTAACCCTAGTCCAAAAACATCACTCTTCCTTAAAATTCATTTTCTTGCTGGCACACTTCCATACCTTGCTGACTGTACATCATCCATGAATTCAATTCATCATGTCATGTCACCATGGATTCCAGTCTTGTCAAGGTCTTTATTAGGTTTTCTATGGCTTTCATGGTCCAATAAAACTCTATTCCATTGCATAAGGCCAGCAAGTAAAGGGTGATTAAATAAAATCTCTTCACCATGTGAAGATGATTGTAAAGAGAAATGTTTATTTCATCATGTAATTTTGATTTCAAATGTGAGTTTCATTCTAAGATGTAATTGTATTTTTATTCATGTAATTTTATGTCAATTCAAATGTAATAAGTACTCAGTCTCCTAAAAGTTGTCAACTCAGTTCCACATGCCAAACAAGCACATGTCAAAGTGCAAGAATTTTTAGTTCATATATTGATCAAATTTCAAAGGGAGTTGTCTTTTCCCAAGGGTTCCCAAATCATCATTTTCCACAAGCACTAAACCCTAATTTCCTCTCCCAATAAGCTAGGGCTTTCTATGGAATCATAGACATATGAGCAGAGGAGGCATAAGGTAGGTCATATTAGTAAGTATGAGGTCATTTCGGCTCATAAACATCATGTCTCCATCATTTCTCAAGAAGTCATTCCAAGAGTCAAATCATTTGCCACTCATAGGGCCAGTTTTGCTTCAAAGTATGTTTCTGACCAAACAGAGATGAATTTGATAAAAGTGAAAGCATTTTTTGTGCATCATAGGTCAAAAAATAAAAATATCCTTAACTTTTTACACATAAATCATGGTTTGGGAGAAATGTCAAAAATACAGGTGCTACAAGAGGTTTTTTGCACTTCTGGAGTGACCTTGGGAAAATCAATTTTTCTCCTAGATGTAGTGTCCAAATGACTTTCTTGATAATTCAACTCACAATTATACTGGAAGAGATTTTAAATGAGATATCATGAACTCAATTTGGAGTTTTGGAAGGCCTCAAAAATTTTCCTACAATAGAACACTTCATTTGTGCACCCTCATTCTGCAATTTTTGACCAGTCTTGGGAGAATTGCTTTTTGAGGAGATATAATTGATTATTTTCAGTGCTTGATAGGTTCATTGTGTATCCAAGAGAGAGATATTTCCAACGAGCTCTCATGAGCTCAATTTGGAGTTTGGGAAGGCCTCCAAAAGTGGTCTTCAAAAAGGTGTTTCACACTTGCTTATGGGAGGGCGAACTTGCTTCTCGGAGGGCGCACTTGCTTCTAGGAGGGCACACTTGCCCAGAAAAGCCAGAAACGCTTCCAGACTTCACCAAAATTGTCTCCATAGCTTCAGAAATGTTGTCTTAAACCTCCAACAAGTTAATGACAGTCAATTACATCATTCTTCTTCCTCCTACAATCATTCTCTATGGTGTTTTGAAAGTTTCATTAAAGATTTGGTGTTTTACTCATTTCAAACCCTAGTATCTCCCTCAAATCACCATTGCACTCTCAAATCCAAAATTTGCAATCCCCAAACCTTCATTACCCTTCCCACATGGTAAAAAATCCTTTCCCAAATCCCTATATCACTATCCCCTTCCTTAATCCCTTTATTCCCAATACGATAAGCCCTAGGCTACTCATTTTCCTAGCCTCCCAAAAAACCCCATACCTGTAATAAATTTCCTTATTCTAAACTCCTCTACATTCCTACTCCTTGTCACCTCCCTCATTTCATAAACCCCTTCCCCCATTTCCCTAAATTTCCCCATCACATTCCCACTTCTCAAAACTCATTTTTCACTATCATTCCATCTCGCTAGGGTTTTGAAACTAAGACACAATAAAAGAAAGAGAGGCAGAAGAAGCCAAGATTTTGCTAGATGAGACCTTAGACAAGCATGGTTTTCTTGAAGAACAATATTAACAAGCACCAAGAGGCAAACCTAGAACCAGAGGTTTGAAAAGAGCCTTGGAAATTGGAAGGAAAAGAGAGATAGTTGATGAAGTTGTGCTTGATGATCAATTTTTGGATATGATCAAAGAAGACAAGGAAGTTTGGCTTCAGGCCATAAATGATCACTTGGAGAATTTGGTGAAGAAGGCTAAAAAGGACAACAACATTCAAAGGAGGATGGCCAAACATTATTCCAAAAGAGAAAGAATTGTAAGGACAAAGCTCAAGGTAGCAAATGTAAAGATTGAAGCCCTAACTCACCAAAAAGAGAAAAAGAAACTTGATATACTTATAGAGGATTCACTCCAAGCCTAGCCACACCATCATCAGCCACTTCACCAATTTTGAAACATTTTGAATCATTTTTGAAAAATCTATCTTTTTATGTGTGTTCATGGACAATGTCATATCAGCAGAATTGTCAAAAGCACAGCGCCCTTGGCGTTGCGCACTTTTTTGAGCCACTTTTTGAGGAAAAGGAGACCACCAATGGATTCCTAAAGACAAATACATCTAATAAAACCACTTTTCCAGCCCTGGTTTGCAGATTTGGTAGGTCAAAAGTTCAAAAAAATAGTTAAAAATCATGTTTTTGCCCATATTTTGGCCTAGGCACTGTGCACATAGCAGTCTTGGGAGAATGAAGTTTTGAGGGATCAAATCACCTTCATTTTGCAAACTGGAGACATATTCAGAAAGTAGACTTGAATATATTTCCAACAAGCCATTTTGAGCCTGATTTGGACACATACAAGTTAGTCAAAATCATCCTTGAACAGGGAGGGCGCACTTGACACAGTGAGGGCGCACTTGACAGAAAAATGGAGCATTTGACAATTTGCTGTTTTTTTTTTAAATTTCACTGTAATTTTGACTTTATCTCAGAAATTGATGTTTCCACCTATGTAATTGAAAATGGTGAATTTAAATATGTTATGGATAAGTTACCTAGGGGTATATTCATCAGGTAAAAGTTTTCATTAAGTCAAATGAATCAGTGTGAACGTATTTAGGGAGGAGTCACTTAGAGCTCCCTTTACTCCAGCTTTCAGTTCATAATTTTGTGGATATCTTCCTCACCTAATGGATTTCACCCCTAAGGATGAGTGAATTTTGTTTTGATGTTTATTTAGTCCCTTTCTTCACTCTTAGCAGTGGTTGGAATCAATTTTGGATGCTAGCTCGTTGATCAAGGACTATTTTAAACAGTTTGGCCAGTTAATAAAGAAGAGTTGTAACTATTTTTTTGGATACATGTGGTATGATGTTTATCATTGTTTTTCCTTTAGTTTCATATGTTAGAATGTGTTGTCTTCATGTTCATTACATCTATGTTGTATGATCTCTTTCAAGTTGATAGGCATAATACATGCTTGCTCATGCTCTGTTTAGGGAGAGTTATCATAATTTGTCCATTTTCCTCTATTTAGGAAGAATACATCTCCCATGCTCTTCCAAGCTCCTCATCAATCTTAAAAACATCTCATCACAATCATCTTAAAGTTTTAAGCCTTATTCCTACCTTGCCCCATTGAATCTCTGCAACCCTATCTCATTTTCCCTGACCTAGCTCCCCTCACCATACTTTCATCCAAAAACCCAATCAAAACAAAAAAAAAAACCTTCTGCATTTCATAGCTAGCCTAAAACCTTTTCATCCAACCCTCTTGGCTGTGATTTTTGTGGAGAGAGCCCTCTCCGACTTGGCGCTAGATACCAAGTTAAAATTTTGGTTTGTGGTTACCTCTGTTGGGATTCCTTATTCAGCCTTAGGAATCTGGCAGAGTGATAACATACTGGTGCCATTGTCGGGGGATCAAAAGGACAATATCTTCCATAGGAAAGAAAGACAAATTTTAGATCCGATTTCTGATGATGGACAACGGTCAGATGAATATAAAGGTTGAACCATTCACCTAGCGACTCCAACTTAATGTAAAGACTCCATTAGAGGATCAGCCTTGCCAGCAAGAAAATGGAAGAATCTCACACAAAGGTCAAGTGTTCAAAGTGGAATTGTATTTGAGATGTAATATGATTTCTTGTAAATTACTTCTTTTGTTTTCCTGAAAATTTTCCAGAGTTTGTTGTATGAAAAAGATGATCAAAGTCTTGATTTTGCCTATTTGAAGAGTGTAAATACCAAGTTTCCCTTTGTTTGTGATCAAGATAAAGACCGCTTACCTGAAAATTGTGCATGTCCTTTTCAAGCTGATGAACCTCAAGAGATCAAGGCTAACCTATAGCTTATGTAAATACTCCTACACCTTGTAAAATTCCAGATAGATACAAACCACTCATCTTACCTCTTATACTCCATGATTTCCCTAAAAAATATTACAAATATCTTCCCATGTTTGATGGAGAATATGGTAACATCACTGCTGAGAAACACATTCAGAGTTTTGAAAATTTTCTCGACCTTTTTGAGGTTGATGAAGATGATGTTAGTATCAGGATCTTTGCTCTATTTTTGCAAGGAAAAGCCAAGGAATGGTTCAAAAAATTTCCAGTTGCAAGTATTTTCGGTTTCCATCTGTTTGTCAAAATATTTATTGATAAATGGGTGATCAAGACGAATCCTTTTCAAATATTAGAAGAATATGATAATTTGAAAAAGCAAGTAGGAGAAACAGTGAAAAACTTTTCAGCTAGATTCAATCAAGTATACCATTCAGTCCTTGCTGATATAAAACCACCTCTTGGTTCAACCCTCTTACACTACCCGGATGCCTTTGATCCGGAAATGGAATTTCGATTGAGAGAAAGGGACATTACAACACTCGAAAAAAATGCAGGACAGTGCAATAGCCGTAGAAGCTAATTTGTTGGTCAAAAGGTTAAATTTGAAATCAGAAGAAAGGGAAAACATAGAGAAAGAATGCTTAACATCTTCAGAAGTGAAGTTCGACATTTTGGTAAGTACGGTAGAGGAAATGATGCAAAAGATCACCATGAGAGATGAAATTTTTGTTCAAGATGACCATGTCTCACTGATTGAAGAAAAACAAGTTGTTGATCTGAAACATTTTCCTTCATATCCCAGTTTTCATATATCTGATAATGATTACTTTATGTATGCATTAAGGGACAATAAATAAATATGTTTTATAGATCAGCTTACAGAGGAGAGATTTGTAGATCCGATATGTATGCTTGATGACATTACTCATTTTGATGATTTGCCCAAGTATGATAAATATGATAATGATTATATTGTCAAAAGTGAGGCTGACTCTTCAAGTCAATCATCACCATGCTTTCAGCATCTTAAAGAAGAGAGTCAGCTCACACATGTGGTTTATGGCAGTGAGGAGGAAAGTGTAGAAAATTTGGAAGTAAGTGAAGAATCTTTGCCTCTTTGTTTTACTTCATGCCAGTTCATCAGAGATAACTTTCATGCAATCAGAAATTAGCAGCCATTAAGCTTTGATCTTGACAATCAAGAGGATAATGAAATTATCGATCAAAGCTCCTTACCCTTGTGTTTCTCCTCATTTGAAAAAATAAGAGAAAACTATAAGCAAGCAGATAAGTGAATGGTCAACACTATAAATGATAAACATTACCCTAAACTGGTTGAGGAAATCATTTGCGACATAGAATCCTCCTTAGCTCTATATTTGCAGCCATTGAGACCCATTGAATTTCAAATTGCAGATGAATACTTGGAAGTTGGAACACATGATCAAATGATGCAAGAGGATTATGTACCATTATGTTTTGAAGCATTTCAGTTTTTAAAGAAAATATTTCATAATATCTATGAACCACACTAGTTTTTTCGAAAATGAACCACACTAGTTGGTTCAAAGCCAACGTCGACCACGTTCTATTTCATGTGATTATTCTGCAAGAAAGAATTCGTTGCTAATAATATCTCTAAAGAAAAGGATGAGCAACCTGTAAAAACTCATGCAGTTTCATTAGAACCAATGTAAAATAGGTTGTAGCAGTTTTTTAAAGTTTTTCATGACCCTATAGCTGATGTTTTGGACGATATCTACAGTAAAAGTCCTTCTCCATTAGCTAATTGTGAGCCTGAAAAGAGTGTTGATATAAAATTGATCCGACAGTCGACTTCATTGTCTTGTTCAGCAGGAATTTCATTACAAAGCTCATACCAAGATTTGCAGTCATATCAAGAGAGTAATGAAGAAAAAAAAAAATTTGTTGTTGATCATCAGGAAAAAATAGTCATTCACGAGTTTCAGGATCCTTTTGTCAACTTGTTGCAGTCATCTAGGGAGGAAAGCACGGATGTTGGGAACATACTAAAATCAAGGTAGGAAAACTACCTAGAGCAAAACAGTAATGAATTAGATGGGCTGGAAATTAATATGTATTCCTATGAAGATCCTTTTGCAGCATTCTTGAGGTCAGCCAGTGGGCTCATGACTTGCAATTTCATTAGGATTCAATCTGTTGACAAGATTTCATGGGAGTTTCCTTTTAGTAGTTCTCTCTTCTTGCTCATAAGCAAGCACTTGTAGAGAATTCAACTAGCAGCCATAATGCTTACATGGTTGCATTGGTGTTGGACGGATAAATCATTCTTGCGGACAAGACAGATCTCCCTAGTATCCTACGATAACTAGAAACAAACAGGCAGGTGTAAACTACTTTCTCTAGATTATATTTGATCTAGAATTATCTATAATGAAAGATTTAGGACTTACCTGTAGTCCAGCGCTGATCGTAGTCTTCTTTCCTATCGCTTGGAATATGTCTCCTTTTGGGATCTACAATCACAAACATGAAAGAATCAGAAGCACCTGCATAATATAGACTAATTCATAAACCATAAATCTATCTTGATGATCAAGGAATTCAAGAAATAAGCCATTTAAATAAACAACTCATTGAGAAAACAGGATCTATTTGTATTATCTTTGATGAAAAAAGGAGCCTTACAACCGTGTTCGCCTTGATGTCGTACAGGTCCTTCCGGGGTCTGGAACAAGAGTTTCCTCTACTTTGACAAGCCTTTGCACTCTCTCGACTAACATACACATGAGTGTGTAATCATTCCCATATGGTAATCAGTTAAGAGAGTCTGAGTATTTCCAGCAATTCTCCTCAAGAAATCTCAAAGCCTAACTCTCCTTGAGGCTAAAGTATGGCTTCAATTTATAGCAAAAGAGAAGAGGTTGCAGCTCCAAATAAGAGGGGATAGAATCCTCTTTCAAGGGATTAAGTTCCACATACCAAGGGTAGGCTCCTTTAATGGAGGGATGAATGTACATGAAAGGAGCAAACTTTCCACCGAATAATTGCTTCCGAATTCAACTAGTTGGGCTTCCAAATTTTACTTCCGCCTTCACTTTACCTTTTATAGGAATCCGCACTTTGAATGAAGAAAAGTGTGGTCGGTTCTGCATGTTCTAGAGCAAACAGATGCAGCACCGCAAGAAACACTAAGAGAAAGTGTGGTACAAGTATTTTTATGACTTTTATAAGTTTTTCTCTCAATTTCAAGGCTTGGTTTTAGGAACTTGATGTTTGTAGACTTCTAAGGGAGTATTTTATGAGTAATGATGAACCCATACAGATAGTAAAACGTCATGGTGACATTTTTAGTGTAACAGATTTCCCCCTAAAGTGCGAATTCTGAGAGTATTCGAAGAGTGATGTGCTTTATCATTTCGAGGATTAGCTTGTGGACACCCCAGTTGGAATCCTGTAAAAAAATTCAATGCAAAACATACATACATACATACATACATACATACATACATACATACATACATACATACATACATATATATATATATATATATATATATAGATATTATCGCCAAGGTAGGCATTCCCATACTCAGATCAAACACTAACTAAAACTTGTTCTGATGTAGAAATGATTTTACTATCACATCAATAATGTAGACACCGTATGGATGCAGCCATCTGTTTATTAATAGTCTACTACATAATGAATAATAAAACTCCTCGCAGCTTGAATGGTGGAAACTAGATCCAGGGTCTTGATTTCCGCTACCCGAACTAGTACGATTCTATCCATGCGATTGATTGTGTCGAAGTCGAACATGGTAGAAACCACTTGATTACCAGTCAATGATGTGAACTATTAACAACTGTGAGAGAAACCACCAATAATGACAATGGCTCTCAAATTACTCAGTAAAATCCATGAAATGTGAATAAATGATCTGAAGTCGAACATTTCATGGAATCGTTCGATCGAAGGTCAATGATGCAACATGTCGTCGAAGGCGAGAAACCTGCCATTAAGGAATGCAGATTCCAAGGTACTGAAGGATTCTAGATCAACTTCCTAGATGATGAGTTGTCGTCGATAAAAAGTGATCTGTCGTAGGAAAGCCCACGACACGAAACCATTAGATCAAGTTTTGTAGAAATATTTTGCAAGGACTGACACAGGGATGGTCTATGCGAATGGAGACAAATGTTTGCAAATGAATGGTTTATTTGAATAGTCCTCTTGAACACATAACGACATTGCAGATGGTTTGGTGAAAATTGACCTAAGCTAATACCCAGAAACCGGCTGAAGACTTTCAATGTGGTTTTGATTAACTGATAGGAAAAGGATTTTCCCAACCCAGGTAGAAACGTGACAAAAAGTGTCGTGCTCAAGAGTGGTAAACTGCTTTTTAAGCAAATTGGGACAAATGAGTTCATTTTCTCTCTTTTTCCCCCACCATTTCTGGCAAGTACCTCTTTATTTTTGACAAGCTTGAGGAGGATAACATTTTCTTGTTATATAAGCTCATCCTTCGGATGAGTCCAACTTAGTTTAAAATCAAACCCTAAGAAGGAGTGGTTCGTTCCTGTTTGTAATCGACATGTCCTTTACTGTTAAATTTTAATGAGTCCAGTATAGGAGAAACTCAGTGTTTTTCAATTTTAGGGAGTCAGAAGAAAAAACTTAAGAAAAATCCGTGGGTGTACATTTTCGTAAATTTAGTCTCTCAAGCCCCAAAAAGGATAAAATAATACAGGAGATAACTCTATTGACCATCTTTAGTCAACGTATACCTTTTTTGTAAATAGTCCATTTCAGTCCAGAAAAGGGGTAAATTTATACTGAAAGGACGACTGCTCATTTCCTTAACGAGTTCGAATAGTCAAGTACTCAAACAATATTTTCATTTTTAGAGAGTCTGAAAAGGGCTTAAAAGATAACTCCAAGGTTTCGCTTTTTCGTAATTTTAAAGAGTTCGAAAAAGTGATAAAAGTATACTTAGTAGTTTCTCTTTTTCTGTAAGTTTTAACGAGTTCGAAAAAGTAATAAAAATGTACTCATTCTCTTTTTCATAATTTTTACCAAGTTTGAAAAAATGATAAAAATATACTCGTTTGTCAAAAGGACCATTTTACCCAAAAAATCTTGTATTCTGCACAAAAACTCAAAAATTAAACATACATGTTCATGATTAATAAAAATAATTTGGAAAACAACCTTTCAAAGTGAAAAATAAACAAAAAAATATTTTATTTATTCAAAAAATATTATAAAAAGGAGTTTTTCTAAATCATTTTTACCATTTGACTTCAGAGTGAAAATTGAGAGCTTTTGGTAAAAAATGTTCCGGAGGAGATTATGGAAGATTCGTCCGTCAGAATCGAAAACCGTGAGTTCCAGGTAATCCACATCATCTTTACCTTCATTTTTTTCCATTTACTTTCTCAATTTATGGCTTAAATTGATTTTCAGGGAGGAAAATATATTCAAAAAATCGCTCACGGGGGTCCGCAGGTAAAACACATGGAACCTGCGGACCGTGACAATTTTGCAAAGGAAAAATTGCCGTGGTCCTGCACCTTACGCATAAGATACATGCGGATCCACGCACTATTTTTATGCGAAAAGTGCGGAGGCACCGTAAGAAAAAATAAAATGAACAAATCCCCCAATTTAAACCAAATTTTCCCACTCAAATTGTTTATAATATTTCAATTTGTCCATTGCAGGATATTTATCATGCTTGAGTGGAGAGAATGTGAGCATGAAGAGGTTGATGATGTGGCCATGTTACATCCGCCTACATTACGAGTTTTAAGAGAATGTGGTTTGTACAAATTTTGGGCCATTCAGGGTATGAGGGCTCAAGTAGACTTGCTTACCTGGCTAGTTAATAAATGGGACATACATGAGCAATGCTTTATAATTGGAGGTCACCGGATCGAAATTGAGCTGGAAGATATATACTTCCTCACTGTTTTATCAAAGAGGGGCGAGCCACTCTCTTTATTTGGGGCTAGGGCAGGTGGCCAGTCTGTCGCTAGCCTTCAGGAAGAATTTTGCAATAGAGAAGCAAACCCCAAAGGTAAATGCATTGACATAAAAACCATTATTCGTCCAGAGCTCAAAGTGGTTGCATTTACCATAACCAGGTTGTGTGGGAGCGCAGCTCCTCATGTTGCTACAAGATCCCAAATGCAGACGGTTGTTGACTGCTTTAGAGGCACCATTTTCGATTGGTGTGAGGCAGTGTTGGCCAATGTCAATGGCCAATTAACTAGAGCAAAGAACGCAAAGTTCAAAAACTTCGGGTATGGAGCGATCGTGGTCACATTTTCTCTAGAAAGAACTCCTTCACTGGCCCCACAGTCGATTTTAGTTGATCATGGTAGAGTCAAAGAGTCTCGGATGGTCCGCTGGGTTGCATTGATGGCCCGTCATAGTGAAGGCGGCGAGGTTGTTCGTTTCACCACAGCTTACTTTCATTGGTTGGGGAACCAAATCTTCGTGATAGAAGATTTCCCTTATGCTGGGATAGATTTCCGCGGCGACTGAGAGATGTCTCTTCCTCTAGGGACACAGTGGGATGACTCAAGTAAAAATCATTTTTACATGTTCTAAATTCTAATTTTTTTTTTTTTAATCGTCCAAAACTGATGACAAAAATTTCAAATGCAGATGTGGGTCCACGTCGACCAGCCACTCTCCGTCTTTTTGACAAGAAGCCAACTGCACCACCACCACCACCACAGGATCAGACAGCAGAAGTCCTTACTGATCTGGAAAATCATCTAGAGCGGTTGACTTTAGATATTCCAGAGACTACCATAGATGACATTCTGCTCCGCTTACAGAGATATTTTATCAGGGTTCCAGGACCGTTCAGGAGATTTCTGAGCAAGGTGGCATGGGTTGTAATGTTTTATCGTGATCATCACCACGGAGAGTGGATGATTGATATTGTAGACTTGTATCATTTTTTGTATCACTTTTTTCCGATCATAAGGTGTTTTGAACCTATGATTGAGGACGATGTAATATTTTTTGAACACTACTCTTATGCTATGATATTACTACTATTTCCAGTTATCTATCCTAACATGTTATCGAATGTTATTTTGATTTACTTCTTTAATTATCGCAAATGTTTGTTTATAACACTAGAAGCTACTGCATCAGCTAATGTGTTTAAATTTCTCGGAATATGTTGATACTCAATATAATCAAATTCTCATTCCAAGAGACGAACTTTCAAAAATAATCTTAACAACACTAGGTTTTTAATTGCATATACTCTATTCAATTGTAATACAACGAGTTCAGAATCTAACCTAACGATCAAACTTAAAATTCCAAATGAAATGGATTTAGACAATAACTCAATAACTGCGCTATACTCTGCAATATTGTTCGTTGTTTGACCGAGGCTTACCCCATGCATAGATACTAACTCATCAGTGGGTGAATAAATAACCCAAGCTGCGGAAGAAATTTTCCGTGTACTACGACAAGCACCATCAGCAAAACCAATGTATGTTTGAAGGGACGTCAACATCTGCAAAATCGAGAGTGATCCAGATAGCAGGGATAGTATTAAAAGCACACTTAAACTAGGCACGCTCTTCTAATCTACAACACTCCAGCTTATGAAAATAACTAATATACAGGGAAGATCTCCACATAAGAATCAAGCATAATATCTCTTCAGATAAAGCCCATTTCTGGGTTTGCCTAAAGAGACCCCATCAAAGTCAATCAGTTCATAGGCCCTTTTGCAAGTTTTCGCTTGAAAATATAAGGACCATGCCACATGGGTTCAAACTTCCCAGTCCCTAGCTTGTCGTTAGCTTAATCATAAACCAAGACTAGGTCTCCTTCTGAAAAAATACGAGATGTAACACTTCTATCATACTGAGCTTTCATTCGTTTCGCATGAGTTTCAGTAGCTAATGCAGCGGTGTGTCAATTCTCATCTAATTGAGCTAAGTACAAAAAGCGTTTCTCCTCTTCAGAAGTGGCTGGTAGTAACTCTATGGCTAGTTGGAGTGATGGTATCTCGCATTCAATCGGTAATACCACTTCTAAACCGTAAACCAGTTGAAAAGGGGTAAAACCTGTAGATGTTTTTGTTGAGGTTCGATATGCCCAAAGTTCTGAAAAAAATATGGTATGCCAATTTGATTTATGAATGTCGATGATTCGTTTGATCATGGTGACTAAAAATTTATTCATAGCTTCAACCATACCATTAGCCTGCGGGTAATATGGTGTAGAACTGTCATGGCACAGGCCAAGTTGATCAGTCAATTCGCTTATCATGATGTTTCGAAAATGACTCCCATGGTCAGTAATTATCATTTGGGATACACCGAAACGAGCAATCACATGATTGAACACGAAATTAGCTACAGCTTTTCCATCTGCCGCAAATGTAGGCATCGCCTCGGCCCATTTGGTAAAATAATCTACTGCGAGAATAATATACCCATGCCCCCTGGCCGAGTGAGGGTTACATGTAATGAATTCAATGCCCCATTTTTCAAAAGGACCGACAACAATTATAGGGTGAAGAGGAACGGGTGGTCCACGCATCTTGTGATCAAATATTTGATAGTTGTGGCATTTTTCGGATAGCAGAAATACAATCTTTAAATAAGGACGGCCAAAAATATCCAGTGTGCAATATCTTTTGGGTTGTGGCATACCCAGACATATGACCGCCACATGCTCTAGAGTGACAGTCATTTAAAACCTTTTCAGCTTCGTCAAGAGTGAGACAACGTCGAAAAACAGAGTCTGCACCACAACGGTATAGTGTGTCACAAATAATATGATATTGCTGAGACTGGAAACGGATTTTTTGTCGTTGTGATCATGAGATTTCGGGCCAAAAACTTTGGGTTTGGGGATAAATGATGATATCTCCATACCAAGGATTGACGGTATTGATAAGAAACAAAGATTCATCCACGATCGGATGTTCTGCCATAGTTTTTGTGTTAGCACTTGGGAAGTCACACATAAGTTCAACAAATACCAATGATTTCTTTGATTTGGATTTTTCAAATTCCAAATCAAAATCCTGCAGGATAAAAATCCATTTGGATTATTTTCCCCCTAGCATTTGTTTGGTCAAAATATACATCATAGGGTTACGATTAGAAATCACTGCTGTTTTGCGTAACAGTATGTAATGACGAAAGCGTTGGACAGCTTGAACTGCTGCCAAGGCCAATTTCTCCACATGTGAGTACTTGATTTCGTTCAGATGCAGATTGCAACTAAGATAATAAATCACATGTTCGTTGCGGGATTCATCTTCCTGAACTAAGACCATGCCAATCATAGAATTGGAGGCTGCAAGGTATAAAAATTCATCCTGGTTATAATTGGGAGGATGCAATAATGGTGCATGGGTAAATGCGTGTTTAAGAGCATCAAAAGATCGATCAACGACCTTGTCCCAAAAGAAAGGAATATTCTGCTTTAACAACCTGGTAAAAACTTTGGTTAACTCAGCATAGTTAGGAATGAATCGACATAAAAAGTTCGCTTTCCCTTGCAAACTTTGGAGTTGGCGAAGAGTAGAAGGAAGAGGTAAATTGATGATAGCCTCAACCTTTGATGGGTTGACATGAATGCCTTCTTTTGAGACAATAAATCCCAACAATCGTCCAAATTCAACACAAAAGACACATTTGTGAGGATTCAGACGAATCCTATAATGCCTACATCTCATAAAGATAGCTCGTAGATGAGTAAGATGATCTGCTCTACGCAAAGAATGAGTAGGAAAATCATCGAGATAGGGTTGCACAATGTGTTTAATGTCATGAAATGCATAAGACATTTCTCTCTGAAAATTTGCACCAGCGTTCTTAAGTCAAAAAAGTAATTCGTAGTAAGCAAAAGTCCCCCACGAACAAATGAAATTTGTTTTGGGTTGATCAGCAGGGAGTATGTTGATTTGATTGTAGCCTGAAAATCCATCCATAAACGAAAACATTTCACTTCCAGCACAATCGTCAATAATTTGATCAATATAAGGGGTTGGATAACTGTCTTTGGGACAAGCTCGATTTATATCCCTATAATCGATACATACTCGTATTGTCCTTTGTTTTTTTATTAACAGGAACAATATTAGATACCCAATCCGTTAAAGGAATCGAATAAATAAAACCTGCATGAAGTAATTTTTCAACTTCGTCTTTAATAGTGGCAGCTTTTCGTGGATGTATCTGACATAATCTTTGTCAGACGGGTTTAGCATCCGGGTATGTTCTAATTTCATTAACAACAATTGATGGATCGATTCCTGGCATTTCTTCATATGACCAGGCAAAAATGTCACGGAATTCCTGAAATAGGGCTTTCTATGCTTGGAGTTCATCTAGCGTACAAGAAGCACCTATATGAATGTTTTCAACAATTCCAGGTTTCACTGAGATGTCAATAGGAACTGTCGTAGAAATGTTTGCTAATTTCAATTCAGAGTCGGAATTCGTGAGAGGATTATGGGGTTCGTTGACATAATCAGTGGTAAAAATGGAGGAAAAATCAGTTTCAAAGTGATCGAGATCAGGTAAAAACGAAGATCGATGATGTAGATCTTCCCATGGTAATTATTTATAGACAAAAATTCACGAATATTCTCATCAGTATTGAATACTTGTTGAACAGGATCCAGAATTGATGGCGAAGCTGAACTTGATATCGAAAGTGATTCCTCATTGATCACATTCACTAGATCAGGATTAGTTGAAGGAGTATCATAAAATGACTATACTACCTGATATGCTAATTCAAAAGGACTCAAAGGCATTGCACCATCGAAAGAATCCAGTTCTGAATCTGAAGGTACTATCCAAGGATCATCGAAGGAAATAGTACTTGATGTAATCATATTAATGTTAGCAATAGGAAGCGGTACGTCTGGAGCAGGCAGGGAAAAAGTTCCCAGTAAAGCAGAATATTTAATTAAACCCACTCCAACATCTTTATAAGGGATAGTCGATTTTCCGACATGTTGGATGCTATCAGTAGTGGCTGCGTCGGATGAATAATATGAGAGCTTATCTATTTTAACGATCTTTCCTTGATGAGGAAACATGATGAGACGAAAGATCGATGATACAACAGCAGTCATAGCATAAGACCAACTACAACCCAGGAGAAGGTTGTAATCCAGAGGGGCATCAACCACTTCCACATCTAGATTAACGGTTTTTCCTTCGACCTCTATAGGTAGATCCTGTAAAATACCATACGGATGGAATCCTCTTCCATCAAAAGCTTTGAGGATAGTTGGCGATTGGTTAAGTGTCAGAGAACCAAGTGATTTCCAACATTTTAACGACATGATACACGCAGAAGCCCCTTCATCAACAACAGTACGAAAGAAACGCTTGTTTTTTACTATTACTAGAATTTGAAAAGCCATTTGATGGGGTAGGCGGGGTGTAGAATTCTCTAAATCAAAGATCATTAGGTTCGAATCCTGAAGCTCTACGGCTCCTATGGCTGACAATAGTAATTTTCTTTGGGTTGGGCATGATTGCAGCACTTTCAAAGCTGACATTGCTAAAGGGGAAATCTCCAAGTCTTCAACAATATTGTAGTTTTGAGCAGCTCTCGCATGTGGATTGAAAGTTGATTTACGAAGCACACCTTTAGCAAGCGGTTTGATTACTAAGTCAGGATTCGGTTTCTCGATCTGTAGCGGATCATAAACTGAGGAAGATGGGAGATGTAGGTGATGCTAAATTAGAATTTTATACTTCTTTACCACCAACAGGATTTTTACTACCATAATATTGCGATCGCGTCTCAACCATCAAGATATATTCTAGCATTTTCAAGGAAGATCCAATCATGTTATTATCTTGAGCAGCAAAGGGATCCTTCAAGACAGTAGGTATGGTCGAACCCTTAACGAATTTCAATACCTCGGCTCTATGCGGGCACTCTTCAGTAAAATGATCCTCATCACAGATTAGACAGGGATAACGAGGTTTTTGTTTATCGTCAGTTGGTTCAGTTTTATCGTTTTTATCTTTTGAAGATGATTTTTGGTTTTTATTCTTACCTTTATTCTTACCACTAGTTTTAGGTTTAGCTGTAGATGATTCTACAACATGAATATCGGCGGAAGATTCAATGGAAGAATCTCCTTTAGGTGAATCAGGTAAAGTTATAATATGAGAAGTCGTCTTGGAAGATTTCTTCTTACTCTTCCTAGTGCTAACAGAACCAATTACACCATCAGCGGCATGAGAGCCTGAAGGAGTTGTAGTTAACTGACCAGGTCTTGGTAAATCGGGGATTTTGTCATATAGAGTACCTGACTGTGTATATACAAGGTCAAGGTACTGAGCTTGAGAAATGACTTGCTCTTCTGTAACAACGCCTCCTTTGGCCACATCTTCAGTAATTTTGGGCAATAATGATTTGATAAACCATTCAACCAAAATTTGATCCAGAATAAAGACTTTCACTAAACGTCTCCTACATTTCCATTCATGAATGTGATCAGATATGTATGTAGATGTAGATTGTTTTAATGAGGTCAAAAATTATGTACCATTGTCACATCTAATAGGTAACTGAAAATGGGTTAAGAAAGCAGTAGCTAGTGCATTAAAAGTATTAAATGAGCCTCATGGTAACTCAATGTACCATTTGGCAGCTAGACCAATGAGAGTTCTCTGAAAAAGACGTAACCGAATCGAATCATCGATTAGTGAATTGGATGCACACCAGAGGTGATAAGTCATAACATGATTAGATGGATCTTCTCCTGACTTGCCTTCAAACTTTGGAATATCACTGGGAAACTTATTAGGCATCGGCGGCCAATACAGAAGATAAAAGATGGGATCATTCATAAGGCACGATAGATCAGGTAAATTTAAAGTTGCTATGAATGGTAACCGACGACTAGGGTCTTGATAACCTTGTGTGATCAAACCAGTTCCAGGAGGAGGATATCCAAGATATCCTAGAATTGGATGCGCATTGGGAATTGTGAAACCAGTATTAACCGGACCAAACTAGGGTTTTTGAGGAACTTGATAAGTATACCCAAGATACAGCTAATACTGATATGTTGGATTTTGTGTAGTATGTCCAAATTGATACTGCCCCTGGTACGATTGATAAGTAAATTGTGGTTGACTAGTGAGAATCGTACTTGTACTAGATTGTCCTGTAGGCATCTAGACCATAGTCTGAATTGTAGGTCCTGACCGTGGCACAAATACTTGAGGAATTTGTACTGATACAGGGGTAGTAGAAATAGGAGCTACAGATACTCCAGAAATAGTTGTAGTAGGTTGAACAGAAGTTGCAGCAGCAGCAGAAATTTGAGGTAGAGTTCTAGGTGTACTAGGCCCAGGCGGCTGAACAGAACCGGGTGCAGAGACTTGAATGGTAGGATGGATAGGTTGCTGGGTTGGACCAGAACCTATGGGTTGTCCAGGTTGATTAGGTAACTGCAAATTGGGTTGCAAAGTCTGTTGAATTTGAGATGGATTCCACACCATATGAATTTCAGGATATTGACCCATAGAAGGTTGTGCATATGAAGGATCATAACCAAGTTGAATGTAAGTTTGATAATTAACTAGAAAATTTCCAGCTCCTTGTAATAATGGTTGACCTGAAGGAGGTTGAAAACCTTAAGTTAGGTACTGACCTTGAGGTTGATATTGACTTTGAGGCATGTACGGAATCTGGGGTTGATATTGACCCTGAGGTATGAACTGACTCTGGGGTTGATATTGACCTTGAGGTATGTATTGTCCTTAAGGTTGATCTTGACCTTGAGGTATGTATTATCCTTGAGGTTGCTCCCCAGGCTATAAATATTTTCCTACAGGTTGACCTCCAAGTGGTAAAAAATTACCCTGAGGTTGCCCTCCAGGCGGTAATTAACTACCTTGAGGTTGAGGATTTGGAATATTGCCAGACATCATAAAAATCTATTTTGTGCTCAATGTTTCAGTGTTTGTTCCATTTGTACCAGATGATAACACTTGTTCAATTGGTTGAGGAGCTACTCCTGAGAAGGTACCAAAGAGCGACTGGTATCCCGGAGGAACAGACGAACCACTGTATAAAAATGTTTCTGGAGATTCAAAAAACATAGATGACTCACCTGACATAACTAATGAAGGTTGATAACCTCTTGGTGTAGGGTAAAAAGGAATTCAGGGTGGTGAATAAGTAAGACCTGTGTTTTGCAAAAAATCTGTCAATGATAAATACCAAGCATCAGTTCTAAAAGGAATGTAGAATATTGATTCACGCTCTCTAAGATTCAAAGTTTCTTGGGTTTCGAGAAGAAATACGTTTTTGTCTGGACCAACAAGTTCTTCAATACATATGAGATCAGAAGGAAGATTTTTAGTAATGTGATGTCTTACTCTAGGTGAATCAGGATCACTAAAAGTCAGAGTAACAAATCCTAAAGATGGTTCCAACACAGCAGGTTCAGTTTCTGGCTCAGAAATTTCAGGTTCTTCAGCTAATTCATTGGCTGTAGAAGCAATGTCAGTGATTTCGGAAATTTAAATTGGCTCTTGAATATATTCTGTTGTTTGCGATTGATTTACTTCATGATAATCAGGATGAGTAATTATGGATGATTCTCCTGGTTCTGTTGATCTAATTCTGCTGATACTATGCGGTACCAGAGCTTTCAGTCCTTCAACTCAAGGGGTTTCCCCTGAATTCTACGTGATTGTATTGGTAATTCAGCCACGATTAAAAATTATTAATCACACGCAATCAAAGAAAATTTCAATCAAAAATCTTAAAGTCACTAAGGAGACAATCAAATGATCAAACGCTTATAAAATCTAGGAGATCAAACCACACACAAACAGTAGATTCCTACACTTAAAACACTAGTTGGTGATGAAATCCAACATCGTAGTATTTAATGTAGAAATGGCGGTTGGAACAGTTACCCCGACAACCTGCTTAATGAAACAGACCAGTGCAAGTTTCTCCACTTAAACCATCTCGAGTGAAGATAACCCTCCAGAGAGTCCAAGTGAGTCTAGTCGATGTCTGCTCCAGGTACAGTGGGATCTTTCCTCCACCGTCACCTTAGGAAAAAATCTTAAAGTTTATGGCCACTAAGGTCACCAACAGAAACAAATATACATGGGGGAACAGTCTATGATCCGATATACGCGCAAGGGTAGAGTAACAAATCCCAATCCCTTTGAAGGCTCCTTGACATAATCCAAGGTATACCGACAAGTGACCCCAGGCTCCTTGATAATGGTCAATCCGAGGTTTACCGTTTTTAATACGTGCACATCTTCTATCGTTCCCAATGAGATAGAATTGATCACCTCACTGGTTCGGATATGATCTCATGTTTGACTCCTTTAGTAGGAGCTTTCCAGAGCATACAAGCTACTATTGGATTTTTCCTACCGCAAGATCGACTACTTGTTTGTTTTAATTGTCTCGGAGAGTTAATTACTCCCTACTCTAAGACACTAGCCTAAACTATGTTGGTGAAAAAAGTCCTAGAAATATAAAAATTACTAGATTGATTTTAATTTAACCATTTCTTTTAACAGGCTATTTCTTAGGAAAATAGGTACGAAAGTGAAACTTTGATGATATGTAGTGACCCGACTCAAAACACACTAAAAATGCATCTATTATGCGAAACAATTCATTTCCTTTTAATGAATTATATCTAAAAGAAAGAGTTGAGAGATGAAATCTTTTAAAATATTTATTTCCTTCAAAACAAGAACATATGAAAAGAAATCTTAACATATGAGAACTCAGAATGATCAATTGCTCAAAAAGAAATCCCTTTATTATTCAAGATCAAAACTACAATCAAACATTCTCCAAAAGAAAACTACAATTTCTAGAAATAACACTCAAAACTAAAAACACTAATTTCGAGATCTAAAAATTCTAAGAATTAAATCTGAAATCAAAACTTTAAATATTTTGAGGACGTTTTGCTTAGTTTGTAATCTAACTAAGAAATCCTTTGTTGAAATCAGCAAAAACTCAAAAACATCCAATTATGGTTTTTAAAGTGAAATTCAAAACTTAATGAAAAATTTGTTAAAGATTTGCAAATGAGAAAATGGGATCTAATTCTCATAAAGAAATTTCTGCCATGAAGTCAAAGACTCATCAAGAAAACACTGAAATACCAGTGATCTAAGGTATACAGAGGCTTCTAATCTTTGAGTGACACAAAGACAAAACAAAAATCACTTATAACATGCAGATCTTGTAGAAAATCATTCAAAACATAAAAAAGCTGAAAGAAACTCTCAGACAAAGCTTTCTGATAGAACATACAAGTTTAGGTATATACTGCGAATCTTGCAAGTTGATCCTAGAAAAGAGAATTTTAAGTTTTTCAAAAAATTTCTCAAGGGTCCGCAAGTTTTAGTGTAAACAGGTGCGGTGCCGCACTATGTATATAGAAAAATAGCGGAGATGACCGCACTGTGCCTAAAGAAAAAGTGCAGAGACTAGAAAACTTAAAGAAAAATAAAAAATTCTAAAGCACTTTTCAGGGATTCTACGGGAATAAATTACCCAAGCCAATATCAATCGATAAAAATCAGAAAAAGAATTTCACAAGTAAAATATAAAAGAAAACTAAGTTCAAGATCCATTCCCCAGTGGAGTCGCCATTTTGTTGAGCAGATAAATCGTTCTTGCGGACAAGATAGATCTCCCTAGTATCCTATGGATAACTAGCAACAAACAGATAGATGTAAACTACTTTCTCTAGATTATATTTGATCTAGAATTATCTATAATGAAGTATTTGGGACTTACCTGTAGTTCAGCGCTGATCGTAGTCTTCTTTCCTATCACTTTGAATATGTCTCCTTTCGGGATCTGTAATCAAAAAAATGAAAGAATCAAAAGCACATGCATAATATAGAATAATTCATAAACCATAAATCTATCTTGATGATCAAGGAATTCAAGAAATAAGCCATTTAAATAAACAACTCATTGAGAAAATAGGATCCATTTGTATTATCTTTAATGAAAAAATGAGCCTTACAACTGTGTTCACCTTGATGTCGTACATGTCCTTCTGGGGTCCGGAACAAGTGTTTCCTCTACTTTGACAAGCCTTTTCACTCTCTCGACTAACATACACATGAGTGTGTAATCATTCCCATATGGTAATCAGTTAAGAGAGTCTGAGTTTTTCCAGTAATTCTCCTCAAAAAATCTCAAAGCCTAACTCCCCTTGAGGCTGAACTATGGCCTCAATTTATAGCAAAAGAGAAGAGGTCGCAACTCCAAATAAGAGGGGATATAATCCTCTTTCAAAGGGATTAAGTTCCATATACCAAGGGGTAGGCTCCTTTAATGGAGGGATGAATGTACATGAAAGGAGCGAACTTTCCACCGAATAATTGCTTCCAGAAGCTTCCATATTCAGCCAGCCAGGCTTCCAATTTTACTTCCGCCTTCACTTTACCTTTTACAGGAATCCGCACCTTTAATGAAGAAAATGTGTAGCCGGTTCCACATGTTCTAGAACAAACAGATGCGGCATCACAGGTAATACTAAGAGAAAGTGCGGTACAAGTATTTTTATGACTTTTATAAGCTTTTCTCTTAATTTCAAGGCTTGGTTTTAGGAACTTGATGTTTGTAGACTTCTAAGGGAGTATTGTATGAGTAATGATGAACCCATACAGATAGTAAACCATCATGGTGACAATTTTAGTGTAACAGGAAGTCTTAGACACATGTATTCCAGAGAACCTAGATATCATTTTGGGAAATTCCACCCAGATTGTATTTTATTAAAAGAATTAATTATTTTAAAAGGACCCTAAGTCTAAACTTAGGAAAATAAAATAAATAAATTGAATTAATAGAATATGGGTGTGAATGTTCTAGAAAAAGCGGATCAAGTCAAAAGTTAATCTTAGTCGTTGATTAGAGATTTATTCTCGGTTGTTGAAGTTTCAACTAGAAGATTATAAGAAGGGCTTGAATGGTCATTTGGAAGAAACAAAGTAAGGGTCAAGAGATTGAATTTCTAAAGTGAGAAATGCTCAGAGGGAAAATTGATCAAGAGATTCTTTACAGGGATGGTAGGGATAATATTCGAAGATAAATCTTTCTCGGTCAGAGAATCATCAACAAAGAAGGCAGAGAGAGATGCATCAGAGGCAGTGCAGAGCCAAAGAGGTTGATGCAGAGCCACGCAGGGCTACACAGAGGTTGCGCAGAAGCCAAGAGGGAATCTAGAAATTTGTTGAAGGAATCAATTGCAGATATCGGGAGCTAGGGTGTAAGACCAAGAGACAAAAATCAAAGTTCCTGGGAAACAAATCGATCAACAGAAGGGTAATGTTGTACCCGGGAGGGTTGACATTGGAACTGTGTAGAGGCTGTCAGGGGAAGTTCATTCCATTAAAGGAAATTATAAAATAATAGTGGAAATAATAAAATAATATTTGATTACATCATCAAATATTAGAAGGAAAAAATAAAAAACTATTTTTTCAACTCGTATTTTCAACTTATCTCCCTATGTGTTTACTCAAATTTCGAGTGGAAAAACTCGTTGGATGCAAAATTTTATTTCTCATCTAAGGAGTACCAATGTTTCATACTTTCGATGGGCCCTCCTACATGAAAAATGAGAAATACATGAAAAAACATGATTGAAGTCATGTTTTTTCATGTATTTCTCATTTTTCTTGTAGGAGGGCCCATCGAAAGTATGCAACATTGGTACTCCAATCACGTTTTTCATGTATTTATCATTTTTAGTATAGCACGGTCCATCGAAAGTATGCAACATGGTTATTACAATCATGTTTTTCATGTATTTCTCATTTTTCGTGTAGCATGGTCAATCGAAAGTATACAACATGGGTACTCCTTGGATGAGGAATTAATTTTTGCATCCAGTGAGTACTCCTAATTGAAATTTGAGTAAAACCTTAGGGAAATAAGTTGAAAATACAAGTTAAAAAATTAGTTTTATTATTTTATTCCTTTTTAATATTTTTACCTTTCACTCCAAAAATGGTGAATCATCCCCCATGGTTGACATCATCATCTTGAATCATGTTGGTTCTTATAAATTTTATTTTGCTTGTACATTTTTCATAGGAGGCCCATTTTAGGCCTCAAAATTCCCCTAATGAGTGACTGGATAACCCAAGATTTCCTGTGATAGTGTGAAGTGACATCACTAATCTCTTAGTCAATGATATTCTCTATAACTGGATTGCCAGGAGAGGCATCCTAAGATTTTATTCAGAAATCACTACTACTTAATAATAAAACCCTCAGTTGTTGCATCGATTTTCCCGCATTGGTTTTTTATGGGGACATCAGTCCAAAAATAACTGTGTCAGATGTGTTTATGATTTACTCTTGTTCATTTTTTTTATTTTTATTTTTTATTTTATTTTATTTTTATTTTTATTTTTATTTTTTTTTCTGCAGTTTTTTTAGTGAAGGTTGCATTGTGTTTAATTCTATGTTGTAGTATCAATAAAACTTATAATTAATTTATCAGTTAGAAGAATTCATACCAGTTGCTGCAATATGATTCCAGATTTAAGGAATTTTCACACTAGTATATAGTAAGACTTATTAGTTTAAAAAGCCCCGACTTTTAGCTCAATTGGTCGAGTTCCTGTTACTAAAGTACCTCGCTAATGGGAGGTCATAGGGTTAATTATCCTCAACACCCTTGGGGTTAGGCTCTGCTAATAAGCCGATGGGATGTGATCCCTTTGGGTGGATCTGCCTGGATATATTTCCTCGAAAAAAATAGATGTAGGAGTTAATTGAAGTAGATCAAAATGGTACTCACTCCATAAAAACAAAAAAATCCCTATTGTAGATTTAAAACTTTATTTTTTAGCCCTAAAGGTTAGCACAATTGGTCTAGTCCATGTCGTTAAAGCACCTTTGATATTAAGAGGTCATGGGTTCAATTCTCTCGACATGCTTGGGGTTAGGCTCTGTGGTTGAGCTAGTAGGAAGTGATCTCTTCTGGTGGATTTTGTTGGTACAAATTTTTTTTGGACATAGAAATCATTGATCTCCAGGGTTTGTGAACCACATACAAAAGAAAAAAAAAATTGATTCAATAAAGGCTTATGATAGGGAAAAAAAATTGTGCACAATATGTATTCTTCTTCACATAGGGTTTAGCTTTCTGGTGTTTCACTAGATAATGGGTTGTGTTTCTTCAATATCCCTTACTTTATTGATTAATGGCTCTACTTAAAAAAAAAAAAAAAGGCCCTCTAACAGACTATGCCAAGGTTATCCTTTGTCTACATTGCTCTTTCTTTATTTACAAATGGTCTTAGTATATTCATCGGGGATGCTGAAAGATTTGGAATCATAAGGGAGTGAAGATAGAAAGATTCCACTCTCGAACACATATCTTGATTTTTGATGATGTCATCTTATTTATAAATGAAAACTACCAAGAATTTAACAAGTTGAAAAAACATTGAATATGTATGGAAAGGTAATAAAAATGGAAATTTATCTCTAAATTTCATCCATTTGTTTCAATGGATTGGAATTTAGGGATGAGCATAGGATCGTTTCTGGTTTTCCTTTGATAGTTCTTGACCTTGATAAGTATTTTAAATATTTATTTTTATTGTTGGACAAGGGATTGAGGTTCACTTTTGGGTGGAATTGAATCTAGGATTAACAATTGGAGAAACAAGTGATTTTCAACTAGTGGTAATTTAACATTGATTAGATTTGTCTTAGAGAAAATTCCTATCTTTTGGAACTCTTTAGCTTTTATCACTAAATAGGGTTCAAAAGATATTAGGAAGTTGTGCTTTATTTATTTTTGGTATAGAAAATGAAAGAATGATCACATTCCACTGGTCAAATGGAAGAGGATAACAATTCTCAAAGATTATGAATTCCACGATCTAAAAAATGTTCATGTATTTGGTTTGTTATTAGTAGTAAAATATTTGGAAGGTCATGACAAAAGAACAATTATTAGGATACATCCTTAAAAGAAAACAGATTGCTTCAAGATATTTTTTAGATTGGATAAGAAAACCCAGAGAACCTATTAAAATCGTTTCTAATTAATTGAAAGCATTGGTTTTATATTTCCTAATTATCGATGATTACTTAAATTGGAAAATAGGCTGAGGGGAAATGGTGAGACTAGGTACTAACACTATTATAGGATGTGGATATAGATTCCTTATGAAATAAATACAATTGATACACTTCATTAATGGGGTCACTTCATGCTAAATCAAGTTGTAGAAAAAGATACAACAAATATTTGGTAATAAGGATCTTGTTTCTGACAATCTAAATTGTAATAATATATCTTGATAATAAATATTAAAGATTCATATGATTCATGGATAACTTCTCATTCGGGATTGTAACAACCTTGATGATGGACTCACATTGGTAGTCTGAAATGTAGTTTTTTCAAAAAATATCAACAAGTGCATTTCAACATTTTATCAAGCTCCAACGTGTAATGGAATCTTTATTTCAATAAGGATCTTATTTAGATGAATTTTTGGGTTTGGAAAGTGAACAAACAAATAAGTGAAATGCCTATATTAAATATCTTACAAAGGATCATGTTAAATTCAAGGAAAAACCTAATTAGTTGGAATCAACGAAGAATATAGTTAGGTGTGAATTTGTTTCAAAATTGGGATATAAAACTATGTTTGAAACAATTGATATAGAGCCTTGTTAGTGGTGGAAACACTTATGTAAGTTAAACTTATGAATATATATAATGTTTCTTTCATTAGCTCTAATGAACATGATTTTGACTTAGGATAAGACGCAAATGAGAAATAAATAGGGTCAAAGCATTTGTATGTTGATGGTGGAACAATTATACATATGTTTATCCAATGTTTTTATAGACAAGGATAGTGGAAGGAAGTTAAAAACTTAATATTTTTAGAGAATGTATGGAATGGCGACAAAATTGAAGAATGTCTTAGAGCTTGGTTTAAGAAAAATGAATAGAAAATCTTAGGGAAATTATTTGTTTGCTATTTTGGGATGTTTGGATGGTTATAAATTCTATCATATTTGAGTACAAAAACATGCCTTTCTTCCAAGTAAATGTACAAATTTCAGCCATAAAAAGTAGTTTTTCAAATAGGGACTCATTTAACATCTAAAAACAGATCCCATGCCTTTCTTCCAAGTAAATGTACAAATTTCAGCCATAAAAAGTAGTTGTTCAAATGGGGACTCATTTAACATCTAAAAACAGATCCTTGGACTTTCTCTATTTGGATTTATTTGATGCAGCTTATTGGATTAAATTAGTTCTCAAAGATTTCTTTATTTCTCATGTACACATTTCATTAAGTATAAGGTGGACTTGGAGGCATAAAAAAAAATGTAACAAAATTACTAGCATTGAAACCATTACTGATGTGCACTTATAGATACATCACGAGACTTTAGGTAATAAAGGACTCAACTTTCATAATGAATTGGATGAATGTGACCTCTCTACTACATGATCCAATGCTTAGACCCTTGGGATTGAACCTAAAATTGATTAGTTTTGATTAATTCATAGTTTTAGGCTCAATGTTGGAGGAAGGTCAAATAGTGAATGAAGGTGCGATCATAACTATGACTATTAAGTATATATGAAGCACATATAATTGCTTTTTTATTTAGTTCAACATTGTTCTACTTAGTTTTATGCAGATGACTTGTTCTGTTTTTGCAATTTTAATAGGACGGTGACTATTAAGGACATCTTTTATGAAAAAACATTGCATGAGCTACTAATTGTAAGCTATGACACCCATATTTATAGATGACTACAAGGATATATCTACGTGAAAGTGCTCATGCTCATGAACAATGGAATTGCCATTTTGTTTATGAATAATTTTTTTTTTTTAACTAGTGGAAAAAACTATGAGCATGATAGCCATGATAAGATTTATCATACATTTTTAGGTGAAATTTAATGTGTAAGTGAATCCAATATAATACATTTATTTTCTGATACTTATTCAATCTATACCATGCAAATTAATGTTTGATATTAGGGCATAAAAAGCAGAGATATTGATTCAAGGGAATGGAAGGGAGTTAACAACTTTTTTAACCCATGCGTTCTTAATTACATCTTTAATAGTTAACTTTTTTAAATTTATTGAATTCATGTTTTGTAATTATGCTTTTACATGGTAACAATGAACATGGATCAAAATATGAAGAAGCATTTACACCAGTAAAATCAGCTTCATTAAATATACTTTTAGTGTCATTTTTTTTTTTTTCCTTATACGTTTATAAATGTATTTATACTATGTTTTATATAAAATTGATACTTCCTTGGGAGGGTAGTGTGTCATTTATTTATAAACATAAAAAATAAAAATAAAAATTAATTTAATTAAAAAATTTCATCTAGAAGTTATTTTTGCTCTTTTAGGCTTAGATTGATTGAATGTTATTTTCGAAAATGTTTATTATTGCATTTATGGATATGTGGTTTTTTCCTTTTATGATGTGAAATTTATTGAATGTCAATAGGGTCTTGCATTTTTGCACTCATGATTAGTATATTGTAAATTAAATTTATGATGTTGTACATTTCCATTTTACAAATATAGAATCTAGACTCACCTTCTAAGCTACATACTGTAATATAACTACTTTTTATACCAATTATTTCTAGCTAGGTTCGATGGGAGAGCATACAAAGTAATACCTTGCACTCTTCATATTATGAGAAAGGATTTTGATCCTAAAGATCATTGGTTAAGTGTGATGGGAGAGCATACACCAAATTCTTGATACTTTGATTCTATCCCTCTGAGGATCCCCCTAAATGAGATCAAGAGCTTCCTTATATATATTGGGTTCTTGGTATTTGGTTATCATATTCTAATAATTATAAGTCATAAAGCAAACACATTTTCTAAAATATTTGGTCCATGTGGGGACAACTGCATTTTATCTCATCTCTTCACTAGTCTTTCAACATATGGGAACCCAAATCATGACTAACACTAACATTGAAATAGGCATAAAGGGGATCTATTGGATGGCGCCAACCATGGTGCATAATTAAAAGTTTGTACACATATTTTTTCGAAGATGTGTAATCATCTGAAATATTATACTTTATTTTACGAGCATCAGCCAATATTCTTTGATTACATGTATTAGTGATGTTTAGGGCTCACCATGCTTTCATATGTTATCATGAAGCAAATGCACTAAGGTTCACCACATCTGCAACTAACTGGTCTTCCATTATTATCATTTTTTATGACATCATCTTGTAGGAATTATAGGAGGGGGTAGAGGAAATCAATAGAGAATTATGCAATAGATGATGAAGGATACACCAAAATTATCCTTTATACTTGGACCAAACTTTGATATTTAATTCAACCTTTTTTTTTTTAGTTTTTCCATGATTTGTGGGACTATCCTTTGGCTAAGAAATTATAAGCCAAGGGCATCTAAGCCATAAAAATCACCTAGGGATTGCACGCATCCAAGGCCACATCAACCCTTAACATGGCTAGATTTTTTGTACTGATGGGGTTTTGAAACGACGACCTTCACGCAAGGAGTGCCTTAAAAAACACCTTTTCATCGATTGTTCTACATCTTATGGATGATTTAATTTAACTTCTTGTTGGAGTCTTCCAAGAAATTTTCCCTATTGATCTTTAACCACTTTCATATATTTAATGAATTTCGACGATTCCAACTTTGATATGTGACTTTCCATGGAATTGAGTTTAAAATTAGACCATAACAAATATATAGCTACTATAATTAGGTCACCTAAAGATGTAAAATGAAATTGGACCTCGATTGTGTCCAATATTCACATGGATTTTTTTCTTTTCTAGAAGTATCTCAATCCACCCAATCCATGGATGGTGGGTTAGCTTTTGAGGATCAACACTTATGGTGACTATTGTCGCTCCTAGAGACAGCCTAAAGTTGTGATAGACCAGTGCCTAGGACATCTTAGCATAGAAAGGAGCATATAATATAATGTATGAATTTGTCAGCTTCAACTCACATGCTATCTCCTGTAAACAGGGAAAATTAATCTAGAATGGGACCAAACTCTCAGAAACTGACACAGGAAAAGAGATATTGCAGAGGCAAGATGTAGAACTCTAATACAAAAGCAACAGACAATTCAGAGACATTTTACTGCAAAGCGGGCCGATTTAGAAATACTTCACAGACATAAATTATCAGAAGGTTATGTAGTGAAAGAAATATTTGAGAATATATTAGTTAACATTGAGCTGATACCCAGATATACAATACCACCATGCATGGGCTTACCAATATAAGAATCCATACATGATAATAGCATTTTAAAAGCACCCTCCCAAAGAAACTAATATAGCAGAAGTATGGTTAGCTGAATAATGGAACAAAATATCATGCATGAGCCATATTTAAAGCGCTTGACTGATCCGAGCATGGGCATCAACTAGGATGAATCCATACCAAAAATCAGTGAGCCACTCGCATTCCAAAACATGATACAAGAAAGATGGATGACATGAAATGTTCTATTAATATAACACAATAAAGAAAGTTACAGACTGTGAAATACCAAAGACCAGAATCCTCTTTAACAGATGGAACTCCTCCTCACTGAGACCCTATGGGTTCTGAGCCTTCATACAAGAGTTTTAAAAATTGTATACAAAAAGCCTTTCACTGCATAATTTTCTGATAAAATCTGGAACCCTTACAATGCGTTCTTTCTGGTTTTTATAGGAGAAACCAAAACCTAGTAAAAGAGGCCTGCTCTCTAAAATAAATGTTCGGGGTGAAAATCTCTTCAGGAGCACGGAATCGATTAGAATCCCATAAACATTCTGTCCTTTTTTGAAAGAAAAATCTACTAAAATAAAACCTGGAGGGTAATGTTTTCTGTGCATTGTACCCTCTACCTTCCCAATCATGAAGTAAGCTTTAAATTCTTCAACGCCGAACGCTGAATTCCTCAATCATCCACTGATCTTCCTCTGCTGCTCCATTAATGTTTCCATATGTGAAACGGTGCCTTGAATGTCCCTGGGAAGTTCGCCAAAGTATAACCCTGTTTCTTTAATGTATGTCGTGTCACAGTAGCTACCCAGGACTTTATTCATAAATTTTGCCTCTGAAAAACTAGTCCTTTGATGCGTGCTTGGCTTTTGTAATGGATGCTGCAAATGATGATAATTCCCTGTCACTGTAAACCTGAAAAACACACAAAGTTGTGAATAAAACAAATGCATGGGGGACGACAATGCAATGGAAGCGACGTGATGAAGCGGCGGAAATATGCAGGGTGGTGACGAAGAAAATGTAGTGGAAATAATGGCGGAAGGGCTGGCCAGAGTTTATAATGCGGGAAATTAAAATATAATATATGAATGTAATGTATAAATAGTGGAGGAAAATTGCAATAAACACGTGGGATGGTGACGTGGAGGGACGGAATCAATGGCGGAGTATGCAGATGATCTGGACCGTTCGATCTCCAAGCGAGATTGATGGTTAAAAACACACGGAGGGCAATGAGATGGTGGGCTAGGGGCACGATGGGATTGGGCTAAATCTCGTGCAGCTTCAGAGCGCGATGACCGTCGGATGGAGGTCGCCAGATCTGACGGCTGTCATGAATATCACGCTGAGACTTTGACCGAACAATAATGCACGATAGAGAGCGGTTTTGGAGTCGTACGCAGGGACACGCGGTGAGCGTTGTATGGAATCGCTGGCCCAAGTAGGATTACCGCCTACCGCCGAAAGGCGGTGCGATGCATACCACCCGGTTTTGCAATGGGCGCGGGCGTGGGGACCACCATGATAGGCAGGCTGTGGACCGTTGATTTCGCGGTCTAATCGGACGGTAGCCGGGCAGTCTGCAGGCGTGACGGAGACGAAAAAACGCCGTCCGATCTTGTACAGATCTACGGCTCGAAATGCACTCGATATTCTTTTGATAAGCGCTTATAGAGATAACACTTGGTTCAGGCTTTCGGTCTCATGGAGGAAAAGAGCAGAGTCTTAGCAAAAGGGGCTAGGCCTGTTAGATTTTCGGATTTACGATCTGTGGCCTTTTATAATGTAATTTGGGGGCGGGAAGGGCAACGATAGGCACAAAAATGACTCCCTTTAGGCTGCGAGAGGGGATTTGAGAGGTTAAAGCCAAATTGCTTGTGAATTTTTTATAGGAAGCGGATTATGATCAACGTCGGCTCCACCTGGGGATGACACATTCAACCCTGAACGTGTAGAGAACTTGCAGACCTTCTGATCATTATGTATGCAGACTCTGCTCTCCAGCACCTCCATTTTTCACTTTATCATTCATCACAACACCATCATTATTCGAACAAAGATAAAACAAAAACTAAAATATAGTATAGTACATCAGGTTGTCCCTGCCTGGGTTAGAACTGGAAATAGGGTTTAAGAAATTGACCATTTACAGGGACATCCAACAAGTCGCCCTGTAAATTCTCCTACTTGAAAGTATTATTGCCCCCCTGTTCCACAATTTTGAAAGGACCAAACCAGAGGGGTTCGAATTTGCCATGTTTACCTTTTTCAGCTCTTCGGATATCCCATCTGAGCACCAAATCACCAATTTGCAGCTTCCTGTGTTTTGCATGCTGATCAAAAAAGTGTTTAATTTTCTCTTGATATTCCATTAATCTCTGATTCACCTGGCCCCGTGTTTCTTCTAATTCCACCAATTGATTGATTCTCTTGACCATATCATTGGGTTCCTCCTGGCTTTCTTGCATGAAGCGGGCCACTGGTAAGCCAGCTGTACAGGAAAAACTACTGCTCGTCCATATACCAATTCATAGGGAGATTTCCCAGTTGCTCTCTTGCTGGTGATTCTATTGGCCCATAGAGAAAATTTCAATTGGGAATCCCAATTCTTCTGATTTTCATTGATAGCCTTCTTCAAGGCCCTCACCAGAGTTTTATTTGAAGACTCTGCCAAGTCATTTCCTTGTGGATAGTAAGCTGTAGAGTGACTCAGTATGATATTGTATTGTTGGCAGAAATTCATAAATTTTGCAGACTTGAAGGCCTGTGCATTATCAGTCACTATCCTAGCAGGACAGCCAAACCTGGATATGATGTTTTCCTCCATGAACTTTATGATCACAGTATCTGTAGCATTCCTTACAGGTATGGCTTCCACCCATTTAGTGAAATAATTTGTGGTTGTTAATATCCATTTATGTTGTCCCCTCGATGGAGGATGTATTTCACCTATAAAATCAATACCCTATTGTCGAAAAGGTTCATCCACAGGCACTGGAATCAGGGGAAAAGGTGCAAATTTCTGTCTCTCAGCAAATTTCTGACAATTATCACTTGCTCTTACTCTGGCAAAAACATCTCCAAAAAGCTTTGGCCAATAGAAACCAGCTTTCAGAATTTTATGAGCAGTGGCCCTCCAGCTGTAGTGACCTCCACAGATCCCTTCATGGAATTCTGCTATAATACTCTCGACTTCATTCTCTGTGAGACACAGGAGTAAGATGCCTGAGGGCTCTCGCCAGTATAGCCGGCCATTGGCGACTATGTACTTCTGTGATTTCAATCTCAACGCTCTGTATTTAGTTTTATCACAAATTGGAGGGCAACTAAGTGTAAGGAGATATTCCACTATCTCTTTGTACCACTGACTGGTGAGATACTTCATATGTGTTTCTGGAGTAGCTACTCCAATTCCATGTCGTTCTTCTTTTTCCTCCGATTCCCCACTTGCTATAATGGACAAGTTTATACCCAGAGCTTGATAGTTTGATTCAGATAACATTTTGGCAAGCCCCTGTCCTTTGATCAGCTTAGTAGGGCGAATGTCTAAGTCATAATCTTGTATTTTGGCAATCCACCTCCCCCTTTTTCCTTCACTATCCCCCTGAATAAGGATATCTTTTACAGCAGCTACAGGTACAAATGTAGTGATGTGGGACTGTAAGATATATACACAGAATGCTTTGAGGGATTTCACTAGGGCGTATGCTTTCTTTTCCAATATGTTGTATTTTAATTCTGCATCATGAAGCAATTGACTGAAAAAGGTAATAGGCTGCTCATAGCCTTCCTCATTTTTTTATAATAAAACTCCTACTATTGTATGAGGTGATGCAAAAGAAAAAATCATGAAAGGTTGATCATAATCTGGTCCAGCCAGCACAAGGGGTTTTGCAAAAGAACTTTTTATCCTGGTAAATGCCTCCCGTGATTCTTGTGACCACTTTACCTCATTATCCTTCTTTAGCATGTCTTTTATATGCCTAACTGTCTTAGCATAGTTAGGGATAAACCTTCTCAAAAAATTAATGCGCCCTACGAATACTTGTACCTCTTTCTTATTTCTATGAAAAGAAATACTATTTATGACCTCTACCCTCTTGGGATCTATCTTCACCCCATCCTTAGTTATGATATGGCCCAAAAGCTTTCCCTCTTCTAATGCAAATAAATACTTTTGAGGATTAAGGGAGAGACCATACCTTCTGCATTTCTCAAAAGTTCTCCGCAGATGTTCAATGTGCTCAGCATCATTTTTGGAAAATACAGTGATATCATCGAGGTAGACCACCAGGAATTTATCTTGCTGCCCAACAAAAGCAATGTCCATGGCCCTCTGAAAAGTGGCCCCTGCATTAATCAATCCAAAAGGCATCCTGGAGTACATAAATGTACCCCATGGTGTGGTGAAAGCAATCTTCTTTGATCCTCTGGAAGTACAGCCACCTAGTTATAACCAGAGAATCCATCCATCATTGACATCCTAGAAGCTCCAACCACTTTCTGTAGGATGTGATCCATTTTAGGCAGTGGATAATTATCCTTTAAGGAAGCTCTGTTTAAATTTCTAAAATCCACACACAACCTTATTTCTCCATTCTTCTTTCGTACAGGGACAAGGTTCGCCACCCATTCAGAGTACCTCAGTGGTACAATTATTTTGGCTTTTAGCAGCTTCTTGATTTCCTTCTCAATAGAAGGCAGCAGCAGCGGATTTATTTGTCTGAGCTTATGCTTATGGGGCTTTTCATCCGCCTTCAGAGGAATTTTGTGTTGCATAATACTGATATCAAAAGTTTTCAGGTCCTGATAGGACCATGAAAACACATCTTTGTAGGTCTGAAATAACTTCTGATATAGCTTCTTGTATTCTTCTGGGACTTTCTTGGATAATTTGACAGTTTTGGGGTCAGCCTCAGTACCCAAATTCAGGTCTTCCACCTGATTCTCATCTACCACTTTGCTTGGCTACAGTGGAACATCAATCTTATCAAATAATCTTTCCAGAGGCACCAGCCCTCTAGGTATAATGTTTCCCTTCAACTGCAACACTTTATTTCCTGCTACTTTCTCCTCCCAGTTTCTTTTTGAAATATCTTCAGATTCTACCTCTTCTTCATCATCAATCTCCATATTAGAGAATTCTCTTACCGTTTCCAGGAATCTCTTCATCTTTTCTTCATCTTCAAATACCTGCTAGTGCTTGATGTTATCTGGAATAGATAGTCGATAACGCACCTCAACTTCATATCTTAAAAGAGGGTTCTGAGGTGGACGAAATGTACTAGCAACTACAGCAAGGGAATCAGCCATCCTATTCTGTTCTCGGGGCATGAACTGGATATTGAATGTCGAGAAGAAGTTTTCTACCATGTCCCAAACTTCATTCCTATAAGATCTTGTTGAAAATGGCAACAAGAAACAGTGAAGGAGGCCTCCTGAAACATCTTTCCTGATCCTAGTTGGAAAGTGATCACCTAAACTAGGTGGGGCCCACACATGTGATTTTTGTCGAAAAGTCTATTTTTAGACTATGTCTATTTTTAGACATATGGAGCATGGTCTAGGAGTTACGAGATGCTATTATTGGATGATTGGTCAAGTTGGTAAAAATATATGGACAAATATTTTTAGACATACAGGTCGAAGTCTATTTTTAGACTGCCTGTCTAAAAATAGGTCAGTCAAATATTATTAACCCTTAATAATATTTGGACTATAAACATTATCTTATCCTCTTGGAGCACTTCATTTTGATGCTTGGATGTGGCACATGCAGCTGGCAGAAGGAAATTCGAATTTCTAAGGGTTAGTTGAGCTATTGCATGGTTGACTTCAATTAGAACTCATGTGGCAGAGTTTGGTGGAGTTGATGAGACAGTTGATGGAGTTGTGTTCGGTTTAACTTAGTTGAACTAGTTGTATTTAGTTTAACTGACAAATACACTAGTGATGAGTTGGTGTGAATTAATTAATAATTAATTCACTAATTATTAACTCATAAATCAACTAAAGAACACATCAGTTAACAGCAGTGCATGGACAGTTCAGTGGAGACCAGTGTTAGAGGTGGGTGAAAGGGTGAGTGTGACTATCAGTTGTGACCTGGTATTATGAAGATTTGCACAATCATTGAAGGAGATTGTAATCAATGAGGATTGCGCGATTAAGGCTGGAGCAATAATTCATTCCATTCATTATCTCATCTTGGATTGCGCGATGTAGAGGCAGGCAAACGTTGGAGGAGTTTTGAAGACCGTGACTTGTTCAAGGCGAGCTAGTTTGTGTGTACATTTTGGATACGATGCCTGAGTACTTGTAAGGAGTATTGTATTGAGATTTTGCCGATTCTTCTTCATTATAATATACATAAAAGTAGGGGGTTTTCAGCTGTAAGCTTTCCCCGGTATACATACTGTGTTATATATGTTGAATTTCTATGTGCGCATGTGAATGTTTTCAATACCGCTTGTTGTTTTATTTCCGCATGTGATGATTAATGCGTAGAAGAGATTATGTGTTATGTATGAAGCTCAAATAGTATGTGACCAGGATAATCTCGGTGAATAATTCAGCAAATTATTCAAATTTCTACATGGTATCAGAGCTATATTGATCATCAGATCTATTACGGTGATTACAAACTTATTTCGGTAGACAGAGTCTGTAAGCGGGCCAGGTAGCCTCTGGATCCATCCTTTCTCTGAAAGGTGATATATCCATTAAATTCCCCTACAGTCAATCTCTATGCTAGAAATAATTTTTTCTCAAGTGTAGATCGGAAGCGGTTGAGTTTTCAACTGTTGGAGTTCGAATTGCAGATTTGTTTTCTTGGTGTCTAAAGCAAAGATGTATTTCGTCGGATTGCGATTGGAGTATGCCTTGGAAGGCAGCTTGAATTATATTGCATGGAGAGACAGGATGGAGGCGGTGTTAGATGACAATGGGTTGTTGGAGTTCATAGAAAAAGAAGTTCCAAAGCCTACTTCTAATGATGCTGCTGTAGTTGAAGCTTGGCAAAAGAAGACAGCAAGGTGTCGAAGGATTATGTTGGAGGGCGTGAAGGATCACATAGTATCTAGCCTACATGGTAAAGCTTCTCCATTCTTGATGTGGAAAGCTTTGACAGAATTGTTCCAGAGCAAGAGTGACCAAAGGAAGTTGGTACTCAAGGATAAACTTAGGAAAATAAAGATGGAGAAGAATGACACTATTCCGGTATACTTGACAAAGTTTGTCCACTACAGGGATGAACTTGGGAGTGTAGGAGTTAGTGTGGATGATGAGGAATTGGTGAGCTTGGCTCTCCTCGGGCTTCCGAAAAGTTGGCATGCATACCAGGACAGTGTCAATGGTCGGGAAAATTTGCCAAGATGGGAAAGACTATGGTCTGATCTTGTGCAAGAGGAGATCCGGCGGAGTACCAGAGATGGATCTTCATCAAAGATATCTGATGAAGAAGACTATGCTTTGGCTGCCAAAGAAAGGAAGGGGAAGGGCAAGGAGAAGGCTTCTCAATCCGGTGCGGATGGTAAAAATCATGACATGTCCAAAGTGAAGTGTTTTCACTGTCACGATCATGGACATTACGCCACGAATTGTCCACAAAAGAAGAAGAACAAGCAGGCTGCTGGAGATGCAACTGGTGAGGCTCTTGCCTCGCAATTTGAGCTGGAATTCTCATTGATCGCATGCATGGTGTCTAGTGCATTGGGATCAGGGTGGTATTTTGATAGTGGCGCTTCCTTTCACATGACGGGAGATGTGAATCTTTTCAGTGACTTGGTGGAGAAAAATCTCCAGATGCATGTTGAGTTGGGCGACAATGGACGATACAATGCGACCAGCATTGGTACCATAACCTTTCAGAGGGAGTCAGGTAAACTCATTCTTTTACAAGATGTATTTCATGTACCAGGTTTAACAAAGAATTTGATCTCAATCGCAATGTTAGAGGATAAAGGGTATGAAGTTGTCTTTAGAGAAGGGAAAGTTTTCCTTCAGCACAAGGCGACGGGACAAGTCAAGAACGTTGGGATTCGGGCAAAGAATCTCTACAGAATTGAAGTAGATGGGATGTCTACAGAGCTTCCTACTGTTGGGAAGTGGGAGAAAGACATGCAACTGAAGCTTGAGAGGGAGCAAGTTTTGCATGCAGGTGAAAGTGAACCTCGAGGTGTGGAGCAGCCACAAGAGGATCATGGAGTGGGAGAGACCACTCATGCAAAGAAATTTCATGCCAGATGGGCAGAGGGAGTGCATGCAGCTATACCACCAGGTGAGAGGTGGGGCGACATGCATGAGTAATCCCAGATGGAGA
>JAXQQM020082858.1:0-183125 GCA_034641835.2 Pinus albicaulis | reverse complement strand
CACCAACATTTCCCCAATCATGATGGTGTGTTGCCAATCCAGTTTCCTACCTCTCTTCTTTGATTCTTTAATTATTTTTAGGCCATCCCAATGAATCCCTGGGTGGATTCCTAATTTTTTATGCTGCTGAGCCTTGGACAGGACATCTTCCAGGGTATCAATCTGGCTGGGATTGATATTGTCAAAGTCCTGACGTATGCATGCTTCCTGTAAACTTGGTAGATCAAGATCTCCCAGCTCAACACCTTCCGAATCTTCATCCATGATGTTGAGCTGACTGCTTTCAGGGTTTTCAAGAGAAGGGAGGGAGGGGACTTCCTGGGAAGCATCAACTTCCATAACTTTTGATTTCGCATCTGCAAGAAGAGAATCAAGGGGTTGCTTGTGGCTTAAGGACTCTCCTTTTTCCGGTCCAGCAGGGTTGGGTGAGGAAGAAGAGGGATTCGGGGGGTTAGCCTGAGAGGGGAGGTTAGGGGTAACTGCAAGGGAGGCTTGGTTGGTGGCGCCAAAAGGGTCTGATTGGGCAAGGACTTCAAAACTATTGCTGGTCGAAGGGGTATTGGCGTGAGGGTTGGAGGCTTTTTTTTTGGGTGGGGGCTTTTTATGATGTTTCTTTCGACTAGAAACCTTAGTGAACCCATCTGCTTCCGACTTGTCAGCATCTTCAGAGCTTTTAGCGGTGGAGTTCAGTGGGCAGTCCCTGAACAAATGGCCATGGGCATGGCATCTTCAACACCTGAAGGGAACATGTTCATAGTCAAGAGGTTGAATCCATTCAAAGTCATCATGGAATAAACTTACCGCATCCAGAAGCGCCCTGTCCAGTTGCATGTACAAACAGATCCGCACATAAGAGGTGTACCGTCGAAGCTTGGTTTCCTCGGCAATTTTAATGAATTCCCCAAGCCCTCGACCTATAGCTGTGAGAGAATCCTCATCCCAATATTCGAGGGGGAGCAAATACAACCTGATCCAGACTGGCGCCCAATTGAAGTTTTCCTTATCTGGGTTGAAATGTTCAACCCAATCTCTGAGAAAAAGACCAGCTGAGTTAAAGAAATAGGGACCTCCATCTAGAACCCTATTTCGGTCTTCGATACAGTTGAAAACCGCATTGAAGAAGCCTTTTGGCCCAAGCTGCAGCGTGACATGGCCTTTGGGTTTCCATTTTGCAGCAATCCATCCTTGCAAAGATTTTTCTGTAGGCTAGAAACCGATGAACTTCCCAATGAGAGCATGATATTTCATATATTGAATCTGGGCATTTATTCGGTGACTTGGAAGGTCAATCTTCGGTCTTTCCGCTGCAATGGGTTTGCAAGTGACTGATGTAACTGCATTCGGAATCTGAGAGGATTCAGAGGCTTGCATGTGAGTCGGATTGTTTTCCCATAGCGTTTCCTCCATTACAGGGTTGAGCCCACCCTGTTCCGCATTGTTCATGTTTTGGGCATCTTTGGAAGGGGGAAGCTGAGCGCTTCCCCCTATCGTGGGAGCCATCGCCTGTGCTCAGATGCAGCAGGACATTCGATCCCCTAGCTAATGGCGCCACAGCATAGAGATGTCGGCGGGTGCAGCGCCGTTGCAGGAAGCGTTGTAGCAGAAGCAGAAAACCCTAGCTCGTCTCCCTCTGAGTATAATGTATTATAATATAAAGTAATTAATTAATTATTGTATATTATATAATTTATTAAAAATATAAATTATTTTACAATAAATTTATTAAATAAGAGATTAATAAAGAAAATGATCTTGTAAAATCTCTTTCAGTAATAATCACAAATAATGGAACGTTTTCGACGTGTTTCGAACCAACCAGTGTGGTTCATCATCAGCACTAGGTGAGAGATCAGATCAATAAGCTTAAATAGATGAAAAGATGGTTAAACTAGCCGTTCAGAAAATGGCTAGTTTGACTTTTTAATAATTTAAAATGTTTTTAATTAGTAACGGCTACTTCCCTCCTACTATTAAACCATTTAATAAATTTATTCACTTAGTTAATATATATTTATTTATTTATTAATTAAAGCGAGAGGCTAAAAAAAAAAAACTAGAGAATAAATAAATAAATAATAGATATATAAATAATAGATATATAAATAAAAATAAATAAATAAATAAAATAAAATAAAAATAGAAAAATGAAAAATAAAAAAATAAATAAAAAATAAAATAAAATAAAATAAAACAATAAATAAAATAAAATAAATAAATAAATAAATAATTTAAAAATAAAATATCAAACTTTCAAAATAAAATAAAATAATAGATAATAACTGTAGATCTAAAGAAATTAACAGTCATCTTTGATGTTAGGGTTATTTTTTATGCACAACTAAAGTGATATTTTTTGTACGTTTGCGATTAGAATTCACACTAACATATAGTATGTAGATTTAGTGCCTTTTGGCCAAAATTTGAAGACCTCTACCAGTGGATCTACACAAACTAGCCATAGAAAGTGACATCTACTTATGCTAAAAAAAAATTCATATTACACCCCTACTCAATAGAGAACTACAAGAAAAATTTGGACGAAACCCAAGGCTCTAGGGAATATTAGGGTTATTTACTACTCCTCAGTTTCTATATTTCTACCCATCAACCACTGAAGTTACAAAAATGCATATCTCGGTCCATATCCCAAACCTTCCACTTACATTTTTACATGAGATAGCACTTGAAAACATATAAAATACACTTGGAACATCCATAAAAACATAAAACAAGAGAATAACAAAGAACATTTTCACACACACCCTCACTTGTGTGGAGATTGACTGAACAAGGGGCTTCTAGATCACATAAATCTAAAAAATAACCATTTCCAGTGGATATGGAGACTTGATTATGGAAATATAAATTTCATATGTTATATATGCAATGATATAAACCATCTACAAAAAAACTTCCCACTAGCAAAAAAACCAATAAAGAAGAGGCAAGGGTATTTTGGTTAATGAAGGAATTGGAAACCCTATGAGCCCCCTCTTTGAGGTAATGAAGAAGAAGAGGATCCCAAGTACCTAAGGAGAAAAGAAAATGTTGGAACACCTAATCCTACATGGGTAGGTGTGGAATGCGAAAAGTCACAATGGAGTCCAAGTGACCTTGGAATGTGGAAAAGATTTCTGAGTTTTTAAGTAAAAATTTCTGAGTTTTTTCATTGAAAAAATTCTTCAATTCTGGGCTCTTCTGCTGCTGGGCTACTGAAAAAATTTCTGGAAACTCTCCAATCCTGCTATACATTTGGAAAAATTATGTGTTTCTTCGGCTTTTCTCTCTCTGCTGTTTTAAAAAAAATAAATAGAAAAATAAATTACTGTTCTTGGCTCTCACCGCCAGCCTTCCCCACCTCCCTGCAAGTCGACCCCAACTCTCCCCACACCTACGGCTCTACATACCCCCCAACCTACCAATGCTCCCTCACCCTCATCACCCTACGGCAGTCCCCATCCCTCGACTTCCTCTCCTCTACCCGACCCCTTCTACACGCTCCTGCTACCCATCCCTCCCCTACACCGCTGACTCTACCCTGCTCTCCCTCCTCCCTAACACTGCGTTCCCCATTTGCTCCATGGCACAGCCGTCTCCTCCCCACTCTCTCCATACGGCCCCGCTCCACCAGTCGCCCCTCCTTACACCTCTCTCCTCCCTATCCTGCCCTCCTCTTCCTACAGCCTACAGCGACACTCGCCCCTCCCCATACCCAACGCCTATCCACCCTGGCTCACTCTCAACCTACGCACCCTCCCTCACCCATCGGCTCTCTGCCGCCCCTCCAAGCCCCTCTCACTGCTCTCACTACCCGCCTCCCTCACATACAACCTACCTCTATAAAATACCACCCTATCTAAGCTTTATAATACTGCCCTTGGTTTTTTAAAATCGAAGAGCACAACCAACTCCTTTTGCGCCCGGTCACGCGTCAGGAAGTGGATCTAGCAATGAAGCAGCTCAAAGATGGAAAGGCTCCAGGTCCGGATGGTTTCACGACTACTCTCTTTCACAAATTTTGGGATCTTGTCAAAGAAGAGGTTTGGATGGTGGTGGAGGAGTCGCTCTCTATGCACTGGCTGCTCCCTTCTCTAAATGCGACCTTCATCACTCTAATCCCCAAAGAAGAGGATACCAGCACACCAGACGAATTCCACCCAATCGCACTATGCAATGTCATCTACAAAGTAATTTCTAAAGTCATTGCTAACAGATTGAAACCGCTTATGCCCTTGCTCATATCCCCAAAGAAATCCGGATATGTGGAAGGCAGGGAGATTCTAGATGGCATCATCCTCACTCACGAGATCATACACTCTCTCAAGCACACCAAACAGGCAGGTATGATTCTCAATATTGATCTTTCTAAATCTTTTGATAAGTTAAGTTGGACTTACATTAAAAAAGTTTTATATGCTTTTGGTTTCTCTCCCACTTGGATTCGCTGGATCTCAAGTCTTATCTCCTCCTCTTTCTTCTCCATCCTTATTAATGGTATTCCTTCACGTCCCTTCAGCCCCTCTAGAGGTATCAGACAGGGGGACCCCCTGTCTCCTTTTCTCTTTGTCATAATGGCGGAAGGCCTGGGTCGCCATCTTAAAAATTCCCTTAGATCCCAGCAGCTCCGAGGCCTCTCAGTTCACAACTCCCCTGCCCTAACTCACCAGCAATTTGTGGACGAAAATATGGTGTTTGGCTACCCTTCGGTTCATGAGGCCTCCCAGCTCAAGTCACTTTTGAATGATTTCTCTGCTACCTCAGGAGTGAGCATTAATACTATTAAATCCCAGATCTTCTTCTTTCACACCCCTCCTATCACTCAATCGGCTATAGCCTGTATTATTGGATTCTCCATCGCCACCCTCCCCTCAAAATACTTGGGCGCTCCTCTAATTGCCTCTACTCTAAAGCATGCCTCCTGGCAAGGGCTCCTTGAAAAGCTGGAAGCATGTCTCTCTTCATGGACTCACAGAACCCTAAACATAGCTAGCAGATTGATCCTTATCAAAGCAGTGTTACAAGCTATGCCCCTGTATCTTTTCTCAATCCTAGAAGCGCCAAAATTGGTTCTCAAAAAAATTAAAACCCTACAGAAAAATTTCCTATGGGGTTCCAAAGGCACAAATCGTAAATGGGCCCTGGTTAATTGGTCAACTGTCTGCAAGCCAAAGGAATAAGGAGGACTAGTATTGCGAGATCCTACTCACAGCAACGCTATTATGATTGCCAAAATTTGGTGGAATTGGCTCACAGCCCCCAGCAAGCCTTGGGCAATAATCTGGACCACCAAATACGCCAACCACAGACCACAGGAGGAACTCATCAGATTCACTCCAACCGAGAACGGATCTCTCATATGGAACGCGGCCAAACAGCATTATCTGCTTATAAAACAACACAGTTTCTGGGAATTGGGGGATGGTAGCACTGCTAGATTTTGGACGGATTCCTGGGATCAATTCCCCAAACTCACTCACATTTACAAACCGGCTCCTGGACCGGAATGGGATTTACAGCAACTGGAAATAGTTCAACAACATTGGACAGACAATGCAGTGTAGGGATATAGGTAGTGGAATCAGGCTGAGAGGATAATAAGGAATATAGATGAGCAGATAAAGGTTGCCTTAAACTCTAAACCTAAAATTCGATGTATCAGAACTTCGAATAGCCAGGATATTCTCAGATGGGGGTACACGCTAAAAGGATCCTTCTCTACCCAGGAAGCCTACAAAATTATAAGCAACGATCCAGCACCCAAAGATCCTTTATGGAGTAGTATTTGGAGTTCGGGGGTTTGGCCCAAAGTATCCTTATTTCTTTGGCTCTTTGGACATCAAAGAATCCTCACTTGGGATAACTTACAGAAAAGAAGCTTTCATGGCCCCTCAATCTGCCCCATATGCTGTACTCATGAGGAAACGCAGCAGCATCTCCTACACTCTTGCTCTCTGGCCAATCAATTGTGGGAGAAAGTTAGTTTCTGATGCCAACAAAACTGCCGACTCTCTGCTGATATAATTAGCTCTATTCAAAACTGGCCTCAGAATCCTTACAAAAGCGACATACTAAATCAACTCTGGAGAATCATCCCAGGTCTTCTACTCTGGATTATATGGAAAGAGCGAAATAAATGCATTTTCAAGGATCAAAAAACTCCCCTCGACATCATCTGGAGAAACTTCTTTCTCAATCTCACTGAAACCTTGGCATTGCAATCATGGGACACAAATGACTACCCTACACTAGCAAAAGAAAAATCCATTTGGGATAATTGGGGTATTCAGCTTCACCCTGGCAAGCAAGCGCACAGAGCTCCTAGAAATGACAACACCAAGAACTCTTGGATCCCTCCTCCAGAGAATACCTTCAAAATCAACTTTGATGGGGCTTCTAAAGGGAATCCAGGCAAAGCATGTTACGGTGGCATAATCAGAGATCACAAAGGCAAACCTATCGTCATCTACATGGGAAATCTTGGCTGGGACACAAAAAATTCGGCTAAGCTGGAAGGTCTATGGTAGGGACTTCTCCTTTCTCAAGTTCATGGGCTGCATCCTCTAGAGATTGAAGCGAATTCCCAAATTCTTATCAACATGGCAACTCAACTCCTAAACGGGGCTCATGCGTACAAAATTGCCAATAGTTGGAGACTTGAGGCATGCCGTGCGGATATGGAGTGATGGCTACACAACCACAGAACAATCCTCTTCAAGCATATCGACGCGTGGATTTTAGTCTAATGTTCTACTTTCCAACTCGGGAGTAGACAATGAGCATAATATTCTCACACGAACACTTCGACATAATCCGTAATCATGATCAAAGATAAGAATGCCAAATTTTCATCCAGAGTGAAGCAGAACCCCCGGATGCGGGTGCAGCTGGTAGTGTTTAACGTGATGGGATGGGGGTGTGGCATAAGGGGAAGCCACTTGCCCACCTGCAAGAATGTTGTCATTCAGCTCTTTAATTCGACTGATCGGCGATTAATGCCATTTACTCCTGGTGCTCATATCAACCATCATCTCGTTCCTCGATACACATTCGCATGCTGCGATATGGCTCAGCCTCCAGTTCATACTTATGGTGGTTTATTGCAGTTGATTCACAGTTGCACGGTAGACTGGGTTGTTATTATGGAGCGTCCCTCTGGTGTGAACAGAATTCCCTTGCCTGTGAATTGGTAGTGCGCTCCAGGAGCAGGGCTTTCAAATGTTTGTACTGTAACTGGTAAGAGGAGCTCTCTCTATTTTTGTTTGGATTTTAGAGAAAATTTCCACTTCTCCCACACTGGTTCCTGCAAGCTTGCTTCTGTCGCCCTGTTGCCCCTCTCGCCTCAGTCTTCTGTGCATCTTTTGCCTCCCTGCCCTGCTGTCTCGATTGTGACCATGCCGCGCCTCAGGCAAAGAATGCGTTGTTGAAGAGGCTCCACGAGTCGCCAAATTCGTCGCTCTCCCTCCACCTCTGGCACCTCCTCTGCGTCTACTTCCCACTCTGATAGTCTACATAGAGGGCGCCTTCTCCGCTCGGGTCGTCGCCTTGCTTCCCCCACTCCTTCAGCTCCTCCTGCTCAAACCCATACTACGCATTTTTCCTTTAATAGCACTCTCAATCGACCCCGGGTGACTACCTCAATTACGGTCGTCTTTCACGAAGAGCCTCAAGAGATTGTTCCCAGTTCTCGCCCGGCAGATTGCAGCCTCTCGGCGACTCAGGATTCGACGCAGATTGTTGGGTTGAAGCAGCCTAATAGTGCGGACTTGCAGGGTCAGTTGGGCAAGGCCACGCAGGACCAGGCGAACAAGGAAGTGGTGGGTCAACCTTCTATGAGGCAGGACGCGGCACCAGCAAGCGAGGCGCAGGCTACTCCTCCTCCTCCCGGGGATGGTGATCCATTCTACCGATGACCCGTACAATGTTGATGGGGAACCGGATGAACTCTAGTGCGAGTTGTCTACGAACCTCCCGATGAGTAGTTCCTCCTCTTCACTCCGGTTTTTTTGCCCTCGTCTCCCGCCCTCCTCAAGGGCCCGTTTATATGTTTCCTCGCCGTCAATGAACATGCATCCGTTTTTTTGCTTCGATATTGTCTCCGTACTCCAATTCTCTCGGTTCCCCTACGCGCGATTTTTTCAAATGAACTCGTTTCGCATCGGTTTCCCTCTGCAAGGCGGTCTTCAAACTATGGTTTTTTTGTTTCAAATGCCACAACACTTGGCAATGATCAGGGGCCTCGGCTACCATTTGTAATTTACTCCTTTTGTTAATAGATTTACTTTTACGTAGAAAAAAATAATAATAATAAATAAATCATTTATTTATTTATTATTTCTAAATAAAGGGATTTGACCAAATTCAAATTCCTTTTTTCCTCCAAAAAAAATAATAAAATATTCCATAAAAGTTGGATCTAGATTTGGTTAATAATATTTTAACCATGTAGCAATATCTAGACCGACTCAAAATTTTGTTATAAATAGAAGGAATTTTCCATTCATTCACTACATTTTGTTGCTCAGAGATCACTCTTGATCTATACTTTTGGTCCGACTTTTGATCCTCCCATCATTGTCATAATTTTCTACTTTTTTTCTTGTGAGCTCCCTTCCGCTTTCATTTTATCTTGATTTTATGCACCATCAAGAGAGAGGGATCTTAGATCTGAATCGTTGAGGGCATACAAGAACCCATCCCATTGAGGGGGAGTCGTAACATCTTTCTATGTTCCCTTCTCGTGTGTCATAATACAAAAATATTATTATCTTGTTCATTGGATGCATGGAGCAACTCTTGCTTTTTTTTGTCGTTTAATGTCTTTAATCGCATAGATCTGGATTTTTTGTAGCATTTATTTTGATCACTAACTCGTAGATCTAAAAAAATTAACAACCATCCTTGATGTTAGGGTTATTTTTTTATGCACAAACTAAACCGATAATTTTTTGTACGTTTGTGATTAGAATTCACACTAACATATACTATGTAGATTTAGTGCCTTTTGGCCAAAATTTGAAGACCTCTACCACTGGATCTACACAAACTAGCCATAGAAAGTGACATCTACTTATGCTAAAAAAAAAAAAATCATATTACACCCCTACTCAACAGAGAACTACAAGAAAAATTTGGATGAAGCCCAAGGCTCTAGGGAATATTAGGGTTATTTACTACTCCTTAGTTTCTATATTTCTACTCATCAACCATTGAAGTTACAAAAATGCATATTTCGGTCCATATCCCAAACCTTCCACTTCCATTTTGACATGAAGAAGCACTTGAAAACATATAAAACACACTCGGAACATCTATAAAAACATAAAACAAGACAATAACAAAGAACATTTTCACACACATCCTCACTTGTGTGGAGATTGATCAACAAGGGGCTTCTAGATCACATACATCTAAAAAAATAACCATTTCTAGTGGATATGGAGACTTGATTACGAAAATAGAAATTTCGGATGTTATATATGCAATGATATAGACCATCTACAAAAAACCTTCCCACTAGCAAAAAAACCAATAAAGAAGAGGCAAGGGTATTGTGGTTAATGAAGGAATTGGAAACCCTATGAGCCCCCTCTTTGAGGTAATGAAGAAGAAGAGGATCCCAAGTACCTAAGGAGAAAATAAAATGGGGGAATAAATGTAGAAGGAATAAATTTTGAGCAACCTCCTCACTCCACATCCTCCACATACTCCAAACATAACAACGAGATGAGAGTAGCACCAAATCCAATAGCAATAACAAAGGAACAATCATTACCAAGTATCAAGTGATAACATGTATGAGAGAGCTTAGAATCCGAAAAGGAGTATACCCTTGATGGATATTTGGTGAATATGATTTTGGCTATTTTCCAACATGCTTCAAGGGTTTGGAAGAAAGTCAAATAGAGGAAACCGAAGGAAGTAAAAGTGGACAAATTCTACAACTATATATAGGAATTCGTATCACACATTTTTCTTTAGCTCAATTATCGTTGCTTTAAGCCATTATTGTGATAAATATCTATGAACTCTATCTTTGGGTACATAGTAAAAATGTCTTGCGAAATGTGATTTTATTTGAATCTAAAAATTCCACTTAAATTTAAATATAGAATTCATTTTCTAGAATGGATTAACTTAAGTCATATATTTTGAATTGAAAGTTATGTTAAACAGAAAGAAAAGAAAAACAAAAGTATTTTTGAACCTTCTTTATAATTTATCTTAAATCTAAATCTACTAAAGATCAAGCCATACTCTTTCCTTTCACAACAAATTGGGAAAAAACAATAAATTATCAAAACCACCACCACAAAATCAACTACTATTAATTATAAAAAAATTATTTCATTTTATTATTTTTATTTTTATAATATTCACAAAAACCTAACAATAATATATATTTTCCATATATTGAACAACAAAACCCCTCTCAACACATTAAACTTAAACAACATAATTTATTAATTCAAAGAATATTTTCCCGAGACAATACTCATTGCCCTATTTTTTTATATTTTAAAGTAGAAAATATGTGAAAAAAATATAATTCAAAGATATTTTAACCAACCCAATATATTTATATACACACGGTAATATTATCCTTTTTTATTTTTTTTAGAGAAATATATGGAAGAAAAAAACTTATATTGTAAACGTCTCATCTGTCCATTAGCTTATTAGTGATATCACAACCTTTGAATATAATACTCCTCGTAAATTTAATGTCCCTTTAACGTAGTTTGCTGATATTGATAGAATCACAAAGAAAAAAGTTACACTGAAAATAAGTAGAAATTGGATTCCAATGTCATCGTAGCAAAGTCTAAGTAGAAATTGGATTCCAATGTCATCTTAGCAAAGTCGAAATTCGTAAATAAACTCCCGCCCCAAAACAGGGAAAGAAGGTTAAAGAAACTTTTGAGAAATTGGATTCCAATGTCATCTTAACAAAGTTGAAATTCGTAAATGAACTCCGGCCCCTAAAACAGGGAAAGAAGTTTAAAGAAAAATTTGAGTCACTATATTTTATGATTTTGTAATAGGTTGGGATTACCATTGGAGTTATATCTGTATCACATATTGGACTTAACATTGGAGCCCATCTTTGATCACATAGATAATAGCAACCACCCATGAAAACAGTATGCAACTCGAAACCAGAAAAGTAGTTTTAAAACAGAAATGCAGTATCTAAGTTGCATTACATTCTAGACATAGCAAAAGGCACACTAGAACTTATTTCGTGGCTATATTAATATAAAATCGCCTATCACCTACATGACAACAGCGGACCAGAAAACCAGTATGAAACTAGAAACTTTGCCACACAATATGTTGCAGTTGCAATACATTCTAGCTAATATCAAAAGGCACAGCAGAAATTTAGGGTAGATCCGCTACTTTCATTGATCTTTTCTGCTTTTTAAACGGTCTATCTCCATCGTCATGGTCTTCATTTTCTTGCTTGACCTTCAAAAGGGACGCACCCAAAGGCGGTCCAAGTCCATTACTTTCTGCAAACTCTCTGGTGCTGAAGTTTTCGCGTGTGTTTGGTATTTGGATGGACTGCACGTTCTGCACTGGGTCTTGGTGGTCTATACGCAACTGGCTTCTGTTAGTCAGCATAAACAGACAAAACATATCGATCAAATTAACAGTACGGTGCGGAAATCCAATCTGTGGATGTCAACGTAAACGAAAGAGACATAATCATGATACCTTCTTCATCTTCACCATCATTGATCACCCTGTACTACAACAACGTAGGGATTAGTACTTTTACTGTGAAATTATTCAGTGGATTCCAGAATTCTTATATTTAGTGTAGAAGTTATAAGACTTTAGATTGTACATACCACTGCAGATACTCAGCACCCCCAGTAGCATCGAAATCCGACATCACCTATGCCGATTTATGAATGTGTAAATAAGACAATTCTAAGTCCATAAAATAAAAAAAATAAAAAAACTATGGAGTACTGTGTAAAAAACATAAATCCAACATACCATTAATATTGATTGGCCGCTCTCGAAGGTTTGGAAGTACTCTGGAGTATCCCCATCGTATTCAATAAGAGTGGGTTCAGAATGTACTTCAGGATAGGTTACTTCGTCCCCTAATTTTATTGCCCTTTCACCACTACTGTCGTAAAATAGGATTAATTCGACGAAAGGGTCGAAATCATCAAAAACCCTTCCTATCACTCCCAATTCTTCCATTTTCCTCTTCATCTGCTCCATTCTGGATACGGGAGATGACCACCAATGGTGAATGCAATGGAATAAGAACCACACAGAGATCTCTATATATAATAATGGGATGGACTCACTAAGGAAAATATGTAAATCTTGTATTGTATTGTCGAATATATATAAAGAGATGAGAAGTGAAGAACACGCTAACTAGAGGAATACCTATTTCAAATTAGAGTACTTGTTAAAATTTAAACCCTAAAAACAAGCTAATTTTTATGGTAATAGAGGTCAATTATCTAATCAGCTAATTAATGGGTAATAAACAAGTGAATTAAAAAATATATAATAATATAAGGTAGTTGGCAGAAATCATATTTATTGAAATTGAGCTTTATTATATGGGCTTTACCATATTCATTGTTTGACTATTGTGTTTAGATGGTGATTTTTTTCTTGGAATTTGGGGAAATTTTTCCAAGAAATTTAAAATAAGGAGTTTTTTTATTTTTTTTTATAGTAAAAATAGATTCCTTATTATTAAGACTTGAGTATTTTGAAAGTAGACAGTTGTAACAGAAATTCCCATGGGGATATATTCAACACCATCAAGAACTATAAGAACTCAAAATTCTAAAATTCTATAGTTATAACTTACATTTCCAAAAAATTGAGATCGATTCCATCAAAATAATTCCATATTTTCCATTTCTTTAAAAGCAAAAAAAATGGCTTCGGTAGATTAATCTTTTAGAATATAGCAACTTGACGTATTTAAATCATAGATTTATTATTATTTTATATATATATATATATATATATATATATATATAATTTAATTTGTTTTTTCTTGTAAAATAGTTTTATAATGAATTTAATAAAAATAGTTAAATAAATAGATGAAATGTCAGCTTTTGACCATAATACGATCATATTTTTAACTAATCAATGAATAATGGAATTAAAAAAATGTATAATAAAATAAGGTAGTTGGCATATATTATAAGGATTAAATTAGCAAATACAATACAATATGATTTAAATAAAAAGATTTGATTAATAAGACATTCTCATTTGCAAAATGGATCTTAAAAGTTGAGATCTAAGATGAAATGATCTTTTCTCATGTTAATTTTAACAAAATTGGACAAAAACATCCAAAAACTTGAATGTAAGTTGTTAGAAATTGTATAGTCTCATTTGAGTGAAAAAATTTATTTAATGTATAAGTTATGTAACATATATTATATACATCAAAATAGAGAATATAGGGATAGAAAATTTGCTAAATTTTGATGTTTAAATTTAAAATATTATAGATTATGATTTATTATTTCAATAATAATTATAAATAATTATATTAAAAAGGGTCTAGTTTAAACATGTTATTTGAGTGAAAAATAATGATTTTTCTAGTAAAATTTTAATGAACTTTTGGTATAAAGTTTTGTAAATCTAGATTTCAACTATCAAGTTTCAAAATTTTATGTGTACATTTAGACCATTAAAAAAAATTCATGCAATGAGTGTTATGTGGACTATTCAAAAATCATGAGAAATTAGTGAGTTATGACTATCTCATAGAAATAGTCATAAATGAATGACTTACTTAACTCAGTTGATCCCAAAAATGATATCTAATTCAAACAATCTCAATTTCAAAATTTTCGAGAAAATTATGTGGCTAAATTAAAGCTAGAAAATAATCATCCATGGTCATTTACTTAAACAAGTCCATTAAAAAATTAATACAATAATATAAAATAATTAATATAAATTATATAATATAATTAAAATGTGGAATGACTAATTCAATCCATATAATAAGAGCGAGTTAGTGTGTAAATCGTAAAATGTTAATTTTTTTTATATAATGTGGGTGTATTGATTAATTAGCTAATTAGTAAGTAATAAGTAAGTGAATTAAAAAATGTCATAGTTTAATTTATAGAAAGAATGGTTATTTTCATTTTCTCTTTAAATTTAACCAAAGATTTCTAAAAAAATTGAGTTTAAGTTGTTCAACTTGTGGAATTGGAATTCAAAAACATATTTTAAATATCAAAAATTCATATTTTTTTTCTTGAAGTTGTATCTCATCATTCCCATAAAAAAAAATACTATTTAATATTAGACTACTCAATAAAAAAATATTACAACTTAGTTGGTATTCATTGAAATAGAGAGAATATAGTAATGTTAATTTTAATTTAACATATTAAAACAATATGGTTGTTTTAATATCGTTTGCTATGTGAGTATAATGTATTATAATATAAAGTTAATTAAGTAATTATTGTATATTATATAATTTAATAAAAATATAAATTATTTTACAATAAATTTATTAAATAAGAGATTAATAAAGAAAATGATCTTGTAAAATCTCTTTCGGTAATAATCACATATAATGGAACGTTGTCGATGCGTTTCAAACCAATCAGTGTGGTTCATCATCAGGACTAGGTGAGAGATCAGATCAATAAGCTTAAATAGATGAAAAGATGGTTAAACTAGCCGTTTAGAAAACGGCTAGTTTGACTTTTTAATAATTTAAAATGTTTTTAATTAGTAACAGCTAGTTTCCTCCTACTATTAAACCATTTAATAAATTTATTCACTTAGTTAATGTATATTTATTTATTTATTAAAACGAGAGGCTAAAAAAAAACTAGAGAATAGATAAATAAATAAATAAAAAATAGATAAATAAATAAAAATAATAAATAAATAAAATAAAATAAAAATAAAAATAGCAAAATAAAAAATAAAAAATAAAAAATAAATAAAATAAAATAAAATAAAACAATAAATAAAATAAAATAAATAAATAATTTAAAAATAAAATATCAAACTTTCAAAAAAAAAATAAAAAAATACTATTTAATATTAGACTACTCAATAAAAAAATATTACAACTTAGTTGGTATTCATTGAAATAGAGAGAATATAGTAATGTTAATTTTAATTTAACATATTAAAACAATATGGTTGTTTTAATATCGTTTGCTATGTGAGTATAATGTATTATAATATAAAGTAATTAAGTAATTATTGTATATTATATAATTTAATAAAAATATAAATTATTTTACAATAAATTTATTAAATAAGAGATTAATAAAGAAAATGATCTTGTAAAATCTCTTTCGGTAATAATCACATATAATGGAACGTTGTCGACGAGTTTCAAACCAACCAGTGTGGTTCATCATCAGGACTAGGTGAGAGATCACATCAATAAGCTTAAATAGATGAAAAGATGGTTAAACTAGTCGTTTAGAAAACGGCTAGTTTGACTTTTTAATAATTTAAAATGTTTTTAATTAGTAACGGCTAGTTCCCTCCTACTATTAAACCATTTAATAAATTTATTCACTTAGTTAATGTATATTTATTTATTTATTAATTAAAGCGAGAGGCTAAAAAAAAACTAGAGAATAAATAAATAGATAAATAAATAAAAATAAATAAATAAATAAATAAAATAAAATAAAAATAGCAACATAAAAAATAATAAATAAATAAATAAATAAATAAAAATTAAAATAAAATAAAATAAAACAATAAATAAAATAAAATAAATAAATAATTTAAAAATAAAATATCAAACTTTCAAAAAAAAAAAATAAAAAAAAATAATAAATAAATAATATATATATATATAGAGCCGAGGGTCGAAGTTAGCAAAATGGCGATTAGGGTTCTGTCTCTTTCCACTCCGGCGGCCGCTCTTTCTTCTGAAGCCCTCGTGCCGCATCTGCGTGGGAGCCCGTCTTCATTCACCCCTGTATCAGATGCCCACTCCTCAGCGCTGCTCGTTCAGCATTATCGCTATCCCACAGCCCCGAAGCTGCTTTCGATACCTTCTGATCGACGGTGTGTTCAGCATTTCGGATGCCCCGTCCGCTCCATTGAGGCTTTGCATGAGGATTCTCTAGGAAACTCTCCTGCTCCAAGCCCTCAAGACTGGCGCGAAGAATCTGACTGTCTCATCTCTCAGCACGTATGCAGATGTGCAGGGCCCTCTTTGCCGTGGAAGAACACGCCGCCCTTCTATTGCTCTGCCTCCATGGCCTACGATTCGGAGCTGAGATGGAGAGTCCGTCTCCCTGCGCTGGAGAACTGGCCTCCCCAGCAGCTCCCAGGCCGACTCACTCTTGGAATCGACAGAGATCCTAACTCGATGTCAACACAGCAGACATCTAGGATCTACTCTGCCTCTTATCAGATCCAAATTTCACAACCCTCTAGCAAGACCATTCTGCATTGGGTCTGCTCCTCAGATCTGGTGCTGACTCTCAAATTAAATCTGGAACATCAGATTGGGATTCCCTCAGCCCTTCAGCGACTTCTCTTTCGAGGTAAACAACTTGAAGATTCTCTGTCCCTCTCTGCTTATAGCATTAATAAGAATGACTGTTTAGTGCTAACCCTTCGTTTGAGAGGTGGGGCTGTTGGGCAGTCCTCCACTGCTCCTTCCTTCTCATACAAAGATGCGGTTCACTCTGAGATCCCCATACCCCCTGAAGCCCTTAAACCAAAGCCTTTTTTGGTTGACAAGCTTGAGAAGGTTCCCTCTGTTGAATTTACCCATGCAGAAATTACAAATGATCTTCAAACATATGCAAAAAGAGCCATCATCTGTAGATTTAATGGATTGTGGCCGCGATCAAAGGAACTCTATGACTGGATCCATGCTAACTGGACTCACCATTGCAAAGTCAGCTTCTGTTCAAAAGGATATTTCATAGTTCTGTTTGATAATATTAAGCATTACGAAAAGGCTATAAAAGAAGGTCCTTGGTTCATGGGAACTGCAGGGCTCTTCTTAACTCCATGGTTCCCAGATTTTGACCCTGCAACTGCGGTCATCACCAGGACACCTGTTTGGATCAGGCTTCCCAATTTACCAGCCCATCTATGGCATGTTAGAGTCTATAAGGCAATAGGAAACACCTTGGGCAATTTTCTGATGGGAGATTATTGGCGGGAAAATAAAGGTCTTTACACATATGCCAGAATCTGTGTGGAATTATATTTAAGCAAGGGACTTCCAGACCAAATCAATCTCAAGATAAACGACTTTGTATGGACTCAGACTCTGGATTATGAGAATACTGCCTTCCGCTGCCGACACTGTCACCAAACAGGGCATCTGCAGAACTCATGCCCAGCTCTCCCGACAAAATTGAAAAAGGTGAATAATTCCAAGCCCAAATCCAAATGATGGGCTCCTTATTCTCCGCCTCCTGCAGCGGACTCTGATTCCTCTTGCTCTGACGATGATGGAAGTGATGCAGAATCGGACCAGAATCAGACAATGGACATCCCCACTGATGCTCAGTCGCATCCTCCTGATACTATCATTGCTCAGAAGCGATCCCATGCGACCTCCTCTTCCGATTCTGATAAGGAGCTCCCCCCTTTGGAGAACTCCGATCTTCATGTTGTTTTAGCTCATTCACCCCAGGATGGATGGGTTAAATTCAGTAAAAAGAAAGGGAAAAAGCTTCGGGTTGAGGCCTCTGCCCACTCTGGGTAGTTTTCAGTCTTTTTTTCAACCAGTCTTTTCTTGTTCTTCCTTGCTTGTTTCTCTCCTTCTCCAGGGCCGAGGTTGATAGTTTTATCATTTCCAGTTGCTGGTTTTCTGTTTCTCATGATTGTATCATCATCTTGTACTATATTTCAGCTTAATAGAATCAGTCTTATTCAGAATATATATATATATATATATATATATATATATATATATATATATATATATATATAATTAATTAAAAAAAAAGAGAGATAAAATAAATAAATAAATAAATATAAATATAAATATAAATTAATTAATAAAAAAAAGGGGGCGAAATAAAAGATAATCAGGGACATAAGGTAGGTATCCAACACCTGCTGATGTTCCAACCATCATCTCTGTTGAGATTAAGGGGTCTTTTTTCGATTTCTAAGGCCTCTCTTAACTTACGATGATGGAAATGGTCAATCCTAGCAATGACCTTCGCCTCTTCAATGCAAATATGATGGTTAGTCTTTTCTGCATGTTCAGCTAGGGTAGACATAACTAAATAAATAAATAAATATAACTAATAAGTTTATTAATTTATTAACTAAGTGAATAAATTTATTAAATGGTTTAATAGTAGGAGGGAACTAGTCGTTACTAATTAAAAACATTTTAAATTATTAAAAAGTCAAACTAGCCTTTTTCTAAACAGCTAGTTTAACCATCTCTTCATCTATTTAAGCTTATTGATTTGATCTGATCTCTCACCTAGTCTTGATGATGAACCACACTGGTTGGTTCGAAACGCGTCGACAACGTTCCATTATATGTGATTATTACCGAAAGAGATTTTACAATTTTATATGGATCACAGAAGCATAGATTCTAAAAATAAAGAAAATGATCATTTCACCTAAATCCAACAAGGTAACTAAAATTATTCAACTTTTTTAAATTTTAAACCCTAAAAAATTAAATTATACCATAATACATGTCAATTATCTAATTATTAAATTAAAAATAATAAATAAGTGAATTAAGGTTTATTTTGAAAAATTTTAAGGTTTATTTGGTGATCTAATTTGTTTAGAATTTGGTAGGGATTCATTGAAATCACAAGTTTGATGGGTGAACTTTGTAAAATAAGAGGTTTTTTTAAGGCTGATAAAAACCAATTTAAACAAAACAATCAAGATTTTACCACAAATTTTTTTGCTGGTTTTGCCACAATTTTTTATGCTGGATACCAGCAAAAATTCCACCTAAAACTCCAACAAGTCCTTTATTGAAATTTTTTGGGCATATTATATGGGATTTACAATAGGCATATTAAATAAAAAGGGGTTTCATAGATAAAATGGTCATTTTCAACGGAATGTAAAGATATAATTTTAAGAAATGTTATGATTTTTTACTTTTTAAAATACATTTTTGAATGGATAAATGGATTGAGCACCTTGGAAACCCCATAATTCATTTTAATTCTACAAAACAAACTACTTAAACTCAAGTTTTCAAAAATCTCTCCCAAATTTTGGTTAATATTAACCATAAAAATACCCCGAAAATTTTATAATAATCTATGCATTAAATAACTAAGTTAAAATAACATAATAATAGATTTATTAAATAATTCAAGGAAATAATATAATAATTTAATAATGATATAAGAGGCAATAATATAATAATAATTAGATTATTAATAAATCAATATAAGTGCACATAGAGATGCTCTCCAACCCAATATGATAGACATGTTATAACTTAATGTGGTATGTCGAGGTAAAATAATAAAAGGAAAATAATATTTATTAATTATTATTAACTAGTTAACTTTGAATATATTTATTTAGTTTGTATATATTCATTTGGGTCAAGTTAAGGTGCTTTTTGAATTCTAGGCATATGAGAACCCATGATATTGACCCATGTTATAAAAAATAAAAATAAAAAGATAAAAAAAATCATAAAATACAAATAACCTCATGGTATTGATGTCAAATATCTATTTAATGTTGTAAATTAAACCATCCTAGATCCATATTAACTCTAGATCTACAAGCACCTAAGAGGCATCATATGTGTTTTTATTTTAAAATAGGTTTGCATTTCAAGAGATTTGATCTCTCTTTACACTTGGTAAATGTAGATTTAAGATGGATCTAGACTAATTTGGTAACATTTTCATGGCATTTTTTTTATTAATATTAATTAAAATTAGGTAAGGATTTATAAATATACAAATTTAAGTTGTATAAGCTATAAAAATATAGTTTCCTAGGGGATTTTTAGTGGGTTGAATCTATTTATGCAATAGGAATGTAGTTTAAATATAAAAATGTACAATCTTACTTGAAATTCTATCCTCATGTCACACACAATTTTTTTTTTATAGAAACATTTTTTCATTGAGATGTGCTCTCTACACTAGTATGGAAAAAACTTTATAATGCCCTTTTTATTATGTTATGTAAATATTTTGAGTCACTCAAATTACATAAAATTAAAAATAAAAATAAATTAATAAAATTAATAATTATAATTATTAATTATTAATTATTAATAATTAAACAAAACTAGATTCATTTGTACTTATATCTACCAAATACAAAAAGAGATAAATTTCTTGAAGTATATACTTTTTTTAGAATGAAAAGAGATATAATCTCTTTTTCACTGTAGATAAATTTAGACTTAAATATTGCTAATCCAATATAAAATATGAAATTAATTTAATGTTATGAAATTTTATTGAAAACATTATTTTTACTATTAATATGAAATAAATATATAAAATTAATCACAATATTTATTTAAAATAAAAAACTTTAAATGTATGAAAAAATAATTACCACAATATTTTGATAGTAACATTTTATTAAATATTCCCGGATGCGGGTGGTCGCTGTGTTTAATGCGGAGCAGGGGGTCAGGTGGGTTGGCGCGTGGCTCACCACCACCGCCACCCATCCTCGCATGCTCTGGCCCTTAAATGTTTCAGTCTGGCAATTCAATGCTAATTTATGGGAGCTCTCTCCCCGAAACCAGCGCATCTCTACATTAACGATGGCGAACTCTGGTAATTTCGTGTTCGTTCCTCCCCTCAGCATCTGTTGCCTCCCTGCTGCGGCAGAGCGCAGCTCTCGCACCAGTACTGGGTCTCGCTATGTGTTAAATTGCTGCATGGAAATTCTGCCCGGCCTTCACATCTCCAATTGTGCCTCTTGCACTCTTCCGCGGCCGTCTGTCATCGATTCTGGTCGCCAACAAGCTCATTCTGCTCTCACTGTTCTCTCTGATCATCACACCATGCCCCGCTTACGCCCGAGAATGCGCTGCAGGCGTGGGGGAGTCATTGGGTGCACTATCAACCGTTCCTCTCCCTCTAACTCCGATTCCTCGTCATATTCTTCTGATTTTGGTCCTGTCCGTCTTCCAGCTCCGCACAGAGGTCGTGGGAGGGGTCGGAATCATTTCAATCCAGCTGGGCATTTTCGTTTGTCGTCCAGGGCACATTCACACCACTTTCGTTTTCATTTCCCCTGCAGCATTGATAACACCCCTCTCCTTGCTACGGTGACCATAGACCTTCGGGCAGCTCCCACAGATCATATTTCTTCGGCCCAGGCTTGCGCCACCACTGAGGAAGCTCGGGAGACCTTCACGGAGACAGAGCACAGCGTGCCCCAGGCGGACATTGGGAAGCATGTCTCTTCGGGCATTGAGGCCAACTTGGGTGCTCAGGCGAGTCCTTCGGCTCCAATTGATGGCGGTCCAGATCGCAAGGTTGATCCCCCTCCTGATGATGAGGATCCTTACAAATATGCCTGCCTCATTGTCGAGGAAGACCCTCCCTCTGCTTAGTAAGATGGTTCCAGGTTTGCGCGCCTGTGTTTTGGTTTTCATTGGCCTGCAGGTGCTAATCTACGGTCTTATGCATCTGCCTAATTCTGCTACTGTTCTTTTGGTCTCTTTCCTGCTTTATGGTCGGTCTCCCCTGCGTGGGAGTTATATTCTGCATTTTTTCCATGTTCTTGCTCTAATCACAGGTTCCAGAATTGTCATTTTTGTTTTTGCTATGGCTCGAATTCGTAAAAATTCAGCCATTCTGGCTCACTCCACAGGAGTCATTTTGTCAAGGTCTGTTCAGGTCACAGTTACAGTTACAGTTGTAAGTCATTTGATAGGAACAGACAGTCTCATAGCTCTTCAAATCTTTCATGGTCTCTCTCCTAATTGGTATGATGATCAATTACCTGCTGGTAAAGCTAGAATGCCTCAGAATTGGGCTGGAAATCTCGAGGCTACGGCCTCCATGTAATACTATTTTTGTATCAATATAGAAGTAGCCATATTCAGAAGAAAAAAAAAACATTTTATTAAATATTATATAAATTTAGTAATTTAAAATTTTATTATAATATATAATAAATATATAATGGTAATTATACTATTTTAATAAACATTGAAAATTAAATTTTATTTAAAATTTTTAAGGTTAACATTTAATTGAATGTTAAAATATCGTACAATAGGAAAAGAATCACCGAATCCCCTCAAGAAGGTAAAAAAAAATATTTCTAAAAAGTCTTAATTTTTATTATAAGAATTTTAAAATACTAAAATAATAATCAATAATATAAATAAATAAAAATTGAAATATATATTAAAAATGAAATGAAAAATTTCAATTAATGGATATATGGATATAAAATAAGTTTTTTATTTTCTGTAAGGGTAGACAGTGACATGGTGTTTTGTTAAGACACTATGTAGATCATGAATTGCCCTACAATGACTTATCCTCATATTCACATATCCACTTCTCCAAACAATTTGTCAATATAAATTCCATTATGATTTAGCGAATATAATAATGAAAGTTGAATCGTCGAGCCATGAGTATTATGGTCATTTTGTTCACTGTTAATCCTTGATGACATGTTTGTTTCTAGATTAATTAGCAATAGAAAGATCTAATTAAAATCAAGTTTACCATAAATGAAATAAAATATAGATTTCTCTTCTATGAAAAAGAACCAAACAATTAGTAATTAATATATGACCTAATGTTTATTATAAGTGAACTCTTCATCATACCATGGAGAGTTGAAGTTTTCTACCGAGGCATGATTTCCTCCTCCAGCTTAAAAAATCATTAGAATCTATTTACTAAAAAAAACTTATAGTAGGAGTACTTGAATCGTGTATTTGATGATGGAAATGGATTCATCACTATCGAAAACCCTTGCAACACCCTAATTATTAAAGTTTGATAAATATAACATGGATATCTAAAATTTTTGGAAAACACCATCCGATGTAAAGGTCACAAATTCAAAATTTTATTGGAAAAAATCTAGCGATGATAAGGGATAATGTGGCCCAAGCTAGGTATGATCCCTCGATGACTTTGATGACTTATATGCCTCTCAATTATAGCTAGTGAAGCCATAAGTTAGATTTTCAATGTCATGAACCTCTACATTCCCATATATATATATATATATATATATGCCTAAAAATTATATATTAACAGTAATGTCATTAAGAATGTGGTCAATATTTCCTAAACCAATTCATTCCGCATGGACTTGGTTAAATATTCTTTGTCATGTGTTCAATTTCAATGAAACTTTGGTCATTACTATAGCCATGTATATGTATAATATATTACTTACCCCAACCGCTAAGGTTATATGTGTTACCCATTGAACGTAACCTATATACATGAAATACCAAGATTGAATTTATATTGGATATTATATTTTAGAAATAGAACTACCACGGGCCCAAAAATACAATAACCTAGCTTTATCGACACCTATATCAAGTTTAAACTCTTTCTATACGACTAAATTAGAGGTTGGAATTATCACTGTCGGTTATACTATTCATGACTTCATTCGACCATTAAAGTGTTGAGTCCTTTCATGGCTTACAATCGAGAGATTAAATTGATGTCATGCTTTTATTTACCATATCCAATCACACTTGTCCAACTCATCTAATATAACATGCCCACTTTTTCCTCTACTAGTCGACGCCATGTAAACGTTTTCTCCTCTTCATGTCAGTATGAATCTTCAGGTCTGAGGGTTACATTGGTTTCCTTAATGGTATGTGTTCAATGGTTATCAACCAACTCGAAATTTCATTTTGATGGTCTCACTTGCATTATTCCTTTTGCTGGTGAACATGATGGCGTTCCCTCTGCATCTTAATGATCTACATGTCAAATTACATATGTCAGAGACTTTACTCGTCTTACATAGGAGGTAAATATTTTATTTTATTGTCTCCATTTACATGCGCATTTTGGGTTTTGGCATCTTCTGTTAGATTTAATCAGTTAATATAATTTTTGGGTTTCCAATGTGGACCCGAGGTATCCCTTTGAGTTACTTACAGGTGGAAATTATCTGCCTCCTTGAGCTTTCTTCTAATGCATCCCAGGTTTTCCACCTTGCTATATGTATATTTTTGGAATTTTGGAATACACTAAATAGAGGAAATTTTTTTCCCCACAAGACAGAGACTACAACAAATTACGGAAATTAAATAGTCATACACACATGCAGCGTAATAGACAAGAGAGGAACAAACTTCAGTTTTCTATTCCTTCACTCTCTCTCTCTAAACATAATGAAACTACATTGCTTATATAAAAAATGGCCGAAGAAATAAAACCTGAATCTAATCAATGCAATTCAATTGTTGAGAAAATGTTCAACAACCATTTGTAATTGGGATGTCATAAGACACACATATTCATTAAAAACAGTACGCAAACCATATACTGCTTTATACACAAAAACATGTAAAAATTCATTCAAACACATTGAGTGGCGAACTTCAAATTTTTTCGGTTCCTGCTCTGAAATCACATCACATCTGTGCCTTATCGCATTTCAAAGATATTAAAATTTAACATGTGGCACTATCCTTTAAACATTGTGGGCTATGATGTGCGATAATGACATGGCACATATCGCATCGCACCCAAAATAACATAGCCTGCGGGCGCTACGCGAAAACTTAAATTTGTGCAATTGCGATATGCGATAGCGATATCGCATCACAAAACATATAACATAACTTGCGGGCACTGGACAGTAAAGTTAAAAACTCGCGATTGTGAACTTGCAAGTGGTAAAAGTTTAGGTGGGTCCCGCTGATTGGTGAAAGGATGAAGGTTAAGACTTAAATCTTGCAAAGTGCGGACGAAGACGCGGTAAGTCATGGTAAGTGCGAAATGCACAACTTAAATATTTTTGCGGAAATACAAAAGGTTTACGGGTTTTGCAATGTAGTGGATGGTATATGTGGGTCCTGCCAATATCGCTTCGGCGGGGATTTAACTTAACAATGAAAAGGCTTATGGGTAAACTATAAAAGTTGCGGGCAGCAAAGTGTGGGAAAACAGCAAGTCAATGCAGTGGTTGAAAACAATAAACACAGAGGATGGCTCGGTACTTTGTTTGCTGTTGGTTGTGTGAAAATGCCTCCAGATCTTGGATCTGCTCCTTGTCCTTCTCTGCTATCAAAAATTTGATGAAGTTGTGGGCTGCGCCACTGTTTATTCATGGCGGTGGTTGGGAGTAAAATTCCAATGCTCCCCCTTAATCACAACTGCTGCCATCAGTCATTCCCAGACATTTTCTGAGATACTCAAAGCTCTTCTGTGGTAATGGCTTTATGAGGATATCAACAAACTATTCCTCTGTCCTACAATGCTGAAAAACAATCTCACCATTGTTAACAAATTCCCTTATAAAATGATATTTTTCATTAAAATGCTTTATTCTCTTGTGGAAAACAAAATGCTTTGATAATTCCATTGCGAGCTATTATCAAAATAAATTGTGGTTCCTTTGTATTTCTCATGACACAAATCTCTCAGCATCCTTCTCATCCATATTGCTTGGCATGTTGTTGTTGGTGGTGCCACATATTCTGCTTCTGTTGTTGATAATGCAACACTTGGTTGCTTCTTGGAAGCCCATGAAATGCCTCCCAAACCCAAATGAAACACATACCCAGATGTGTTCTTTCTATCATCCACACTTACAGCCCAATCACTATCAGTGTAACCAATCAATTTAAAATTATCAGTTGAGGAGTATAGAACGCCATACTCCTTTGTTCCATTCACATACCTCATAATTATTTTGGTTGCTTGCCAATGTGTCTGCTTTGGTGTCTCCATGAATCTGGAAATTAAACTTACACCATACATAATATTAGGCCTAGTTTCAGTCAAATACATTAGACTGCCAACTATGCTCTTATACAATATCAGATCGACATTTTTGCTGCAATCTTATTTGCTTAATTTTAACCCCATGACAGTTGGAGTTACTGCTGCTTTGTTGTGTTGCATGTTAAATCTCTTTAAAACTTATGTAACATATTTTGTTTGGGAAATAAAAATTCCCTTTTCATTTTGTTTTACTTCTATGACCAAAAAATATCTCAATAAACCCAAGTCAGTCATTTCAAATTCACTTTTCATGACTGCTTTAAAGCTAGCAATAAGAGAAACTTCATTGCCCATGAAAATTAAATCATCTACATATAAAACAACAATAAGGATCTTACCATCATTTTCTTTAATGTAGAGTGTGGGTTCACCATCACATTTTTCAAACCCATTATCCATCAGGTAAGCATCAATCCTACTATACCATGCTCTTTGTGCTTGCTTCAGCCCATAAAGAGCTTTCTTCAATTTGCACACTTTGTGCTCTTGGCCTTCAATTTCATAGCTAGGAGGTTTTTCAACATATACCTCATCTTTCAACACTCTATTCAAGAATGCTGACTTCACATCCATTTCGTAGACTTTCCACTTTTTTTGTGTTACTATGGACAACATCGTCCGCATTGTTTCCATCCTTCCAACTGGTGCAAAGGTTTCTTCGTAATATCTTCCTTGTTGTTTCTTGTATCCATTCACAAAAAGTCATGCCTTTTGTCTTTCTATCTTTCCTTCAACATTGCTCTTGGTCTTATAAACCCATTTTACTCCAATGACTTCTTTACCTTGTGGGAGGTCCACTAACTCCCATGTATCATTTTTTTCTATTGCACCAATCTCTTCGTTCATTGCTTCAATCCATTTTTCTTATTTTACTACATCTTCAAAATTAATTGGGTCATCAACAGGAAAAAACAAGGCAAATAAAGAACTCAGACCATTATTATTATCAGCTTCCTGCTTGGAAATTTCACTCAAATTTCTGAATCTTGGTCTTCTTGGTGTATTTGGAATTCCACTTGAACTCGAGGGAGTTTCTGATCCCTGTGGTGTGCTTGGAGAAGCACTTCCTTGGTTTTTCAAGGCTCTTATGTTTCTTTCTTGTGGTGTAATTTTTTGTGCTTGTGAAGATGGAGGAGGAGCCACCGTTGAGGAATTATTTTGAGCAATAAATTCCTCTCTCTCTCCGTGAGACACACATGTCTTGACATTCATTGTTTTCTCTAAGCTTCCATCAGCTTCTTCTTCAATAAAATGCACATCTTTGCTGATTATAACTTTCTTGGTGGATGGATTATAGAGTTTGTAGGCCTTGGACCCATCACTATATCCAACAAACATACACTTCTCCCCCTTGTTGTCCAACTTCTTTCTTAGCTGCTCCGGGACATGCACATATGCCACACATCCAAATACTTTCATGTGAGTGACAAACTACTTTGCTCCACTGCATGCTTCTTCTGGAACTCTATTCATAACATCTTTGGTTGGGCATCTATTCAAAATATACGCTACTCAATTCACAGCTTCAGCCCAATACTCATTTGTAAAAAAAATTTCCTTCAACATACTTCTGACCATGTCCATGATGGTCCTATTCTTTCTTTCTGCAACATTGTTTTGCTGTGGTGCGTACCTTGTGGTAAACTTCTTGTGTATGCCATTTTCCCTACACAAACTTAGGAAATATTTGGAGATATATTATCCACCTCTGTCAGTTCTCAACATTTTTATGTAGTTCCCAATCTGCTTCTCAACAAGAGCTTTGAAGAGGTATAATTGTTCAAACACTTCACTCTTCTGTTTCAAGAAATATACCCATGTATTTCTTCTATAATCATCTATAAATCTCAAGACATAACGGTTGCGTGCTAAAGATGGTGTTTGCATTGGTCGACAAAAATCTCAGTGGACAATCTCTAAGGGTGCCTTTTCCCTTATAGTCTTCCTTACTGGGAATGCTTCTCTGTGTTGTTTTCCCAAGATGCAGCCTCCACATAGGCGGTCTGGTTTCTCTATGAGTGGTAATCCTTTTACCATCCCTTTTCTATGAAAGAGGTTCAAACCTCCAAAATTGAGATGTCCAAATATCAAATGCCATAACTAGTTCTCATCTTTCACTTCTTCTTGAAAGACCTCTTGTGTGACTGTTGCTACCACACCTCCTTCCTTCAAGTCTGTTTTGAGCTTGAGAGGAAACATCTTATTCTTTGTCATGTGCACTTCTACAATGAAACTTTTACTTGGAGGTATGTCCATTATAGTACACACATTATTCTTAAAAAAAAATTGTAGCCCTTGTTCATGAGCTGTCCAATGCTCAGAAGGTTACATTTTAGGCCAAGTACATAATATACATCTAGCACAAATTTATTTTCTCCCTTCCTTGTGAGTATTGATACTCTTCCTTTTCCCATGATAGAGACTTTGCTTTCAGTCCCCATTGTCACTTCAGACTTCACATTTTCATCCAGATTGGCAAACATTGCAGTGTTTCCAGTCATGTGGTTACTACAACCTTAGTCTAAGAACCATCCATATTCATGTTTATCTTGTGGTAGATTACATGTTAGAAGCACATTACTCTGGTTTTGACTTTCTTTTGCAAAATTAACATTTTGCCTATTATTCATGTCATTTTGTTTCTTTCTACATACATTGGCATAATGCCCATACTTTTTACAATAATGACATTGGAATTGGGATTTATCATACCTTTGTCCTTGTGGTTTGTGTTGGCTTGAGCCTTCACTTTGATTCTGATTGCTTCCCCTTCCACTTGTGCTTGCAGTGTTGTTTCTTCCACTTGTTTGTGGGCTTCTTCCTTTTCTTCAGTATTTTGATCTTCCTTGACCTCTACCTCGATCAAACGACATCTGTGTCTTGAATGCATGCTCCAATGAGGAGTTCATTGTTCTATTCAGTGTATGTTCATGAGACATTAGGGATGCATAAACCTCATCCAGTGAAAATTGTGAAAGATCCTTTGTCTCTTCTATTGCCACTACTATGGAATCAAATATTGAGGGTAGACTTCTCAATATTTTCTCCACTATTCTTCTTTCCTCAAGTGTCTCTCCATGAGACCTTATCTAGGTAACAACCCAATCACATGTGTGAAGAATGAGTCTATGTTATCTGACTCTTTCATATAGAGAGTTTCAAAATCTCTCCTCAGTATTTGTAGCTTTTCTTTCTTCACCTTCTCCATGCCTTGATTGGCTATCTTGAGAATATCCCACGCCTCCTTAGACTTTGTTGCTACTGCAATCCTTGGAAAAATAGTCTTTTGTACTGCCTAAAATATATAGAAGAGGGATTTTGAGTCCTTCTACTTATTATCTCTCAAAAATTCTCTTTTGTTGTTGTCAAGGGATCCAACACTGTTGCATTTGGTGGTTCTTGGAGATCTTGTTCCACCAGCTCCCATATATCTTGTGAAGCAAACAGGGCTCTCATTGTAATGGCCCAATAATCATAATTTTTACCATTGAACTGTGGTAATTTTGGATTTTTCACGCTTGTGCCTGTTGTTTCCATCGTGACTGTGTTAAAAAAACAATCTTCCTTACTGTTTAAAATAGAAGCTTTATTGCTGCTGGAGAAATCTGCTTCCTGAAACCAATCTTACATCTTCTGCAGTGAAGAGTGAGCTTGTGCGTCTTTCACCGAGAGCCTAGACCTGCTCTAATACCATGTTGGAATTTATTAATACAATATATAGAGGAATTTTGTTTCCCCACAACACAGAGACTACAACAATTCCGGAAATTAAACAGTCAGACACACAGGAATCGTTATACACCGGAGAGGAAAAAATTTCAATTTTCTATTCCTTCACTCTCACCTTGATAGGGATAAGACCCATCTGTTGAATGTCTTTTGTAATAATGGTTATAGTTTGTCGCAGGGCCTCAAAGCGGAGAAAGGTCCTCCTGTTAAAAATAAAAAAGAACCTAGTGAATGGTATGGCAGTGTTAGCCTTCCATTCATCCAGGGTACCACTGATAAAATTGCTAAAATCCTTAAAAAGCATAAGGTATCCTCTTACTTCAAGCCCCTTAATACAATTCGTAGTTCTCTAAAATTGGTTAAAGATCTGATTGACCCCAGGGATGGAAAAGGTGTCTACATCATTCCCTGTTCCTGTGGAACTCCTTACATTGGTGAGACGGGTCGGTCAATTAATCAAAGGATATGTGAGCATGCTGCTGATATCAAGCATAGAAGATCTCGCTCGTCCGCCTTAGCTGAGCATGCAAAAAAGACTAACCATCATATTTGCATAGAAGATGCTAAGGTCATTGCTAGAATCGACCATTTCCATCATCGTAAGTTGCGAGAGGCTATTGAAATTGAAAAAAGGCCCGTTAATCTCAATAGAGATGACGGTTGGAATATCAGCAGGTGCTGGATTCCTGCCTTATATTCTTGACTACTTTTTTTTTTTTTTTTTAATTAATTAAATTATATTTTTATTATTTATTTGTTTATTTTATTTATTTATTTTATATTTTTATTTGTTAAATAATAATAATAATAATAATAATAATAATAATAATAATAAATAAATAGTAATAATAATAATGATAATAATAATAATAATAATAATAAGAAGAATTAATTAATTAATTAAAATAAAATAAAATATATTTTTATTTATTATTAATTTATATTTATATTTTATTTATATTTATTTATTTTATTTTATTTATTTATTTTTATTTTATTTTATTTTTATTTATCTTTACTTTTATTTTTATTAAAAAAAAAATTAAATTAAATTAAAATTAAATTTTATTCTTTATTTTTATATTTTATTTTTATTTTATTTATTTATCTATTTATATTTTTTAATTTATTTATTTATTTTATTTATTTTATTTATTTTTTGACTATGTTTGACTATTTGATAGATGGTTTATTTTTAACTAGATTTCATGAATAAAGAATTAATTGTATAAATGTTTATTATATAATTTAATCAAAATTTGCATATATACACCTAGATTTGTTAAATTACTTACCATTGTATTATTTAATTGGTCAATTAATTGTATAATAAATTAAAATAATAATAATAATAAATTAATTAAGAATATAAATAAATTAATTAATTAATAAATTAAATAAATATATAATGGAATTTTTACTTTTTCTAAGTCAAACTAGCCGTTATCCTAACGGCTAGTTGAGCCATCTCTACATCTATTTATACTTATTGTCTGGATCTGATCTCTCACATAGTCCTGATGATGAACCACACTGGTTGGTTCGAAACGCGTCGACTTCGTTCTTTTCCATGTGATTATTACCGAAAGAATTTCTACCAAATTACATTTCTTATATGAAAAATGGCCGAAGCCTGTAAAACCTAAATGTAATCAATGTAATTCAATTGCTAAATGGACATTCAACAACCATTCATCCTTGCATTGTCATAAGACCCATATCTTCATTAAAAATGGTACGTAGATCGTATTTTGGTTTATACAAAAAAACACGTAAAAATGCATTCAAACACACAGACTGGCGGACTTCAAATTTTATCGGTTCCGGCTCTGAAATCACATCACATCTGTGCCCTTATCACATTTTGGTGATACTAAAGTTTAACATATGGCACTATCCATTAAACGTTGAGGGATATGATGTGCGATAGTGACATGGCACATATCGTATCAAACCCAAAATTACATAGCCTGCGGGCGTTGTGGGAAAACTTAAATTTGTGCGATCGTGATATGCGACAGCGATATCGCATTACAAAAAATATAACATCACTTGCGGGCGGCGGATGGTAAAGTAAAAAACTTGTGATTGCGAACTTGCGGGCAATAAACGTTTAGGTGGGTTCCGCCGATATCGCATCAGCGGAAACATAACATACGACAAAAGGCTTAAGGTTAAGACTTAAATCTTGCGAACTATGGGTAGCGACGCGGTAAGTTGTGGTAAGTGTGAAATGTATGAATCAAATTTTTTTGTGAAAATACAAAGGGTTTACGGGTTTTGCAATGCGGTGGATGGTATATGTGCGTCCCACTAATATTGCATTGGCAGGGTTCAACTTAACAGCACAAACGCTTATGGGTAAACTATAAAAGTTGCAGGCGGCGAAGTGTGGAAAATGATAAGTCAATGCTGTGGTTGAAAACAATAAACACAAAGGATGGCTCTATACTTTGTTTGTTGTTGGTTGCATGGAAACGCCTCTAGATATCGGATCTGCTCCTTGTCCTTCTCTACTGCCAAACATTTTATGAAGTTGTGGGCTGCACCACTGTTTATTCATGGCAGTGGTTGGGAGTAAAATTCCAACGCATATTTGCACTTTTATTTCCCAAATATTCTCTCCTGTTTTGTTCGCTTTGATGGGTACTACTCCATTCATTACGATAGGTAGAATTTATTTTGTTTTTAATTCGATTTTAATGTTTCACCTTATAAATTAGTGTATTTTCTCCTCAAAACCTTCAGGAATGAAATGAAAGAGAGATATCTTCCTGGAACAAGTAAATATAACTTCATCTACTCTTCTTCACTTGGCTCATCCCTCATTTGGTTTTGGTATTGATTTACAACAATGTTATTACTGCAGTTCCTAATTGTCACCTATATTATTTGTAGGTACTATGAGAGACATAGTTTTTTTTCCTCCCATGTATAGCTTTTCACTGTAACTACCACTAATAGCGTCGAACCCCCCTCTAGGTTGTTTAAACATCTCTGCTCTCATGAGAAGGAGTTGTTTGCAAAAGCATTGCATGGAAAATCCTAGCTATTTTTCTACTTGCTCCTCTAGCGACAATGATTTTGGCTTGTTTGTTTAATTTTTTAATTGGTTTCTGAGGAGAGGAAATCTTTTATTTATACAAATAATCATTTATAATTTCCTTCTCCAATAATGTTTGATGAGGCTTTTTAATTTATTGCTCAGACAAATTTAATTTTCATTTTGTTTTGTTATGACTGGTTGGAGAATAGTTAAAGTTGTGTAGGGCCTTGAGTATTATTTCAATATAATTCATAATTTTTGTAACTCAATGTGTAATGTGTGTATTTTTTACTATGCATATTTGACCAATTTTCTTATGATGTATGAATTCCTCTTTCCATATGCTGAATTTTTTCCATGAAAGTTATAGTTAAATAAATATTATCTTTAGTAATTGATGTTTTACCTTTACCTGAATTTTTATAATGATTACTAATTACTGCTCCAGTAATTATATTTATATTTATTTAGTTTTCCAATTTCCTTGCGTATCTATTTTCCTGCACTATCAATTTCTAGTAGGATGCATTAGAAGTTTATTGTACATGGTTTTTTCACCTATAGCTGGTCAATGGAGGCTTATTTAATTTCTCTAATTTACTACAGTCATTCAAACACCAACCACTTAATCTATTACAAATTTTTAGACGGTTTTCAGAATTATTCTCCTTTTCCTTTCTCCTCATCTCTGTCATTTTCTTGGAACCGACATAAGCTCAGCAACCTGGTTTAAACCTTGAGTTCCAGTATACCTTTACATGTCAAACTTTATCATTCATGGTCATTCTATCGTTATTCTAAGAATGATTCATCTAGGTTCAACTGCCTATATGTTCGTGATTTATCCTATCATTTCAAAAAATATTTATTTCACTATATTTTATAGTTTCAGCTTGTTAGTAGAAATAATGTTACTGGCTATCAAACTTCCTTATGTATACTCTGTCCTTTTTGGGATTAAGAACACTGACGCAACAATGTTGAAAGTCAGCCCCAAGGAGAGATGGTCAACTGCAGTTGTGGCTCTGTCAGGATTCCCTTTCAACCCCGCTCTTTGACTCCATGTGGTCCACTTATATCTATTCCCCGGAGATTTAATTATCAAATTCGTGGAATTCGATAAACTTTATCCACAAAGTTTTGAACTTTAATTTATATTCCCGCACTTTATTTTATCTTCGAACCCTTATGATCAAGATTTAACCCTTCACGCTCAATATAAATTCGACGCACTGTTTTGAATAAATAACTGTGTAATAAACCTTTAGCCCTGGACCCCACCTCTACGGTCAATAGACTAATCAAACGCATGCATCGTACCTCATTTATCGTCCGCGTACCTTGGTTATCGTTCATGCATCTACGGCAAGCAACCACCGTCCAATGGACCCTTCCCAGATCGATGGCTCTCGTCGGTATCGCTCGGCGTCCTGGTACAAATGTTAACATGCGATGGCGCATGTTAAACAATGGTTTTCCGGGGGTCCACCTTGCCACGCATTGACAGGTCTACGGAATCGCTCGCGTTCAGGAAATACCGCGTATACACCAAAAGCAGTGCGATATGGGCAATCTGCCTTTGGAAATCCGCTCACGGTTTTGGTACAGTGATTAACTACGGTTCGCATCGGGTGCACTATCCTTCTCGGTCATTGACTCACATCTAGACCATAGTTCCGGTTTCGAAAGCAATACTCTATCTCTTTATAAAGCGGGAAATCTTCCAATTAAATAGAGTTCATGACCACAATTCCTCTGTACATACCTCGCCTGTGGGTAGTATTGATTTAACAGGGTTTATTCGAATAAATTAAAGAGAAACAACAGACAGAGAGATGTGGAGTCGATACAATGGTTCGACTCAGTAATTATATATATATATACACAGACTTCAATTTCTTCACAATTAAATAACCTCTTCACAGACAAAGGTTCGAGTCAATCCAATGGCAACAAGCTTCGAAATCATTTAACCGGAAACAATTGTGAACACACGGAGTTTATTGCAGAGATATATCTATTCCTTCCTCTCGTCTCCCCTAATACATCTGAGGGATTACATTTATATACACAAACATATGACTCTTCATTTCCTCTAAGAGGACCGTTCTAGAATTCAAAGGTCTAATTACAATTCATTCAAATAATTGAAATATGATAGATGGCTAACTATTCGACTTCCACTAACTCTAACTGATCTAAATAATACATTCAGCTGAGTTATTGACACCTAGCTGTTACAATTCAATTATTTTTCCAAACCCTCCTAGCCACAACATGTGGAAAAAACTCCTATATTGTTGGCTAGTGTCTAATGCCCCTGCATCAGACTCCTAACGGAAATCTTCTTCATGGGCTCCTGTCCATGAGCTCTTCCACTGATCTGCCTATCTTCTGCAGCCTTCCTTCAGTCATCCAAGTGGCATCTTCCTTTGGCTTGTCCTTCCATTTGATTAAGTACTGAAAGTACTCTTGTCCTCTGGTCCTTCTGAATGGTATTTTATCCAGTATCTTCTCTAGTTGTAATGGTTGTGCTGGAGGCAGTTGTTCCTTCCACTCAATCTGTTCCTTGTCTGCTGCTCTTTCTTCTGCACCATCATCTCCATACTTATACAAATATGCAACATTAAAAATGGGAGATATTCCAACATTAGGAGTTAATTCAATCTCATAAGCATTTGCAGAAAACTTTCTAAGTATCTTGCATGGCCCAATCTTTTTGAACTTCAGTTTGTTATACTGCTTCTTTGGGAATCTCTCCTTTCTCAAGTGTGCCAAAACCAAATCTCCTACTTCAAAATGAACTTATTTTCTACTCAAGTCTGCTCTGCCTTTGTATTTGATGCTGCTACCTTGTAGTTGTTGTTTCACTTGTTCATGTATGGCCTGGATCTCTGAAGAAAATTCCTCATCATCTGCACTTCTTAGCTCTGCCCTTCCCAGATTTCTTAACTCTAATATTCCTCAGGGGTGCATTCCATAAACAACATGGAATGGACTCTACCCTGTGCTCCTGTTTAGTGAGTCATTATATGCATACTCTGCCTGGGGCAAAACATGATCCCACTGCTTGGGATGCTCTCCTGCAAGACTTCTCAATAAATTTCCCAGGCTCCTATTCACTACCTCAGTTTGTCCATCAGTCTGAGGATGATAAGCTGAGCTGAAACTCAGTTTGGTACCAATTTTCTTCCATAGTGTCCTCCAAAAGTGACCCAAAAATCTGGTATCTTTGTCTGAAACAACACTCTTGGGCAACCCATGCAATCTAACAACTTCTTTGGAGAACAAGTTAGCAACATGGGTGGCATCACTAGTTTTATAGCATGGAATAAAATGTGCCATCTTGGAGAATCTGTCCACTACAACAAAGACTGCATCATTCCCTCTCTAAGTCTTGGACAATCCTAGAACAAAATCCATACTCACCATGTCCCAAGGCCTGTCTGGAATAGCCAAGGGAGTGTACAATCCTGCATTTTGGCTCCTTCCTTTGGCATATTAACAGATCTTGCAATTCTTCACAAACTTGTCCACTTCTGTTCTCATCTTAGGCCAGTAATAAAAGTGACTCAGCTGCTCATAAGTCTTATCAGTACCAAAGTGTCCAGCAAGTCCACCACTATGCTTCTCTTTGATCAAATTTTCCCTCATGGAACATCCTGGTACACACAGTTGGCTTCTTCTGAATAAAAATTCCTCTTGTAGGAAATAATCCATCCACTGGCTTCTATCTGTTAAAACAGGGTTACTACATGCCTCAAATTCTTCTTTAAAATCTGGATCTGTTTTATACAATTCTTTGAGAAAATCGAATCCTACAACTTCAAAATTAGTTTCTTAAACAAGCATGTGCCTCCTACTCAAAGCATCGGCTACTTTATTGGCTTGGCCATTTATATGTTTCAAAACAAAATTAAAACTTTGGAGATACTCAACCCATTTAGCATGATTATGTTTCAACTTGGGCTGTTGTACAATATATTGCAAAGCATGATTGTCAGAATACAACACAAATTCCCTGGACATCAAGTAATGTCTCCACTTCTTCAGTGCCTGAACAATTGCATAAAACTCCTTCTCATAAGAGGAATACTTTCTTCTGGTGTCATTCAGCTTTTCACTGAAATATGCCACAGGCCTATCATCCTGACTCAACACAGCTCCAATGGCCTCTCCACTGGCATCACATTCTACTTGAAATGGTTTAGTAAAATCAGGCAGAATCAGAACAGGCTTCTCCATTATCTTTTGCTTCAAAATTTTAAAGTTTCTTTCTACTCCAGCAGTCCAGTTGCAGTATCTAAGTTGCATTACATTCTAGACATAGCAAGAGGCACACTAGAACTTATTTCGTGGCTATATTAATATAAAATCGCCTATCACCTTCATGACAACAGCGGACCAGAAAACCAGTATGAAACTAGAAATTTTGCCACACAATATGTTGCAGTTGCAATACATTATAGCTAATATCAAAAGGCACAGCAGAAATTTAGGGTAGATCCACTACTTGCGTTGATATTTTCTGCTTTTTAAACGGTCTATCTCCATCGTCATGGTCTTCATTTTCTTGCTTGACTTTCAAAAGGGACGCACCCAAAGGCGGTCCAAGTCCATTACTTTCTGCAAACTCTCTGGTGCTGAAGTTTTCGCGTGTGTTCGGTACTTGCATGGACTGCACATTGTTAACCTTGAATATTGTAAACATCATATTCTCTGCACTGGGTCTTGGTGGTTTATATGCAACTGGCTCAAGCTCGCACCATAAAGCTTCTCTTAAGAGTCAACATAAACAGACAAAGCATATCGATCAAATTAACAGTACGGTGCGGAAATCCAATCTGTGGATGTCAACGTAAACGAAAGAGACATAATCATGATACCTTCTTCATATTCACCATCATTGATCTCATATATAATCACCCTGTACTACAACAACGTAGGGATTAGTACTTTTACTGTGAAATTATTCAGTGGATTTCAGAATTCTTATATTTAGTGTAGAAGTTATAAGACTTTAGATTGTACATACCACTGCAGATACTCAGCACCCCCAGTAGCATCGAAATCTGACATCACCTATGCCGATTTATGAATGTGTAAATAATTCTAAGTCCATAAAATAAAAAAATAAAAAAACTATGGAGTACTGTGTAAAAAACATAAATCCAACATACCATTAATATTGATTGGCCACTCTCGAAGGTTTGGAAGTACTCTGGAGTATCCCCATCGTATTCAATAAGAGTGGGTTCAGAATGTACTTCAGGATAGGTTACTTCGTCCCCTAATTTTATTTCCCTTCCACCACTACTGTCGTAAAATAGGATTAATTCGACGAAAGGGTCGAAATCATCAAAAACCCTTCCTATCACTCCCAATTCTTCCAATTTCCTCTTCATCTGCTCCATTCTGGATACGGGAGATGACCACCAATGGTGAATGCAATGGAATAAGAACCACACAGAGATCTCTATATATAATAGTGGGATGGACTTACTAAGGAAAATATGTAAATATTGTATTGTATTATCGAATATATATAAAGAGATGAGAAGTGAAGAACACCCTAACTAGAGGAATACTTATTTCAAATTAGAGTACTTGTTAAAATTTAAACCCTAAAAAGTTAATTTTTATGGTAATAGAGGTCAATTATCTAATCAGCTAATTAATGGGTAATAAACAAGTGAATTAAAAAATATATAATAATATAAGGTAGTTGGCAGAAATCATATTTATTGAAATTGAGCTTTATTATATGGGCTTTACCATATTCATTGTTTGACTATTGTGTTTAGATGGTGATTTTTTTCTTGGAATTTGGGGAAATTTTTCCAAGAAATTTGAAATAAGGAGTTTTTCATTTTTTTTATAGTAAAAATAGATTCCTTATTATTAAGACGTGAGTATTTTGAAAGTAGACAGTTGTAACAGAAATTCCCATGGGGATATATTCAACACCATCAAGAACTATGAGAACTCAAAATTCTAAAATTCTATAGTTATAACTTACATTTCAAAAAAATTGAGATCGATTCCATCAAAATAATTCCATATTTTCCATTTCTTTAAAAGCAAAAAAATTCTACTAAATGTAGAAATTCTTCCCAATTTGTATGCCTATCCATAGCAAACACTCGTTGCATATATTCTATGATTTGATTTATCCTTTCTTTCTGTCCATTTGCTTGAAGATGATATGAAATAATGTAGTTTAATCTAGTGCCCATGCCCCCAAAAAAACATCTCCAAAAGTTTGAGGTAAATTTACCATCTTTGTATAATACTATTATTTTTGTAATACCATGCAGTCGGAATATTTCCTTCATGAAAATGTTGGCGATCTATGTCGTTCTAAGAGTAGAATGCACTAGTAAAAAGTGTGTTTCTTCTGTGAAGGTGTTCACCACCACCATTATTGAATGGTGTTGATACATTTTGCTTAGTAATCCTATAATAAAATCCATTGAAATTACTTCCCACTTAAGGATAGGTAATAGATTTAGTAATCCTATAGGACGTTGATGATCCACTCTCACTTGTTGGCACTCTAAGAATCATGCCAAATATTTTGCTACATCCCTCATCATTCAAGGGCAATTTTTTTCCTTAATGTTGTTATCATTTTCTGGTATCGTATGAGACCAACATATGGTTTCTTGTGCTATTCATCCAGCATCAGTTGCTTCAAATTTTCCTCATTAAGAGTATACAACATGTTCTCGTAACTTAATATTTTTTTTTAGTTTTCATCATATTCTATAACATCATCATTAGTGCCTGTAACGTAACTACTTTTGTTTTTTTTCTAATTACTTGGTTCACTATGAAGTCTCTTGGTCACCTTCTCTCTAGTTTTTTAAAGTATAAATTCTCCTTACCATGGTTGTCCCACTTACTAAAACTTTTAAACGTTTCAATCACTTAGGTTTTACACCATGCATGAGGTTCACTGTATTAACACATGAACGTGATATGGCTTTAATTTTAGTGCTTTCTCCATTTTATTAAAGGTTTCCTAACCTTCTGATACAATATGTATGGTTGTGAAGGGTTTTATTTCTATATATGGTGCCCACTCAACTATTGAATATCACTACATTTTTCTCCCTACACCCACTATGATGTGGCTCCTAGAAGTACTCCTACGTGGACATTTTCTCCACTCAAAAGTAGCGAACGAGGCATGATCCATGTGACATCTCATGCACCCACATGATTTCTCTGCCTTTTGAGGCAAGTTGAGGAATTTTTTAGGTAAGAAAGGTGGAGGGATACGATCAATATGGATATGGATTGATGGTTCTTTTGGAATATCTCAAACCCTCGGCATTTAAAATTGGTTTCTTTCATGTTCTCTCTATTTTGAATTTGGAGGGTTTGGGAATAGGGATGGCGAAGGTTGTTTAACCCACACAGAGCCTAAGCAGCCCCATACCTCTCTCCTCGTTTACAGAACTTACCTTAACCCGTCATTGTTTCGAGAGTCCTACATGGCTATCATAGTGGCCGTGTCATATTTGACTCACAGGTAAATATGATTTTCATCTAACATTTCTCCTTTTATTACCCAAATTTGTATGGCTAACATATGTTTCTATTTTCTTGATCCATTTGTTATTTTGATTTTTGTAGGTGCTTTCAAGGAAAGAGCCACCTTGCACTTCGTGCTAGCTATCTGAAGATGATACTCATGGGTTTTTCCAACCCAGTTATGGAACGTCTATCAAGGTAATGTTTCCTTCCTGGCCGTTTACATATCTAATTTCAGTGAATAAATTAATGATGTACTCAATATTGCCACATTTGCTTCACAGTCACCTTCCCATCTCGTTTATAGTCATCCTCCGTAGTTGGGAAGTAGGCATAATTGGGCTTCAGAATAGCTTGCACAGTGAGTCCCGTTTCCTTTTAAATATTTTTTTGGGATTTTGTTTTGATTTGGGTGTTTTCCCCCTTCTACTACATTTAACGATTTATGTGTTTACTACTAATAGGGGGTCAACCAGAAGGTTCAAGAGGTGTTGTTGATGCTTAGTCTTATGACGCTCTCTATGTCAGATAAATTCCTCTTGAATCATCGAATTTGATGGTGTTTTTTATTATGTCATGCACTAGAACATTTACCTTGTTTGAAATCTCTGACAAATTCTTTTTTGTGCATGTAGGTGAAACCAGGGTCGACATGGCGAAGGTTAAATCAAGTAAGACACCCCCTCTCGAATTTATTTCAATGTAATTTATATTGAGTGATGGTATTTTTGTCACTTATCTAATTTAGGTTTATTGTTCCTTCTCATACAGGTTTTCCTCAATCATTATTAGAAACACATTCATTTTTTCTTCAGTTCGAAGGTTCTTACCTTGAATTTCATTCCACCAGGTTGGTACCCCGACTACATCATCATGTTTGCAGCATCAAAGAGGACATTCGTGATCTCAATCGCAGGCTTTTCCATCGATTGGGTCGGTTTCTTGTATTTCTTAAATTTATGCCCAAATGGCTAGAGTGCCCTCTTTGTATAATTGCAATATTTGCCTCTTTGTAGCTATAATGACTTCGTACTCCATATTTTGAAAAGTACTCTATATTTTGATTTTTTTTTTATAAAATACCACAGTTCTTCGCTTAATTTATGTGGATTTTCTATCGTTCCTTATAGTAATAGTTTATGAATCAAATTTGAATAGTCCTGAGTCAAATTATAGATATACGTCCATATATCTTGCCTTATGATTGTTGCACAACTTGAATGTATGTAATTAGAGTTCGATTTTGATTTTTTTTTCGCGCAATATGAAGTCAATGTGACTTCTCTTTTTTTTTTCTATGATTTGTAATTGCGTAATGTATACGCTTTTGAGTTTGTTCTATAATTTTCTCGTCATATAAATTTATAGAAATCAACCTTTGCATGAGTCCCCTTGATTCCATTACATTTTTTTGTTGGTTCTTCTTGACTATAAGAGGGTAATCTCAGACTTTCTCAAAATTAAAGAATTCTGAATTGCGTCATAAGTAAATGTTGTACTTGAAATGGGGTGACTTGCCTACTGAACATTCAATTTTCTGTTATCCTTCTTTCTTAACTTAACAATAGGTGGTTTTCATAGTCGAAATTCTAATTTCATCTTCACAGTATAGATAGTCTCGATAGGAAAAATAGGGTGTCATGATGCATATATATGGTGGTAAAATTAGAGGGTAGGTCCTCAAATGGATATTTAATTTAGCGAAATACATTAGTAGAAAATGATGAAATTAGTGACTAGGTGACTAAAAAAATTAGTCATTGCAATTATTTCAAGTGGATTAATACAAAATTTGAGCAATTTTAAATTCCTGAACTAAATGTGACTAACTTAAACAACAAATTTAGTTTAGGGATAAAATATATGACTAGATAATAAGTGACCAAACTAAAAGTGACTAACTAAAATGACTAATTTAGTCTAGGACTAAAATATATGACTAGATAATAAGTGAGAAAATTAATAACGATTAACGTAAATGACTACTATACTCCAAGAATCAAAGTATGACCAAATAATAAGTACAAAAAGTATATGAATTAGTCAATTATGTTTGTAATTTTTTATTGTGCTCTTAATGCTTCGTTGCTCCTCTTCGCCTTGTGACTTTCCCAATTGTCCCTTGACTTGTATAGTTTACGTGTTTTTCTTCACCCCATCCATCATGTGTGTCCTTTATATATATGCGACTAACCCCTTTTAGTTAGCTTATTCCTTGTCAGCCTTCCATTCAATTGGGTCATCCTGTCTCAATGAGGGTCTCTTCCACAACACTAGTTTGGTTTGGGGGGCCTCCAATGTTCAACTCATTCCATGTTCATCCATCCTTGTTGGTTTAACCACAACAACTTCACCTTCCATTAGATCCATTGGCACTCGAGTCAACGTTTTCAAGCTCATTGCTGGGGCTTTTCTCCTTATTCATGCCACGAATTTGTGGTGCCTGTGCCACCAAGCTCATGTGCGTCCTCATCCACCTTGGTTCTTCCTCGCTTGGGCAAGTTGGGATGGTTTATCATGTCGCACCCTTCATGACACCCATTCACTGAGCCATCATTGTGAAAAATCAATGCGCTCAAGTGGAAACACCAAATCTTGGTTTTTTTTCCATCGTCTTGTATTCGTTGAAGCCTTGCCCCACTGCTCAACCTTCTACCAACTCCTCCATTAAATTACATTATTTGTGATATAAACATCACAAATTGTGGAATGAGGATTTCACCTTCCCTCGATTAATGGAACACCCAACTTAGGGCCTAACAACAACCCTCAATGAAATTAAACATTACTCAACGATGAAAGTTTCCTTAGCATTTTATCATTAAATCAAACTTTTTCTGTAATAATAAATTCTCAATTTTTCTTTTAAATCCATCCCTTTACTTAAATTTACATTAACATTAATCTACTATTAAACATTTATAAAACTAAAATTCATCTAAATTCCCACATGAATTTATATCTCTATTTTATTATTTTTTACCATATAATTTACTTGAAATAAATAAAAATATTCAAAATGTGTATTTCCTTCTCAATGAAAGAATCTAAATAGAAAAAATAAAAATCAAATACCAAAGTTCATCAAACCAAAATCTTATGCCATGACATAATTTTTCACTCCCCAAAACTGTCAAACGAGTTCCAATTTTCAAAGCTGGTAGACTGGTTTTAGACTCATGTCGATATGATGAGTTGTGTTTTTAAATCCCTAAATCAATTTAATATTTTTTTCCAAAACCAGAAATCTTATTTCTTTTTGTTTTGTTATCATAAACATTACATTCAAAATCCAGATATCCACATTTTCGTGGAAAATACATGGTGGAACTGCTAATGAGTTTAAGGGGTAATGTTTTTTAGACATAACATCATACACCATAAAGCAGCCACAAAATAATTTGAGGTTTAAGGTATTGTATGAGGTTTAACCAAGTTCAAATTTGAACATCAGAAATCTCCAAAAATCTATGGCGTCGAAGATTTCCAAAGCATGCCAATCAACTATTAAGGGAAAGTATGGATTGTCTAATTCTTGAGAATTCATGGTAATGTATATAATTAGTCTTAATCAACCATTCTTACATATTCTAGCATTTAGAGAGGTGAAGGGATTTATCAGGAAAAAAGATCTTGTGTTTTTAAAAATTTATACAATTTTTTTATTGTGCAATGTGAATTGTTGCATGTGGAAATATTGGCCCCTATGTGGGTGGATTTAGCTCTAAAGGGAAGATCCAACAAATATGACTAGTAAAAATCATTTTCAATTTCATTACAATTATCATCTACCATTTAAATTTTGTTACTTGATGCTCAGGGAGGATAGGTGGTTCCACTCTATGTATTCATAAGATCATACTCTCTTTAACCTTTAACATCTTCAATATAAACATTTGAAATCTTGAGTAAATTAGAATGGTGTGGATTTTATTGTGTAATTGTATTCAATGTTCATTTGAGACATTATACTAGCATAATTATGATGATTTTAAAATTTTCTCAAGTTTCATTAGCAATCCTTAAGAGGCCTAGTATCGACTTCTCCCTTTTTTTTTAAATTGAAGAGGAGGGTCCCAAAGTCATTTTGTCTTTCTCCAAGAATTATGAATTCGATCTCAAAATAAAGGGGTCATCCCTGTGAAAACCATAGCTGGTCAAGGAGAAAACCAACACAACTTCAAATGAAATTTTATGAATTGAATAAATAGTGCAACTCCCATACTAGGTGTAGTGTAATAATATCTCTCGATTAGATAGATTATCAAGCAATTTTTTATGAAATTGCGTTTATATTAGGTAATTTATTCAATATTTATTTCATCCATATTATAGGAAATCAGGAGAAAAACCATTATCACTCAATTCAAACGATAATGCTAACAAGGGTTCGACTACTTTCTTAGATAAGCCTGATGATGATAGTGAGACACAAGCTAGCTTTCACAAATCCAATCATGAGACCATGTCAAAAGATTCTATTACTATGTCTATAGGTAGTAGGAAGAAATTGAAGAATCACATAGATGCACAAGCTATCCCATCCGGAAATGCTCACTATCAATCAAAAAATTTGAAACTCAAAGTTGGAATGCCTAGAAAATTGGGGTTGTTACACATGCTTAAAATGTCTAGTATGAGAAGAAGTGCTCAAACTCATCCACTAACGGTTGAGGTGAAGGATGAAAAACATCAAAATTACATGATGTCTTATTCAAATAACATCAACAGTAGATATTCAATTGTGAAAAACAGGGAAAAATATAGCATAGGGTCATCTAATGGAAATTCACTTAATATGAAAAATTAAAGCGAAGTATTGAAGGAAAGACTCAAGATGAGAATAACGCTATCTCTCCTACCAAGAAAATTAGGAAAAATTCAAGCATTGGTTCATCCAATTCTGTTGAAGAGAAGATAAAGAAAGATAGTGAGGCTAAAAATGCCACATATAAATCTAATAGAGCTTCAACAAAAATAATAAGGATGCAGGGGGACCTTCAACAGAATTGAGAAAAAAGCAGGAGCAATTGATCAATGGAAAAAAAATGTTATGAAGTTGTTGAAACTGTAAGGAAACATTCTTTCCAATAATCTTCCAGTTTTAAAACAACTTAAGCATATTTTGATTAATGAATGCTCTATTTTAGATTGTATACATGATGCTAGTTGTATGCTACAGCTATAGTAAGAAACATTTATATGTTTTTTTATCCTTTTCCATTTGCAGTATCGTGTATTTTAGAATCCGTTCATTAAAACATATTCATTTTTTACATTGTTTGTAACTTTGTATTACATTTATCGCAAGATTTAAGGAGACATTAATGGAAAGTGAGTAATGTTAGTCCATTTCAACAGAAGACTGTCACAATTCATCCTCAAAGATTTAAATGTGAAAATAACACTCATATAGGAGTTGATCATCATCAGAAATCACTCAGAGACACCAAGGACATCAATGGTTGTCTGGTTACTGAAGCAATACTCATAGCCTTCTTATATATATATATATATATATATATATATATAATTTTCTTGGTGATTTTCAATTAGGTTCCAATGACTTAAATAAATATTTGAATTTGAAACTTTTGTATTTGAGATACTGTTATTCAAAATATTTTTCATTTTGAATGTGACTTGCACTTTTATAGCAGGCTTCAAGGTGACGTTTGCAATAATTAAGATAGGCTGAAAAACATCGGGAATCTCTAACAAGCACCAAGGACATTGTTGGTTGTGAGTTGAGTGAATAAACATTAATCGTTGGCTTAGATCTTAAACTTTGTTATATATTCTTATGATTTTGTCAAATTTTAATCAAGTTAATGATTTAGAGAAACATTAGAATTACATAATACACCAATATGGTAATTTTTAACTTTTCGATTTGAGATTATGTTATTCAAAATAATTTTAATTTTGAACATGGTTTCTATTGCTTTTATAGTAGGCTTCAAGGAAATCATTGTAACAGGTAAATAATATGGGTTGATGTCCATAGAAGAGTGCCACATTTTGTCACCAGAGTTTTCCGAGGAAAGAAAATGCTCATTTTCGAACTGCCCAAAATAAAAAATATTTAACAAGAAATAAAGATGTCATTGGTTGTTAGGTGAGTCAAGAAACCTTCATAGCTTGTTCAAATATTTTTATTTTTTCTTAAAGTGTTTAAATTTTTAGTTAAGTTATAATGAGTAAAATATAACTGACTCAATCACTTGTTCCTTAGGATGTACTCTTGTCACTTCTAGAATAAGACCACATGAAATGATCCTAACATATGACTTTTTGATGTGAACTAATGACTCTTGTAATACTACTTGATTTTATTATTCATCTTCCATTTCACCTTAGACATAATGATATCATGTCCAAACTACTTTCCGAGACCATCAAATCAAAATAATTCAACATGGTACGTCTCGCTTTTTTTTAACAATATTGATTAATAGTTGTTCCTAAATGCTTCTAGGGAAATCATTATAAACATTATCTTTTGAACTTTACTGGAAATTGTTCTCAATATTTTTTTGTTGGCAATAGTTCCTAGGACCGTAGAAAATAAGATTATAATAATGAGACTTTGTCCTCTAAGCTAGCTTTGTCTAAAAAAATTTATGTCCTCTTGTCATCCATGTTGTGGAACATGTTGGTTCCAATGTCTCTAACTAATTTTTCATCATCTTACCAATTAGGTTGCATTTACACAGAGGGCATCCCTTTATGTTGTAGAAAATATATCCTTTCAACCAAAGAAATAGATAACACTTCTACCGATGAGAGTGAATATGTTTGTTCTTCCAAAAAATATGAGTAAGAGATGTACTTGCTTCACACTTCTAAGACTATGATTTCTTGACTTGGATGCCAACATAGGAAGTTTTTAGTTTTGATGGTTACAATGACATTGTTAGTGAATATGTTTTTCCTTCCAAAAATGATGAGTAAGAGATGTACTTGCTTCACACTTGTAAGACTATGCTTTCTTGACTTGGATGCCAACATAGGAAGCTTTTTGTCTTGATGGTTACAATGACATTGTTAGTGAATATGTTTTTTCTTCCAAAAAAGACTAGTAAGAGATGTACTTGCTTCACACTTGTAATACTATGCTTTCTTGAATTGGATGCCAACATAGGAAGTTTTGAGTTTTGATGGTTACAATGACATTGTTTCGTGCACATTCTGTTTTGTACATTTGTAATTGTAGGGTATATGAAGGTAGTCATGTGATGCATATGGATAATAATTCACATCTACAAGTCCATATATAAAATATTTTTTGTAAATAGACAAATTTAATGATCAAATGGTCAAGAGGATATAACAAGAGTCCAAGACAAAGAAACCTTAATTTGGTGAAGGCCACAACTAGGAGAATGAGTTTTCTTTAAAAAGTAATCATGTAAAGGAGATTAGATAGATGCATAGTTAGGCATGCTTTTCATAGCAATGACCCACACATTAAGAAACCATTGTTCAAATTTTACCAAAATTTCCAGTGTAAACTTTGAAACTAACTTGATATTGGAAAGATCCATATGCACCTTCCATGTTTTTAGATAACATACTCGAAATACTTTAATTTGGTCACCCTTCACACAATATTTTTTCCTGAAATTTAATTTGTATTACCATAATTATTTGAAGACTTGGCAAAGTACATGCAAACGCTTGACCCAAGAAGTTATGTAAGTATGTTATTTAGTTAAATGAATATAGAGCGAACCTTGATTGGGTCTCCCATTATTCTGAGGAGTAGTATGAAAATCAATATCTTGGAAAAATATTGTGCATGTGTGTTATTTCTTATTGCATGTCTGAGATCGTTGTTCTAAATTGTCAATTAAATTCTACAAATGAGTAGAGTAAGATTGTGTCTCTTGATTTTAGATAAAACTTCTTGAGCGGTTGCAATTCTACATCATATTTCTACAAACCATCCACTGATAACTATATTAAAATCCTAATAAGATTGTGTCTCTTAATTTTAGATAAAATTTCTTGAGCTGTTGCAATTCTACATCATATTTCTACAAACCATCCACCTAATAATCACTAATAATTATATTAAAATTCTGGAAGGCCTATTCTGAAATAGGCATGTATATCGACATAATAATTATTAAGTGAATTATAGAGATTTAACTTTCATAGAATATTCTATAATATTTTCAATAGTATTCAATGTTAAAATTTATCTCCAAAATAGTTGTGTCTTTTTTTTCCATTTAATATAATTGATTAATTAAAAAAATTGTTATATGAATAAATAGTTGAAAATAATTAATATTATTTTATATTAATGGAGAAATGGTTACACAAGTTGTAACGTATCTCCTTAGTTTAGGATTAGTTCCTACAATTTAGGAGTTTGTTTCCAACTTCCTAATTCCTAGTGTTGTACTTAATGATGTAATTCCTCATTCATGAATGTAGAGTAAACTCAGAGTGTTATCTCTGTTTGAGTGCAGTCTCCAGGTGCAGTACTCACCTGTGAGCTGCAACTCCTTTTTCAATTCAGTGTCATTTTTTATCTTGGTATCGGAGCTCAGAGTAGGGACAACCTTAATTTTTTTGTTTTAGGATGCATCATTGATTACAGAACTGTAGTGGCGGAAGAGCTTACAGAAGTTTTCGTAGATTCAGGTGGACTGCAGTAACACCTGAAGACAGGTCTCAGATGACTGATCATCTCTGAGCAGAAGAAAGGGTTGGCGCGGTTTTTTCGCGAACAGTCGCGCCATTGGCGCGGGTTTCAGGAAGATAAGCACGCCAGCGCGCCAAAATACGCTAGTGGCACGGAAGTACACGCGAAAAGCGCGCCAGGGCTGGTGACTCACGCGGATTTTGTTTTTGACGCGGTTTGGCGCGGTTTTTTCGCATCAGAGAAGCACCAGGGCTGGGACTCGCACGCATTTTGATTTGGGCGCGGATTTTTCGAATCGAATAAGCACCAGCCTCTTTCTCTTTGGGAAGGTCTGCAATTATTTTTTTTTGTAGATCGGCCCTGCTCAGTGGCGGCACATTGAAGTTCCGAATTCGCCCGGTGGTGGCAGATCGGACTTGCTCGGTGGTGGCACATTGAAGTTCCGAATTCGCCCGGTGGTGGCAGATCGGACTTGCCCGGTGGTGGCGCATTGAAGTTCCTGATTTGCTCGGTGGCAGCAGATCGGACTTGCCCGGTGGTGGCACATTGAAGCTCTTGATTTGCTCGGTGGCAGCAGATCGGATTTGCCCGGTGGTGGCACATTGAAGGTACAATTTTTTTTTTTTTGGAAAACAATGGTCAGGATCTGGTATGTGGTGATTTTTTTTAGTGTGTCCTGCAATTATTCAGTTGGGTAGAATTATTCATCAGAGGATCAGAAATTTTATCAGTCCAATATGAATAACAGTATAGAATCGTATCTCCACGAGTCTGGGAAACTCGATGGATCGAATTTCTCCAACTGGAAATTCAAGATACAGACTTTACTTGAAAGCACAAATGCGTGGTCGATCGTTACAGGAAGTGAGCTGAGACCAGGATCAGCTGCACAAGAACAAGACTGGGATAAAAGGGAGACAAAAGCAAAGGTCATATTGAAGATGTCCGTCAAGGACAATATTATCCCGCATATTAGAGACTGTAAATCGGCCACTGACATTGGGACGATGATTAAAAACCTATACCAGACACAGAATACAAACCGTGTCTTGTCACTCAAAGGCAAGCTGTTTTCGATGAAGATGGAGGAGAATGAGTCCGCTGCTGGATTCATTGCGAGAGTCAAAGACCTGAAGGACAGATTGGGAGATATCGGAGAGAAAGTTTCCGATTCGGATCTGGTCACAATCACGTTGAACGGAATGACAGATGAATACCAGATGTTTATCACAGGGCTGGCAGCAAGGGAGAAATCCCCTACGTTTGAAGAGCTGACAGGGATTCTGCTACAGGAAGAAGAGCGACGACCAAATTTGAAATCACAGAGCAATGACCTTGCTCTGATGGCGAAAAGGCGACAGTACAGAGGGAAGAAGCCACAGCAGCAACAGCAACCACAGCAGCAGCAGAAAGGAGCCAACACATTTCAGAAGAGACCGTTTAAAGGTATGTCTGCTAATAATTTTCCCAGCAAGAAATGTTTTTACTGTGGAAAACCTGGTCATGAGATTAAAGATTGTTATAAGAGGTAGGTAGACGAAGGAAGAAACAAACAGAGAAAACATAAGGGTTATTTTGTTGAGGAAGAAGACGACCATAGCCACGAACTTCGACTATTTACAGCCGATTGTGCCCTTTCAGCTTCAAAGGGAGATGAGGACAACATATGGTATGTCGACTCTGGCGCATCCTCACATATGACTGGTAAGAAGGACTGGTTTGAATGTCTTGAAGAAACTTCATGTGGGTCGAAAATTTATTTAGGGGATGATAGTGGATATGAGATCAAAGGATATGGTGACATTCAGGTAAAATTACCTAGCGGTAACATTAGACACCTTAAAAATGTATTGTATGTGCCCGGAATTAAGAAAAATTTGATCTCTGTCTCAATGATTACTGATCAGGACATGCAAGTTCAATTCTTTAAGACTAACTGTGTCATAAAGGATAGCCAGATGGAAACAGTTGCAACAGGAGTGCGCGTGGGGAGCTTGTACAGATTAGACGTGAAAAGTATGACAAAGAAAGCAATGGTTGCAACTGGATCGACAGCTGAAAATATCTGGCATCAGAGATTTGGCCATCTTAATCTACAAGACCTCATCTTACTTCAGAGAAAAGGTATGGTTGATGGACTCCCTGTTTTCCATAATGTTAAGTTGGACTGTGATGGATGTGCATTAGGGAAAATGCATAGAGAAGAGTTCCCTTTGCATGTTAATGGAAAGAAAGAGATATCTTAGAACTAGTGCATACAGATATATGCAGACCTATGCAGACTAGGTCATTAGGAGGTGCATATTATTTTCTCTTATTTACAGATGATTGCACTAGGTTCTCATGGATATACTTTCTGAGTAAAAAGAGTCAAGCCTTTCATTATTTTAAAGAGATTAAATCTATGGTAGGAAACCTGACAGGAAAAAGGATAAAAATTCTCCGCTCAGATCAAGGGGGAGAATACAGGTTGGGAGAATTCATGAATTTCTGCAAGCAGCATGGGATTATTCAACAGTTCACACTACCCCACACTCCTCAGCAGAATGGAGTGGCAGAACGAAAGAACAGAACTCTTGTGGAGTGCGCAAGGAGCATGCTTCAAGGTAAGGGTCTATCAAATGGTTTTTGGGCAGAAGCTATTAACACTGCTGTCTACTTAAAGAATAGGAGTCCTACTAAATGTCTAGGCTTCAAAACCCCTTTTGAAGCATTATTTGGATTCAAACCAGCAGTGCGTCATTTAAGAATATTTGGGTCAAAAGCTTATGCTCATATACCTAAGGCAGATAGGAAGAAGTTAGATCCAAAAGCCTTGAAATGTATCTTTGTTGGATATGGCACTGAGTTCAAGGCATATAAGTTATTTAATCATGTGACTCATAAGGTTTTTGCAAGCAGAGATGTCATATTTCATGAACAGGTTGAAGAAGGAAAGGATGACTCTAACAGTGATTGGCACATTCCATTGCTAATGGAAGAAAACAGTGAGGATGATGAAGTGCAGGAGCAGAAACAAGAAGAAGAAGTAACATGTAATGTAATCAATGATGCAAGCCCGGAGAAGGCTGAAATAGACAGATTTGAGGTAAGTCCCTACCAAGGAGATCAAGTAGGAAGACTCAATTACCATCCAGATTGAAAGACTATGCATTAATGACAAACATTTTAAACATTGTAGAACCTGCAAATTATGAAGAAGCAAGTAAATCTGATGCATGGAGGGCTGCAATGTATGAGGAAATAGAATCAATAAACAGAAATCATACTTGGGATTTGGTTGAATTGCCTGAAGGTAAAACCCCCATAGGATGCAAATGGTTGTACAAACCTAAAATAAATGCAGATGGGAGTATAGAAAAACTTAAAGCTAGACTGGTAGCAAACGGTTACTCACAGCAAGAGGGAATAGATTTCGATGACACCTTTGCTCCTGTAGCCAAATTAAACACCATTAGAATGCTAATTTCCTTAGCAACAAAACATAAATGGCAGCTACACCAGCTAGATGTTAAGTCTGCATTTCTGAATGGTGACTTGAAAGAAGAAATTTATTTAGTTCGGCCTGAAGGTTTTGTGAAAAAGGGGCAGGAAAATCTTGTTTGTAAATTGAAAAAGGCACTTTATGGTTTAAAACAAGCACCCAGGTCGTGGTATGAGAAGATTGACTCATTTTTTGTACAGCATGGCTTTCATAGGAGCTTGAATGATCCAAATTTGTATACCAAGTTTAATAAACAGAGGCAAATTATTTTGATTTCTTTGTATGTAGATGATATGATCATAACAGGGGATGCTAACAATCTGATCAAAGAAATCAAACAGCAAATGTCACAAGTGTTTGAGATGAAAGATCTCGGAAATCTCCATTATTGTTTAGGATTGGAAGTATGGAAAGATTCTGGACAGTCTTTTCTTACACAAGGGAAGTATGCCAGAAGCTTGCTGGAAAGGTTCAGAATGGAGCAGTGCAGATCAACAGCAACACCATTGCAGCAGAACTTAAAGTTGAGCAGTGATGATGGCACTAAAGAGGTGGATGCCACTATGTATAGACAGCTAGTTGGCAGTTTGATATATCTCACTACAACTAGACCAGATTTGGCATACTCTATTAGTATGTTGAGCCAGTTCATGTCGAAACCAATTGAAAGTCACTGGATCGCAGCAAAAAGTGTGTTGAGGTATCTTAGTGGTACTAGTAATTATGGCATTTTGTACACTGACACTTCTGATGTTACTCTAGCAGGTTTTTCAGATTCAGATTGGGCAGGTAACTTGGATGATCGAAGGTCTATCACAGGTTACGCTTTTAGCATTGGATCCGGGGTCATAGCATGGAGCAGCAAAAAGCAAAGCACTGTAGCCTTATCTTCATGTGAAGCTGAGTACCAAGCATTGTGTGCAGCCACATGTGAAGCTATCTAGTTGAGAAGACTTCTCAACGATGCAGGAGAAGAACAGAAAGAATCAACTATCATCAAAACTGACAACCAAAGTACCATCAAGCTTGCATACAATCCAGTCTTTCATAAAAATACCAAGCACATCGACACTCAGTTCCATTTTGTTCGAGAGAAACTACAGTCAAAAGAGATATTTGTTGAATATTGTAAAACTTGTGACAATATGGCTGATATATTTACTAAGCCTCTTGGGCGTGTAAAGTTTGAATTGTTTAGAAGGATGCTAGGAGTTCGGGATAATCCTTTCTCCATTAAGGGGGGGAGTTGAAAATAATTAATATTATTTTATATTAATGGAGAAATGGTTACACAAGTTGTAACGTATCTCCTTAGTTTAGGATTAGTTCCTACAATTTAGGAGTTTGTTTCCAACTTCCTAATTCCTACTGTTGTACTTAATGATGTAATTCCTCATTCATGAATGTAGAGTAAACTCAGAGTGTTCTCTCTGTTTGAGTGCAGTCTCCAGGTGTAGTACTCACGTGTGAGCTGCAACTCCTCCTTTTTCAATTCAGTGTCATTTTTTATCTTAAATATTATATGAAATGAGTAAATTTTTTTCAATAAGACATGGTATTGACCCATTATATTGTATCAAAACCTATTTACAAAAATCTCCATAATAAAATAAAGATAAAAAAACATTTATATTAATTCTTTTTATAATCAATAATAATAATGAAGAAACATTTATAATTTAAATATTTTATTTTTATTTTTAAATTTCAATTTGATGAAGAAAATAGTTTTTTATATATTATAAATTAATAAAATAAATATTTTGATGTCTATTATAAATTAATGCCTTTCTACATTTACCAAGCTAAATAATAGTATTATAATATTAAATATAATAATTCCTAAGTCTCGGGCTAAAAAGATACCTAAAGGGTCCTACTGTATATGTATATACTACATTTAATGTAACGACACTAACTTTAACCATTCCAACTATCGTGCTAGATAACTAAACGGGCCATACGAAACAACGAGGAGACAAAAAGCCCATGTGATCATTGAGGTGGATCCATAAACATTAAAAAAACCCACATCCAGTTCATAGAGGTTCCAAATTATGTAACTAGGCTCATCGTAAAATCCCAAGAGCCTTCCATAACTATTGCGCGGACGAAGTTGCCTAAGCGCTCGGCCGGCTTCTTTATTTTGTCATATTAACAGAACCAGCGTCACATGCCGTCGTTCTTGTAGTATATTTTATCGTATTAACAGAGCCAGCATCTATAAATACCATGAAATCCCAGTTTCATTCCCTTCCATTCCGTCCATCTCCTAATTCCCTTCCCTGCACACAAATTTATTTTCGTTTTTCCTCGTATAGTGATTCCAGAATTCCACAGAGCAATGGGTCTCCAGATCGATCCCCGCAGCAGATATTGCAGCTCCAACCAGCCGTACTACAGCAACCGAAAACCAGTAGATTTTCCCCAGGACGAATACCTGGATCTGTCCACTTACGTCTCCTCGCTTCGCCACAATGGCCGAATAGCCCTCGTCGACTCTGCCACTGGGGAAATCACCACATTCCTCTGACTATGGCAGAGCGTGAAGTCATTCGCCGCTGGTTTAGCCGACCTTGGCATTAGAAAATCCGATGTTATTATCCTCCTCTCACCGAATTGAATCCATTTTCCCATAATCTGCATGGCTATCTTGTCCATTGGAGCCACCATTACGACCATCAATCCTCTAAATACCGCAGCTGAGGTAGCGAAGCAAGCCAGAGACTCGGCAGTCGTGTTGGCCTTTGCCACGGCATCTTTGGATGTCAAATTGGCAGCCACCAAATTTCCCATTGTGCTAATTTCTTCTTCTTCATCTGAATTAGCCTCCCAGAATGACCAAAACTACATCTCTACTCTACACAAGCTCCTCACTTCGAATCCTGCCCATGCCCCTGTTGTTAAAATCTGGCAAGACGATACTGCCACACTGCTCTATTCTTCCGGTACTACTGAAATGAGCAAAGGGGTCATTTCCACCCACAGAAATCTGATTGCTATGGTTTGCATTGTGCTGAAGCTCTTGGAATTCACTCCTGAGAACAGTACCTGGAAACGGACTGATTCGTTCCTGGGTATGGTGCCCATGTTTCGTATATATGGGTTTGCAGCTTTTCCTTGTGCGTTGCTTGGAATCGGATCCACCATTCTTGTGCTGTCTAAGTTTGACCTCGTGGAGATGCCTCGGTTGATTCAGAAATACAGAATCACCTATTTTCCTCTTGTGCCTCCCATCCTGTGGCCTACGAACAAAGTCGACATTGCAAAGAAATATGATTCGATGGTGACATTTTATATAGACTCAGTTGTCATGACATCTCTTATCCCAGGAATATATCAATATGGGCCAGCTTCAAGAAAATCCTGAAACATTTCGAACAGCGACTATGTTGGCAATTCAGGGATGGGGGCCGCATTCCTGTCGGATTCCGGAGTATTCTATACCTTCAAAACTGTCGGGGACCATCTCTACAATTGATTCATTCTCTAGCTCACAAAGGTATACGTCTACTTTCTGAGGTTATTCTGGAATGGTATTTCGCGGCTCCTATTTTTAAAAATGCTGATCAATTGGGTCTGTATGGTGAGGTTGCGGCTGAATGGGATTCACTTCGGGATGAGCTCAGAGGAGCTGGTTTCTGTTACGCTCCAGGTGGTGATCTTATTTGTTGGAATGGGCCACTTAAGAATAATATGATTATTGTTAGAGATATTTATCGAGGTATCATTTCCAGCTATGTTGGGGTGGTCTCTCAGGATTTCTATCCTTTTTGGAGTTGCAAAATTCCAACAAAAATTACTATTTTTGGGTGGCTCGTTTGGAAGGGGAAAGTCCTCACTTGGGAGAATTTAAAGAGGAGAGGACATCAGGGCCCTGGCAGATGCGTTGTATGTTGCTGTGAGGAGGAAACTATTTCACATCTATTTTTCTTTTGCCCTGTCATTAGACGATTGTGGAGATTATTTAGTGCATATCATATGGATCCCCAATGGAATCCTGAGGGGTTCCTATCTGTGGCTGTTGAATGGGGGAAACTTAAAACAAATTTTAATGTGCTCCCTTTCTTTCTTATGTGGGAGGTTTGGGTGGCAAAAAACCGATTGATTTTTGAAGGCATTCCATTCCGGCTGGACAAGGTTTACACAGCCATTATTACATGGATTGTTGATCGACCACATCTGGAGGAGGTGGAGGCAGACTATTCTATTCGCCTTAGACCACATGCTATATCTATTCCTGCAATCTTTTTTGACGGGGCTTCAGTGGGGAATATTACAGGTTGTGGGGTTTGGATAAAACTGTCATTCAGTGAGCGCATTCATATATATTGGAATGGAGGCCCCGGTACAAATAACAAGGCAGAGATTATGGCTCTGTGGGGTGGACTATGGGCGGCAATGGAACTATCCTTACAGAATGTCAATATATATGGGGACTCGAATCTTGTCATAGGATGGATTACCAACAGGTTTGGCCTCATATCCCCGCAACTTCATGGATGGCTGGACCGCACACAGAGACTTTGGAGAAGGATGAACTGTCCGATGATCAATCATATTTACAGGGAAAATAATACCCAAGCAGATGGGTTATCAAAGAAGGGTCTTCTGGCAGAATTCGGGAATATGCAGGTCTCTCGTTACAGGGATGGCAGGATGATACAGGAATTCAATATTCCTATTCCGTGAACCTGCTGGGATAAATCACTATACTCTGTTTTTTGTCTTTTTGGTCTCTTTGTGATTAAAAATAAGCATAGACTAATCGTTTTTTTTGTTCCACAAACCAAGTTTTATGGACGGGGATGAGTGCACTGAAGTATATATCGTCATACATTCCATCAAGGGAGACAGATATTAGCCGATCAAGCGAACAGCTACACTCTCCAACAAGTGAGCCTGCTAAATAATGACATCCGACGCAACATTTTTGACTGCATAGTATCATAGGTGCCTGGGTCTATATACAAGTGAACAGGGTTTATCAAATCATCTGTGTCATCTATTGATCGAAGTATCCCTTATCAAGTGAGCCGGACAGACACATTGCAAACGAACCTGGTAGCAAGCAAGCTTGGTTCTATAAACAAGCGAGCTTGATACTAGTTTACAACCGAGCCTGTTTCTATAATCAAGCGAGCCCGATACTAGTTTACAAGCGAGCTGGGTCATCGAATTATCACAGCTCATATCAACCAGAATTCCATGGTTCTTTTTGTTGTTTTATCTGCCCATTAGTAAATGATTTAAATCCTCATAGGCTTAGGCTAATGCTTATAAAGGGCATATGATGAACTTTATCATAACGTTGCACTTTTCTTTATTTGTTTTTTTTTCCCTACAGAAATGTACTACAACATTTGGCTGGGGTTGAATAACTTCCCCCTGATTATGAAGTGCCAGTCAGATTATAACTTGCTTATTCACTTTCTGAATCAGCAGTTTACAGGCTGACTTTGCAATGCTGATTTTCTCATTGAACTTGTTCAACTGAGAATGTATTTTGACCATGTACTGATATATCTAATATACGCAGTGTTTTTTTTCTTCTGAAAAAAAAAGAGGAGTCTATTTCTGGGTTAGCTGGAGTCAGAATAGGACAAGTAAAGTTGTTTTCTTCTTTTCTGCCATGTTGGTATACTTGCTATAGAATTACAAAAACTAGAACACTTAGTTTTCTTTCTTTACCAAAATTTAAGTTTTTTAAAGATATGGACACTGACTAGATAATCACTCTCTCCAACCACTCAGGAGGGTACAAAAAGTTACTATCCCTGTGTTTATTAGGTAGGTTAATTGTGCCTCATTCATTTTTAGCCTAGTGCAGTGGTCTTCCTGTAAGGGAAAATAAGGGCTAACACGGACCTTCTCTCTTTACCTTTAAACTCAGGATTGACCTTTCAGTACATATACAAGAGAGATTTTACCAGCCAGATTTGAAATCTATTGTTGAAATGCATCTGGCTCTAACTATGGATCTGAGAAAAGTATTTTGGAATTGAACTAATAAGCAATTACCTTTCCTTCAAGTTAGCTATAACAAAGTCAAGATTAAAAACCATGGACCTTTATCATGTTTTTACAAACAATAATTTGCATTCAAGCATCACTTACCTCAAGGAAAAGTACAGTTCATTAGAAATGTTCTTCCGGGTTGGCAAATTTCCTTCCTCTTAACAAACCAAGTCGTGTAGTCTGGCTAATTAATTATACAACAGTAGTGTTTTCCTTTCTGACCAAATTGCTATAGCTTGGGTGACTAAGAATCTGGGATTAAAAAATAGCTAGTCACAAACTTGAAGACTACTGGGCAGATGATTGTACGGGTAGGATCAGCCTTTTCTTGGCCTGCACAGAGGTTAGGCTGATAGATTTTTCCCATGCATATGATACTCTAGAGCCCAAGGGCACGTGTACCAAACATATAAAGCATTTCGAGGTAATTTGAAGTATATCCGGGATGATGGATCACATATATTAGCAACATCACACCTATGGGGTCTTCTTATCCAGCATGTATATGCCTAGCCATGCTTATACACAAGCATCTAACAAGTACATGGGCCTGCATTGAGCATTGAATATCTCTCACTAATCATCAACAACTAAGACAGGTTCTGCCATTTTTTTTTTCTTGCAACCATGGTATTAGCTAAGGTACTTAAAACAAGTTAAAATTTAAAACCAAGGAATAATGGTCCTGATTGATATTTTTGAGAGAGCTTATCCACTCACATCATCAATTCAGTTTGATTTGCATGAGCTTGCTTCTTAAACACATTCCTATCTTCGTCTTGGAGAGGTGTGTGCTAGCTGAGGTGGCCATTCTTCGATTCTTAAACCCAGACACATCATCTGTTATTTCTAGGTGAGCACTGCACTCTTGGATCTCATTCTATACTTATACCCATCTCATTCTACTCTAAAGTATTTTTACTATAATATCTTTGGCCTGGAGAGGTGTGTGCTACCTAAGGTGGTTACTGTTCGATTCTTAAACCCAGACACATCATCTACTATTTCTAGGTGAGCACTGCACTCTTGGATCTCATTCTATACTTATACCCATCTCATTCTACTCTAAAGTTTTTTTTAGTATAATATCAAAAGAGCTCCAGAGTACCATTAAGCCCTAGTATTCCATTTTTTTTAAAGTAGTATTCCATTTTTTTAGTAAAGTAAAGTTAGTGTGAGAGACCATACTATTCTCTTTCATCTTGTTCATGCACTTCAAATGCTAAACTTGGTGAGAAAAGTTGCATTGGAAGAAATTTCATGTTCCCTAGAGTACTTTGAATTTGAAACCAATATATGTAAACCTTGTACATACTACATGTAGCTTTCGAATAAAGGAAATCTTTGGTGGCTAAATCTTATTTTATTGGTGTTCGATACTGTGAGCTTCAACTCCATTACCTCGTTACCAACAGGATTCAAGACATTAGTCTGACATAAATAAAAAAAGTTTTTTATCATTGTTTTTTTAATCGATCTACAAACATATATACACTATTTAATCATATATTTGAGGTGTTTTAGGATATATTTGCATGGAATTTAAGATTGTTCCGTAAATAAGCATTTGACTTGCTGTTCAAAGCTAACTTCATGTGGAAGTTAGGTTTGATTTTGAGTTTACTGAACACTTTCTTCTGCAGTTTTAAAGTGGTTTTCCATTCACATATTCAATTTTGCTTCAAATCTAATAATAATTCTTGCTTGGTGTTAGCATTGTCTAACCCAAAGCACAGAGTAATATTGCCCACATGACAATGTACCATCCTTAGTGACTTGTGACATTTTTGTAGCATGGGAGCTGAACACCCTCGTGGCACAAGAGGTCATTCCTCTTAAATAGGTTGTATTTTTCTTGATTTTCTTCCAATATAGGTGCAACTTTATAGTTTGCTACAAGTTAGTAGTTTATGTTTTAATGTAAGTATTCTAGCCTGTGTGACAATTTTTTTATTCTACCTATTATAACCATGTGCTTTAATATCCCGGATGTGGGTGTACAGACAGGCGTTTAACTCGATGGGACAGGGGTGCAGCAAGGTGGGTCGACACCTGCCTACCCAGGACATGGCGGATATTTGGTCATTGTGCGACGGATCGTTGCATTTACATTTCACAGATCTCAATGGCATTGTTTCAAGGTGTTCAGGATTTCACTTCATGCCCACCGCACTGGTTTCGGCCTTCGCATGCTCCTACATGCTGGAGACCTCGGCTCTCTTCATTGCTTCAGTTATGATGGGGGTTTTTCGATGCATGAGAGGGAAGGATAAATGGCAGGGTGGCAATGGGCCTTCTATGGAGTTGCCTCAGTCGCACCGCGCCCACTTCTATCTGGTCTCTGGACTCAATTCTGCTTTCAATCTGTACTGTGTCGGTTCTACCACTCCTGGTGTCTCGCGCTGCCTGGAGGGGGAAGTTATTTTGGAGCTGTGCTCTGGGTCTATAGCGGCGCTGCCTCCGTTGGACCCTTGGCACTTCACTTGGGCCTCTGGCTTCCGTTCGAATTGTTATTTCCCTGCCATTGCTGCTATTCGGTCACAATTTGTCTCCCCTATGCCTCGTCTACACCACAGAATGCGGAGTCGTACAGGCGGCACTAGGGGTCGTCCTTCGAGCGCGCAGTCCAGCCCTTCTTCTGTTTCGCCTTCACTCTCCAGCAGTTTGTTGGCTGGCCACTACCCTCGAACCCGCAGTGGGAGAGGGCATTTTCTTGATTCTCACCATTGCTTGGGCTCCCCTGCACCCCGAACTCTGGCCACCTCGCCTCCCCCCACTACTGGTTTCGTGCACTTCACCTTCAACAGCGCTCTGATTCGCCCAAGGATTACTGCTCTCTTTATGGTGGTCTTCCATGAGGAAGCCCAATTGGGGGAGTCTAACGCTCATTCGGCGGACCTTGGTGCGGACTTTGCCCAGACTTCGAACATCCAGATGGGGGTAGGCAGAGCGTCGATGCAGGTTCTGGATGCTCAAGCTCGTAGCGTTCCTGATGTTGTGATGGCTATGGCTGATCCAAGTCCCTCAGAATCCGAAGATGCTCTTGCCAGGGATTTTCTTGCTTCAGGTTGGTGTCGTATTGTTGAAGAACTTCCAGATGACTAGTCTGCTTACTGTGAGGCTTTTTTCTTTCCCTGCGGCCCATATAATTGGGCATGTTTCTGTGCAAAAGGTTATGTGGAATTTTGGCTTATTTTTGTACACTTTTGGATCCATGCAAACTCTGCCACATCAGGAAGATCACAACTTGCTCCCCTGTGTGGGTTTTGGCAAACTTTTTCAGAATAGTTTCCCTGTCAATGGGCAGTCTCCATATGTGTTTTTCATGATAATTCTGCCTTCTTCCAGGGCAGTACTTTTGACTACGGTCATGATGTAATTTTACTCCCTTGTTAATAGATTAATCTTATTTAGAAAAGAAAAAAAAACCATGTGCTTTAATATCCTCTGGACCTCAAATTTCTTTGTTTTGGGTTATGCTATCACAAGGTTGTAGGTTGTCTAACTGTAATATCCTTTGAATTGTTTATATTAATCGATATTGGGAGCAATTTATTTGGTATTGTGAGTCTAATTTATTTAACTAAATTATGTAGTCTGAAATCTTGAAATTTATTTTCCATTAAAATGGAACAACACAAACCTTGTTTGTTGTGAATGCACACTCGTATGTCTGATTAACTATCCAATTTCTTATTGTAACATTGAAATTGGGCATAGCCTGATGCTATCAACAAATTGTAATTTCAAACCGAGAGATCATGCCCAAGTAACTCCAATGGTATTAGAATCATTCGGAAATAAACTGTTACTAAATAGTGATCTTTAAAAAAGTGTACAAATAATAATGGTCCAAATATTTTGAGTGGCCTTTAAAAAAATTATACAAAGAACAATGGTCCAAATATTTTGAAGACAAGTCAAAGGATACTTATTCAAGTGGTTTAATGAAGAATTTGTTTAGGTGATTCATGAATTAAGTATTTGGAGATATATTGTAAGTGACTTATTTGAGACATTTATGAAATAGTTGTATTTGGTATAACAGTGAAACAGAGAGAACAAATCTTTTGAAATTACAGATTCTCCAAAAATTCAGGTTCCAATTAAAAATACTGAAATATCCTAAAGAAAAAGGTTTATACACCCCACTGTGTGGGATTGAAGGATGATCCACTTGCCTCAAAGCTGAAGAAGGGTTATACAACCCACTCTGTGGGATTGAAGGATGATCCACCTGCCACACTCAAAGCTGCCAATGCCATAGCAAATGAATTCTCCCCAGTGTGTCCTTTGTTTCCACTAGGAAGTGATGACACATTCCTACATTTCCTATGGGAAATCCTCCTCCTTTCTAGAGGTGGCAATCTCCAAATTGAAGACCCGATAGCTGTAACAGGAGGTGTGATTGACATGCAAGATGCAGACTACGTAGCTTGCAGGAATCATTCATCTTTTCCTTTCTTTCCGTGAACAATGGAAACCAGTTCTCCATTGATTAACTAGTGGATTCTAGTAACTCCTCACATGCTACTCGGACCCTTCCAATGATTTTGGAGCCAGTCATGCTTCCCAACAGACATGATCTGCTTCTACACCTTAATTCAAACACAAGAAACCCATATCTCAGCCTCCATACCAGATCCCCATTTTCTATGTCGAAAGTGCATTCCATTGATAATGTATCTCCATTGTGGATGTGATGAAGCCAACACTAGCATAGTCTTCATCCTCACAGTACCACCAGCATTTTGTATATAATAGCGAACAAAGAGACTGTATTCTCCCTCACATGCATTGATCTGACCACTTCCAACATCAACTGCATACTCTGCTATGTATCATCAACCGGAATTTGAGAATTACTAGGCCGCGGCATAACAATTTATTCTCTGCGCATGGCTCTAGCCCTCCAATAACTCTGACCAAACATACTTTCCCATTGCTTTCTAGTTTCTCCAAATGCTTCTCCATGCCTTATCTAAGAATCAATGTGAATTTCTTGGTCATGTTGCAGAAATTTTCCAAGGAGCTCATAGAAGAATATTGTCGAGGTGACAATCTACCATCCCTAGTGACTTGTGACATTGTTATAGCATGGGAGCTGAAAACCCTCTTTCCACAAGAGGTCATTCATCCTCTTAAATAGATTGTATTTTTCTTGGTTTTCTTTCAATATAGTTGCAACTTTATAGTTTGCTACAACTTAGTAGTTTTACTTTTTACTCTAGGTATTCTAGCCTCCCTGACAAACTTTTTATTCTACCTATTATAACCATGTGCTTTATTAATATAATTGTTTTGATATATTGCTTACTTTTGTGAGAATAAGTTTAAGCCAAGGAAACCGTTGGAAGTTTTTTTTTTTTTTTTGGGTCAACTTCTTCCAAATTCCTCAAATTTCTATCAAAGAAATAAAATATGAATTTTCTCCTTTATCATTCAATGAACCACAATTGATGCTTGCATAAGACAATTATAAATTCTTGAGTCTGTCCAAACGACATAAGTACGCACCTTTTTAATATGTTTCTTATTTTGTTTAGGTTATTTTCAAGAAGATATAATTTATGACATCACTTAAAGTAGCATTTGATATCCTATGTTTTTGCAAACAATTGTGCATGGTGTTTCTTGGAGGATAAGCCTTTCTCCATGCACTTAACCTGTCTACATAAATGAATACTATTTTGATAATTAATATCAATAACGACATGGTTGGTACTTGATTCAGCATGCTTCAACTCTTTCTCTTTTTTTAAGTTAAATGGGGCTTAAAATGCTTAATATCATAATATCACTCTAAAAGGCTTCTGATCCACGAAAATGCTATACATGTAGGCACTACCTACATTAGAACAAGAGTTGGAAGTATGTACAACAGTCAAAATTCTGCACTATTGATTGTGCAGTTTTGAAAATCAATGAACAATTTGAGAGGGTAGAGTTCCATGCGAAAGACCATGAAATATACCATTATTTCCATTTCCAGACTTTAAATTAAATCTATTAGGATTCAAGGATAATTCATCTCAGAGCTACATCACATGGTCAATCACAACACACTCCTATTATATTTTGAGGTTACGATTGGCATCATAAGCAAGTTGAAATACTCTTCCAAACAAAGAATTAAGCTGCTTCAAATAGCTGATGGCATATGAAAGGTGAAAAACATAGAAACACATGAACTAAATTGTAGGGATAGATGGCAGAGATTGGTCTAGATGGACAGTTGAAATGAAGTAATTTTTATCATGAATGTCAACACTACTAACACCAATCACCCTACATTTATTTTTTGTTTCCTAATATGTATTGAACAGACTATGGCTACACCAATCACATTACATTCCTTTTTTGTTTCCTAACATGTATTGAACAGACTATGGCTAAAAATATCTAAAGCCTCTTGAAAGAATTTGTTTGGAATTTGTCATGTCTTGGGCTTTTCTCTCTCTGTATTGGGATACCTTTTAACACAACTCCTCCATGCTTGCGAAATTGAGCATCTTGCAGCTGTAACCAAGTTGGGAATGTTTTGAAGGACATGTGAGGAATTATCTTTTTCTCTCATCCATGAAGGACCTTACCATGTTTATGGAGAATGGAACCTTTTTTCTAATAAATTTTTAGCAACAAGTTGTTTTAGTAACATGTCCACGTATATGCAATCCACCAACATGTTCATTTGTAAATATTCCGATGTCCAGATTCCATCGGACTGAGTATGTGAGCAAACATCTTTATGACCCACTTTATGTTGCATCTATGACTATGTTCTCTGATTACTATTAGTGTATATTTGCAAGAAAATATTTGAATTTTCCATTCTACTGTGACTATAAGAATTCACCACACACTTACTATGAACAATGTTGATTTTTGTACAATCTGATTGCTTTCCTTTGTGTTTATTGGAAGGGAAAAAAATGAATGTAAATTTTTTATTTTCAAAGTTGCTATTTTAACATTCTTTAATGTTGTCCACACATTTTTGATTTGTTATATATTTGAGATGGATATTTTTCAGTCTGTGTTGAAACTATTTTGTTCATTTCTATGTTATTGAAACTTTATAATTAAATAATTGTAAATATGCCATTTCTTTCATTTAGGTCAAGTTACTTGGTGAATGTTCTTTGTTGGAATTACAAGTAATAAAACAAATAAATCACTATGGGGAGTTCAATAGAACCCAATACATGCCACAAAATCCTTTCATTATTGCCATGAAAATAGTTAGTGTGGAGGTCTATGTGTTTGACTACAACAAGCATCCATCAAAGCCCACTCGAGATGGTGGTTGTAATCCAAAGTTTCAAGAAAGGTTGAGAGATCACTATACCACTAAAATAGAATCTCGGGAACTAAGTCTTACATAAATAAAGCTTCATACCGTTGGTCGTAGTTTTGTTGCTAGAGAGATGAGTTTGTACCCATTACCACTAGCGTGAAACAATGTCGAGGAAGGATTAATATTTTGTGTAATGGGAGGGGATGAGCTCTGAGTTAAATGTGCTCATGTCAGCTCACAAAGGGACCAATTATTTTCTCCTGTATTTATCACAGCTGTTGGAAGGGTCACTAAGAAGGAAGATTCTTTCTTTGCTTATGCATACAACTGTAACATTTCTTCTATGATTGTGTGCTAGTACAAAGACCAAGACTGAGTGGTATTACTCGTGTGTAAAGGCTGAAGCCAAGGAGAAAGAGAAAAGATTGTTTAGCTGAACGTATTGCCAGGTTCTACACACACTATTTTCCTTGTACATATTGCTGCTATTAAATTCCAAGCAACTATGTGCTTCCATGATTTATTACGTTGTGAATTTGTGGGAGATTGTGGCCAAAATTTATATGTATTAGTTGTACGTAAATTTCCGAGTAATGAATTCATCTAATATGTTTCAGTTCTTAAAGTTCTTCAGTATATAATGTGCACAGAGATGTTATTCTCATGTTCGTTGGAGTGCTTATGGTTCTTTCCATAATTTTTAACTTGGCAAAGCTTGATGATTTATTTGAACAAATCAAACTATTCCTCATAGGTTGCTTGGAATTACATGGAAAACTTATGGTATGCCTCTCCAAGTCTGTATTTGAAAATTAAATTAATAAATGATTCTACATGAAAATGTAATGATTTAGGTGATGTATTTCTTCACTGATTAAAATGCTAGTTTTTTCAAACTCAGTTGAATACTAAACTCTAGGATCATGTTGGTGGCTCACCCTTTCATTGATTGCCTTACCTTCTGAATGGTTCCATTCTTTAAAATTCATCAATTGTACATATATGTGATGAATCCATATAACAGGTCTACTCTTGTGACAAAATTAAAGAAACATGATTGTTGCCAAAGTATCCATGTTGTCAGGTTCTAGGCATTAGGAGCAAGTATTTCTAGCAATTAGGTAGCAGAAAGAATGATGTATGTGCAACCCTATCCAATATTTTTCCATAATATTTTGCTATGAAAATAAATTCCATGAATTATTGTATAACTGATATTAATAATTATGGGAACTGCTACTAAAGACTGTGTGCAACTTTTGTATCTACAAATTTGAGTGTTATAATTGTATTTCAGTATTGCTAACTTTATTCTGCGAATTTGTTATCTTTGTTGAAAGTGTGTGATGACCTCATGTCAATGTAGGTCCATGAGGGTTTCATGGAAGATGTTGCATGGAATTTAAGACATGAGTACCTTTTTGGGTCTGATGGAGATGATTTCCATTTGTTAATATGGGACTTGTGTACATTTGCAACTAATAAACCAATGCATTCAATAGTAGCTTATCAAGGTGAATTAAGTCAACTCAGTAATAGTGTATGCCAATAATTATGAAATTTTGGTAGTAGATGTAGTTTCAATACGTCATTTTCCATGTTTTCTCCTTTGTATGTTACAAATTTATCTTTTCATTTAATAAAAATCTAATTGGCTTGGACTTATTCCTACAAGTTTGATTTCCATTACAAATTAGTTTTCTATCTTTTTGTTTGGAAATATGTGAGTCGCAATGATTTCTTCTTTAATATAATGTGTGTGTAAGTTTCTCAAAATATGGAATCCATGTTAGTTCTATGATGCATTTATTAATATATCTTGTTTTGTATTCTTGTTGGTCCCTTCACTCATCCTTAGTTGTGATATCCAACGGGACTTGATGTATTTTCTTCTCTTGCTCATTATTAGATATTTAGAGGTCCAGTTTATAAAAATATATGTTTGTAATGATAGCTTAGCTTATATTCTCTCTGGCTAGACAATTAGAGTCGAGTTTGTAAATGCCTTGTCTCTCCCTCTTTGTCGTGACACTAGATGTACTATCTTTGTTCCTTTAATATATTTTTGTGGTCATTTGGTGGAAACAAATAAAATTACCTTATCTTTTATTTTGAACACAATCTATATGAATAATTATCCATATTTATTTTTGTTGTCTTATTTTTGGGTTAGCCAAGGGATATTTTTGTCTCTATAATGCAATCGTCTTCGAGTGAATGTCTCTTTCTTTCTTATCAACAAGACGGACATCCTAGGACCCTGGAAATATGTTCTATGACCAAATATTTAGAATAAATAGGTTAACAAAAAATTTTAATACAACCAATAGTTTATCTATGTATAGTGCCACCAAGTTGCATAAGTTTGAAAGGGTTCACCCCCATTTACCACTCTGAATAGATTCTTGCAGCTCTAGATGGGATTCAACTTGGTAACATTATCCCATAGGAAAGTAGTAGAGTCACATTTTCACACCAAACATTTTTCCAAATGTCTTCTATTGAACCTAATTCCCAATTCTCAATACAGATTTCCAATAAAAAAACCATATTTTTACTAGGTGTCCCTTATATTTAGTATATACCTTTTTTAGAACCCCCAATACATATAAATTCCCCCCATATATCTGCAATATATTGACTCTATTTTTTAGAATTGTAAAAACCCTTTATGAATGAATATTCAAAGATAGTGGTCAACAAGGTGAAGTACTTGTGCACAAAGATTGGATATGGTTGTTATAAAAACAAGTTTCTAAACTTCAAGGAATCCAGAATAAATAAATAAAGATATAATTAATAAGGTGTTGAACGAAATTGACCTAAAAGTCCACAAGATAGGAAATAATCTATGCCATTTAGTTGGTAATGAGATAACATATGACATCTAGCATAATACTACATATTTTGTGCTTAACAACATGAATATTGTTAGTAATGGGTAGTTAGTATGCTTCAATTTCAATGTTCAAGCATCATGAGGATCATGACATCATGTCCTATCGTAGCTTTTTTCCTACTGATTTCTGCATTTCTAATGTGATGGATGTTCTGTGGTGGAATGCTTGAACACGATAAATCTTAGTTATTATGCCTAAAGTTTTTTTTTATAATTATTTTTATGTATAAAATGCTTCCTTTAACTATCAATAAAATATATTACATATTAGTAATGTCGCAAAAAATGGTCCGCATTTGGGTAGCCTCAAAAATCGAAAAAACTTGTGTGAAAAGTCTTAGTATCAATAAAAAAATTGTGCAAAAACATAAATCTTATCAAAATTGACACATGGACATACATTTTAGAAGCAACATTTCTTAAAATCCATTTGAAATAAACAAAAATAAACATAAATTCTTGTCATAAATGCACAAAAGAAGCATTCACACATTTCCAAACAATTCACTAACTATCATGATGAAACTTGCAATAAAATGGTTGTCTTCTCTGTCATTATGAATGGCCACCAACCATCATTAGTTGCCTAAAACTTTGTGATAATGTAAATTCAACCATCATTTACACGATAGACATATTCGGTTGGATTCGTGTTATTTGAAATAACGTGGGCAAGTGTTAGCAACTTATCAATCTCGGGGAATGGTGGAGGGCTACATGGTCTAGCTATGGTGATGCTCACCTTTAGCGATCAACACAACTAGCTTTGTGCCTTGGCCTTATACTAGAACTTTTTGATTTCGTAGAGAAAGAAGAGGGCGTATGAGATCTAATAGAATGTTTCCTACTCATAATGCAAAGCGACCACCTAAATATTCTTGCAATTGGCATAGATGTGGCACATCCCACTAACTTTCGCATTTGAAAAATATTTTGCATCTAAATATTAAAGACAAGAATAAGTAAGTTCTTTTTTTTTCCCAAGTAAAAATTTGATCATCTTCGCCCTTGTTAAACTCTAAAAAATAATTATTTATTTTCTTACACAAGAAATAGAATTACAACTCTAATAATCTATTGAGATTTAGGGAAGTTGATGGCCTAAGACACTTTGTACCCTAAGAGAGAAACCTATTAGGAAATGGGTATAGTGAGTATTATACACCCAACTAGATAGCCTCTAGGAGAAAATTTCTCTGATTTTATTTGTTTGTATAACCTAGTGAGTGTTATTCACTGGCATGCATTTTGTAAAGGCCTCGACATTGTTCCAATTCAACTCCATCCCCCGGGTTGTACAGGATTTCAAGCCTAATTTCATGACGAGTAATTTGGGTATGATCACCTTGACCACCTCGATGGCATGTCTATGAAGATTGGCTACCTTGAGCTTTTTTTCTACGTAGGGAAAGAGACACATTCCCATGTGTGAGCATCCAAAATGTCTTTAATATTGTTAATGCCTCTTTTGAACAATAAAAGGACCAAGAACCATATCGCATTAAATTTTATTTAATAAAGTAGGATTAGGCGACCATAAAGAGTGATCATTTAAAAGAAAACAACTTCAAAGCCTTGGAATTTCCAGTTTAATCTTCTAGGAAACCTTCTACGCCCTCCAAATGCTTTAAGCATTAAAAGTCCCTTTCACACACAATGGTTGGGTTAACATTCAAAATCTGTAAATTTATAATGTGGGCATGACCTCCATTTTTTCTCATATATAGCAACTTGCAAGACTGGAAGAAACCAGACACCAACTTTGTGTAAGGGTTATGGTGGTAGAGGTACTCTTATTTTAGGCTCACTAGATGAAGGGCCTTCAACGCTCACCTCATGGTTATTTTGGTAAAGAAATTCAGGAATGAAAACAAACTTTTTATAATTGCAATGCCCATTCCATGGTATCTTCTCTTTATCGTTTGATTGTATTTTGAACTTTACTTTGATTTTGTTTTTTATTTTAACTATAAAATTTAAAATACTTGTTATCATATCCATTTAAACAACATCCAAAACTTGAAGATAATATTTGTATTATAGTTGATTTGTGTTCAAATATGTTTAGATTCAAAGTTTATAGATATAAAAGATAAAAAAAAATCTAAATGCCTTCGTTTGATTGTTACTTGACTCTGGTGTAGGCACGTTACAAAAAATGTGATTGGAAAAAGGATGGGGATACAATGTAGATCATGACTTGGATATGATTCATTTGTTGTTGGAGATCCTTCATGCACCTGAGCCATCGACATTGGAAATGTTTCTAGCAAGGATTCCTATGATTTTAATGTTGTGATTATTTCACCTCAATGGTTATTTTGGGAAAGAAAATTTTTTAGGAATGCCATACAAGACATTGGTTGATAGGTAAACATTTTTTTTTATAATTGCAATATTCATTCCATGATATCTTATCTTTATTGTTTGATTGTATTTTGAACATTTATTTTGATTTTTTTTTCTTTTAACTATGAAATTGAAAGTACTTGGTATCATTTTCATTTAAACAATAACCAAAGCTTGTAGATGAAAATAGTATTAGACGATATTGATTGAAATCCTTTTAATTGTTATGTGTTAACATATTTTCGTGCCTATTAGAAAAGTTTGCTTTCATGATGTTATTTGAGCACATTTTATTTATATAATTGACCAAGTTCATGAGTTAGAGAATGAAATATTGTTGCAAATAAAATGACAAGGATTATACATCACATGTCACATTATTTTTTTCACAAGTTATCTATAAATTGAGTTTTTTAACATGTAACTTATTTGGCATGATTGTGCCTAAGATTTTCGTGAAGGTTGAATACTAAGTTACTAAGCTGTTATTTTCTATGGTGAAATTTTATTTGCTTTGTTTTTATAGGTCATCTCGCGACATAGTGACCACTATCAACCAACTGAAGAAAAATTGTTCGAGTTTCTTGCTTTTATGGGGAAAATGGTTTTGACATTGCTGATGTTGAGGTATATGTCATATAAATCCTTTATAGTCTAATTTAGTTTATATTATAGTGTTCATCGTCTTTCATGGCTTACACTTTGCACTGCATCTTTTTTTTTTTTCAGAAAAGGAACTCAATATGGATGGTAAAAAGTAAGAATTGAAGAAAAATAACAATAACACTGAAGTGACAAACACGGAAAGAGAGAAAGAAGAGAATCAATCTAGTGATACTCTTAGAGCCAATATTTCGCATAATGTTAGATCCATATATTACTAGTGTAGTCCCTTATTGTTGTTAGTGTAGCCCCCTTATTCTTATTGTTGTACCCCTATAGCTCCCATATTGTTATTATTGTGCTCCATAAAAAGCCACTATTATTATTGTTGTGCCTTATTTTATTATTGTTAGGTTGGCTAGGATCATATTGTGAGCCCATGGACTCCTATATATCGAAAGGAGGTTTTGTCATTTGTATCATCCAAGAATTGTTTATTTATGTAATGTTAAGGACGTTTCCACCTCGAAGTGACTAATTTCTAAGGCGTTTATCTCTCTTTTATTCTATTTTTGGAGCTGGTTTCATAACATTTGGTATTAGGGCTTTGGATTCGAGGGTTTTGCAGCTTCAGAAAGGTTATCATGGCATTTTCACAATAAATTTTTTCTACGAAGGATTAGACACTAAAATAAACCCCATTTGTGAAGAAATCCTGAGGAAGAGAATGTAGAAATTTCAGATCTTGGTTCGCAAGATTTCCGGAGATATGATCTGTGCAATTTAGGGTTTTGCAAGACCCTGAATTTCATCTCAAAGAGGTGACCTTAGGAAAATAAACATAAATCTCTATTTGAGCATCAGATTGGAATTATGTAAAAAGTGGTCGAAATTACATAAACTATATTTTTCTGTATATCAATTTCAAAGTTGAAGGAGGAAACAGTGAAAATTGGAACAACGTACAAAATCTCTCTACTGAACTAGTCCATAACTAGGCCATTGTGGGAGATTGGGCATAAATTTGTCTTGAATAATCCAAATCGGGTCAGACCTATGGCATTAGAAAGAAGGATTAGAGCAATATTACAGGACCAAAACTTAAATCTTGGGGATTTGAAATTACAAAAATACAACAGTTTCAATATCGAGCTCCTCAAAAGCCCGAAAAATGTGTGTATTTTTCTTTAAATTGCATAAGTGTTGTTTGAAAAATCATTTTGAAGTGATTCCAAGGGCACATTGAAGCATATATATCATTATTAGGTTCTAAAATTCCCCCTAAAAATAATTCAACAACCATTAAGTCTTCAGAAGGCTCTACTATGACTCATGAAGAGGAATAAGTGCAACATGATATATCAAAATTACAAGAGCAAGTGAAACAACTATCGCTCTTGCAAAGAGAAACAAAAAATGAAATTGAGGTTTTGAAAAAATACGTGGAAGCTAAGATGGATGGTTTCAATAAACGCATGGAAGCTAAGATGGATAGCTTGAAGAATGGCATGGAAGACATGGAAGAAAAAATGGAATACATAAAGAATGATCAAAAAGCAGACATGGGAGGTTTGACAAAGTTGATACAAGAAATGGTTCCTAACGGCGAAAAGATAGTAGAGGAAACTCATGAATAGAAAAAAATAAATGTTAATCGTTATTTCATAAACTCTAATTTTGGATTGAAGACCCACCATATTCCAAATATAGATATGAGAAAGTTTGATGGCAAGGATCCAGTAACATGGATACTACAGATGGAGCAATATTTTGATCTCAATAATGTGAAAAACACACAAAAGGTACGCATTGAAACTTTATATTTAGAATAAAATACATTTGTATGGTACCGATGTGTTTGCTCCCATAAAAATATTGTCACTTGGTCAATTTCTACAGAGGAAATGATAGCACATTATGAGGATACAAAGAGCAACACCTTCTTTAGCCAATTGATAAATCTCAAACAAAAGTGTTCAGTGGTGGAGCACATTGAGGACTTCCAAAAATTGAATATAAGGGTAGCTGATATTCCAGAGGAACACATGATTGATGTCTTCATAGGGATTTTAAAGGATAACATCCAACATGAGGTTCACCTTTGGGAACCTGATTCATTGGATAAGGCATTTAGGTTGGAAAGAAAAAATAAATGTAAAATTATGGCGACAAGGAAGCATACCACTCACATCTATAAATATGGAAGTGTTGCTACTCCTAGACTTCCACAACCTGCAAGGTTGACACCATAAGAATTGGAAGAAAATAGAGATAAAGGGATTTGCTACAGTTGTGATAGAAAATACAGTAAACGTCAAGTGTGCTGAAAAGAAATTATTTTACATAGATTGTTAAGAGGAGGAATAAAATGGACAAGAAACTTCAAAAGAATAGGATATACACCAAGAACCAACCCTAGAGAATTTAGAAATCAGTCTGACCATATCTTGTAATGAATTGGAAGGAATTACCACTTCTCAAACTCTCAAGATAGAAGGATATATCAAGAAGAAAAAATTAATAGTGTTGATTGGTTCAGTTAGTACCCATAATTTTATTCATTGTAAGGTCACCAAGGAATTGAATTGATTCCTATACCCAGCACTAGAGTGTCAAGTTATGGCTGAAAATGGAGGAAGTATAAATTTTTCTAGAAAATTCCATAATATCAAGCTAACCATGGGGGAATATGTATTGAACAGTCCAATGCTTTCCATTCCAATAGGAGGTGTTTATGTTGTACCAAGAGTACAATGGTTACAATATTTGGGGACGATAGCCTTTAATTTTCAAGAACTTTTCTTGAATTATTTTTCGAAAGGAAATCAAGTTGAATTAGGGCGTATCACAAGGAATCCAAGAAAGCTAATAAGCTCTAATGTCGTGACAAAGTTTCTGAAGAAAGAACAATGAGGCGTAATTTCAAATTTATGCTCACTATAAGTTCCAACATCAAAATCATCTATTTCTCCACATCTCCAAAAAGTCTTGGACAATCATTCCAAGGTGTTTGAAACTCTGAAAGGACTCCCACCTATTCGTGATCATGATCATGATATTCATTTGATTCTAGGAATTGTTCCTCCAAACATCAGGCCTTACAGATATCCTTATGTCCAAGAGAGCGAAATTGAACGTATGACTGTAGAAATGTTAGAGGCTGGTATAATTCAACCTAGTCAAAGCTCTTTCTCTGCTCCAGTAGTATTGGTGTACAATAAGGATGGATCATGGTGCATGTGTCCATATTATTGTTATAGCCTCATTTATCACTTCTATATACTTTATGATATATACATTGGCCTTGGGCAGCCCTTCCATTCAGACTTGGTCAAACTTATTAAAAATCAATATTTTAAATTCCATAGTTGACCCATGTATACTATTTAAAATATTAAAAAATATAAAAAATCCCTATTAATGAGGTGGGGTTTATCGGTTTTCCTGTAACTTAGCTACCCCAGCCTGTGGCCTAATTGTTTCCCAACTGAAAAAACTAATTTGAGGATGTATAAAAGCACCTCAAGGGAATGGCCTAAGGGAGGAGAGAGAATGCTATTGATATTATAGCCTTCTAGAGACCTGATCAAGTCTGATATTTCCCTATGCCTCCTACACTTCCCAGGTCCAGGAAACCCTTGTTTCATTGTGATGATCACTTCCTCTTTATATGACATCCTTTGTGCACCCTTTATGGAAGAAGATTTGTGACGCTAGGGCTGGACGAATCCAGAGGATGATTTCACTCAGGAGCCGTGGAAGATCTCAGGTGATTTCTCCACTATTTTCTGTACATGTTGTCAATACAAGAAGCACTCTAATTATGAGTTCTAATGCTTCAACTAGAAAGAGGAGGATAGACAACCATAGCCGTGGGAGATCAATAAGCTCACTATTAAAGATAAATTTCCCATTCATGTGATTAGTGAACTATTGGATGAATTACATGGAGCAATTTATTTGACCAAGTTGGATCTTCGTCTAGGATATCATCAAATTAGAATGAATACTAGAGATATTTCGAAAACAACATTTTGAACTCATGAGGGTCATTATGAATTTTTGGTCATGTCATTTGGCCTTACCAATGCACCTTCTACATTTCAACGGTTGATGAATTCCATTTTCAAACCCTTCCGTAGAAAATTTATGTTAGTATTTTTTTGATGATACATTAATCTACAACAGTTCTTGGAAGGATCATGTATAATATGTTGACAGGGTGCTCAAACTATTGGAGGAGAAACAATTATATGCAAAAACTACCAAATGTTTCTTTAGAGTACAAGAGGTGGAATATTTGGGTCATATTGTATTTCATGAGGGTGTTAACGTAGACCCTAAGAAAATTAAATACATTAAGTAATATAAATTCCCCACAACCATAAATAATTTGCAAGGATTTATCGGGTTAACATGGTATTATTGTAATTTTGTTAAGAATTATGGGCGAATAGTAGCACCTCTAACAACATTATTGAAGAAATATGCATTTTCATAGACTGCTGAAGCAACTAAGGCCTTTGAACATATTAAAGAGGCAATGTGCCTAGCACCCGTCTTAGCTACGCCAGACTTCACAAAATCCTTTATTGTGGAATGGGATGCCTGAGGAAATGGAATTGGTGTTGTTTTAATGCAAGAAGGAAGGCCCATTGCTTCTGAAAGTTGTCCAATCAAAGGAAAGTATTTACATAAAACTATTTATGAGAAAAAAATGTTGGCAATACTACATGCACTAAAGAAATGGCGACCTTACCTAATGGGAAGACACTTCAAGGTAAAAACTATTCATGATAGCCTTAAACACTTTTTGGAACAAAGACTATCTTTATAAGAGTAGTAAAAATGGGTCACAAAGATGTTGGGTTATGACTTTGAAATCATGTACAAAAAAGAGAAGCTAAATGTTGTTGCACATGCACTCTCAAGAAAGGATGAAGAGGTGGAAGCATCACATTGTTCCATTTCTATTATCTAACCAGATTGGATAATGAAGCAAGGGATGAATGGAAGAATGACAAAGAAGTGTGGACACACACTTAAAATTTGCAGCAAGATCCTAGTACATCTGATACATTTAGTTGGAAAAATGATTTCTTATGGTACAAAGATTGCTTATATATTTGTAAGAATTCCCAACTAAAAAAAAATATTGTTTTGGAATTGCACACCTCTCCCTTAGGATCATAGTAGCACCTCGCAAGTATGTTAAGAATTATGGGAGAATAGCATCACTTTTAAAAACATTATTGAAGAAAGATGCATTTTCATGGACTCCTGAAGCAACTAAGCCCTTTGAACATCTTAAAGAGGGAATGTGCCTAACACCAGTCTTAGCTACGCTAAACTTCACAAAAACCATTATTGTGGAACGTGATGCCTCAGGAAATGGAATTTGTGTTGTTTTAATGCAAGAAGGAAGACCCATTTCTTTTGAAAGTCGTCCAATCAAAGGAAAGTATCTACAGAAAGCTATTTCTGAGAAGCAAATGTTGGTAATACTAAATGCACTAAAGAAATGGTGACCTTATCTAATGGGAAGACACTTCAAGGTAAAAAATGATCATGATAGTCTTAAACACTTTTTGGAACAAATACTATCTTCGGAAGAGTAGCAAAAATGGGTCATAAAGATGTTGGGTTATGACTTTGAAATCATCTACAAAAAAAGGAAGCTAAATGTTGTTGCAGATGCGCTCTCAAGAAATGATGAATAGGTGGAAGCATTTCTTTGTGCCATTTCTATTATCCAACCAGATTGGATAACCGAAGCAAGGGATGAATGGAAGAAGGACGAAGAAATGTGGACACTCATTCAAAAGTTGCACCAAGATCCTAGTAAATCTGATACATTTAGTTGGAAAAATGATTCCTTATGGTACAAAGATCATTTATATATTTGTAAGAATTCCCAACTAAAACAAAATATTCTTTTGGAATTTCACACTTCTCCTTTAAGAGGACACTCGGGAATTTTAAAAACTTACCACAGGGTGAAGAAAGAATTTTTTTGGGATGGCCTTAAATATGATATTCAAAAGTTTGTGGCAGAATGTTTGGTTTTCCAGCAAAATAAAGTTGAGACAATTAAGACCCCTGGTCTTCTACAACCTTTATCCATTCTAGGTCAACGTTGGGAGGAGGTTTTAATGGATTTTATCATAGGTTTACCTAAGTCCAAAGGAAATAGTGTCAACATGGTGGTAGTTGATAGACTTACCAAGTATGCACACTTTTGTGTATTATCTCATCTATTTAAAGCAAGTACATTTGCTACTTCATTTATGGAAACAAAACAAAAGCTACATGGAAACCCAAAGATTATTGTAAGTGACAGAGATCCCATTTTTACTTGAAATTTTTGGACGAAGTTATTTTCTTGTTTGGGTACTCAACTAACTCATAGCTAATCTTATCATCCTCAATCTGATGGGAAAACTGAGATAGTAAAAAAATGTTTGGAATGATATCTTCATTGTTTTGTATTTTATAAACAAACACAATGGGTCAAGTGGTTACGTATGGTTGAATGGTGGTATAACACTTTCTTCCATACTGCAGCAAAAATGACCCCATTTATGGCATTTTATAGATATCATCCACTATCCATCACATCATCTTTAAGAGAAAATTCTAAGGTTCAAGGAGTGGAGTATCAGATCGAGCATCAATAAAAAGTTCTCCAACTCCTAAATGATAACCTAAATTTGGCACAAAATTGAATGAAACAACAGACATATCAACATCGCAGCGAGAGAAGTTTTGATGTAGGAGACTGGGTATTTTGATGGCTACAACCATACAAAAAAAATTCCCTCAAGCAAGCTAAGAAGGATAATAAATTATCACCAAAGTACTATGGTCCTTACAAGGTGTTGAAAAATATTGGTACTATGGGATAAAAGTTGGAGCTTTCTGCTTCGTCTCGAGTGAACTAAGTTTTCCATGATTCATGCTCAAAGAATGTTATAGCTGACAAAATTCTAGTTCAAACAATATTTCTAGAACTTGATAAGGAAGGAAAAATCATATTGGAACCTGAAGTAGTCATGGAAACAAGGACTCGATAACTATCAAATCGATTAATTTCAGAGTATCTCATCAAGTGGAAGGACTTACCCACTAAAAATTCCACATGGGAGGATGAGAATTTTATACAGAAGCATATAGAGCTACTCAAGCATTGAGGACACTTTTTTGAAGGAGAGGGGCATGTTAGATCCCTATATTACTAGTGTATTCCCTAATTGTTTTTAGTGTAGCCCCCTTACTGTTATTTTTGTACCCTTGTAGCCCCTATATTGTTATTTTAGTGGCAATAAAAAACCGCTATTATTATTTTTGTGCCGTTACATTATTATTGTTAGGCCGGCTAGGATTATATTGTGACCCATGGACTCCTATATATAGAAAGGAGGTTTTTTCATTTGTATCATCCAATAATTTTTTATTTATGTAATGTAAATGAGGTTTTCCCCTCTAAGTGGTTGATTTCTAAGGCATTGATCTCTCTTTTCCTCTATTTTGGGAGCTCGTTTCATAACACATAAGATGCACACATAGAGACTAATGTTCAAGTCTTCAGAGTTGGTGAATTCACCTGAAATGCATTATCAACATAATGATACTATTTTGAAGTGATGAAACAACATTTTATGTGTAAATTGTAGTCCAACCAATATTGATTTTTAAACTCATATTTTAAGACTTGACATTTGATATAATATAATTTGTGGTTGATATTATTTATATTTTCACTTGATGTTGTTTAGTATTGTAATTAACATATGTAACTTTGCATTTTTATATTAGATAAACATGCACATTGTATGATTTTTTTATTAATTTAATCGCAAGATCATTGTTAAACAATGGCATGGTGAACACACACAAGGAGAAAGATAAACATGAGATGTATTTTATTAACCATAGATGTGTATTTATATTACATTGGTGTGACTCTTGGATTCCACATTCCAAGGTCACTTGGACTCCTCTATGACTGTTTGCCTTCCACACCTACCCATTGAGGATTTGGTGTCCAACACCCTCCCCCCTTAATCTGAAGTGGTATGTGTGAGTCCAAGAAGAGAGTTGTAATAAAAATATGCAAAGTATGGATGGAATCACTTAGGTTGAATGAGCTCTCTGAAATGTTGGCATAAAGAGGTGGTTTAAGGATGACCACCAATAGTGGAACACTTAATGCAGTTCCCGGAACTCTTCCAAATATGGAAAGAAGCTGAGGTATTCTGCTAGAGGAAGTGATCCTCATTTTTTGAAGAGGGAGACCTTCAACCTAGAAGAAGGGAGGTCTATAACCTATGATGGTTTAAGGATGACCACCAACTCTGGAATGCTTGATGCATTTCTTGGAACTCTACCAAAATTGGTAAGAAGCTAAAGTCTTCTGCTAGAGGAAGTGTCCCAAATCCTTTGAAGAGGAATAATATGAAGCTCGCATAGATGGTTTAAGTCTGACCACCAACCAATGGCATGTTCATGGGCATCTGTGTCTCTAGCTACAACTCTGAATCTCGAATGAGAGATTTTGGCTTAGGCTTGCTTGAATTGTTGTGTCTCTAGCTACAACTCTGAAGTTGGAATGACAGGTTGTGGCTCAGGCTCGCTTGAAGTGGCTTTGAAGCTTTTATATGACCATTATTTCCCCCCTTGTCAGGTACAAGGTGAGATGATGGCGAAAACTCAATTGCAATATTGTTCAATATTCTAGAACAAGTTCTGACATATGACTTAAACATCTTGTTGGCTATTGATGCCCATTGCCAAGAAGCGATCCATCCAATATGAATCTTTGTTCTTGTAGGAGGCTTATTTCTAAAGCATCTGTGTGAAGAATGAGCGTGCTGATCATAGTGATTGCATGGGAAAATATCGAAACATTGATCTTTCATATGGCCAACTCGATCACAGTGTTGGCATTTTAAAATCTGTTGTTGCTTCTGTGGAAGAGGAGTAGGACCTGGAACTGAATGTGAACTGTCATAAAGAAATCGGATACTCTGAAATTTTATGAGCTTGGAGTAGTCCAGAATATGAAAGGACAACTCCTTGTCATATCCAAGACCATTTTTGTGCTTGTTATGGACAAGCTCTTCCCAAGGTCTGACGATGGGCTTGGGAGGTGGAACCTGAGTTGCTTCATCTCCATTCAAATCTTCTCTTCAAATGGGCATTGAATGTGAATCAACCACAAAATTATTGAATTGCCGCTTATGGGATTCTCTTTCAATATTCTAAACAAAAACATGTTCTGAATGATGACTCCGTTGTTGTAATTCTTCTTGTTGTAGCCGAGATTCAAGCTGCAAAAAATCAATCTTGTCTTGTGCATTTTGCATACATCTTTGAATTTCGGAGAGAGTTCCCTTGTATATTTTGACTGTGTCATTAGTACCACAAAGTATAAGAGTATTCAATAACTCTAATACTGTCTCTATTGGTATCATTTAAAAAACTCAAAGTTTCTTGTAACTTTAACTTTGAATAATTTATTCCAACTTTACAAATGAAAAGAGTGATGATCACAAAACAAATACCAATTAGAGATGTTGATAATAAAATTTAGAACCCTGCACATATGTCCTGTCACATTCTTGATAAGTGACTTGGAGAGTAGTAATCACTTTCATCCAGTGATACCTATGTATAGCTTTTAGAGTGACCTTTACAGTGGCACCGGTAATAAATCTTAAATGATCAATCTTAAATTCACTATCGTTCTATCGAAATATTTGAAATAGAACATGAACAACGATAATCACTACTATCGGTGTTTACGAATTATAAATACTTTCGATTTTCATACATATAAATATCCCCACTGTTGCAAGATGAGTTTTAACCACGAACGAAAGAGTGTCTACTCACGAATATTATAACGAATAAACAATAGCGAGAGCATAAAACATAAAACATATAAACTAACAGAATTTTCCAACGGATCCCAAATCAGGACGACCAACTTGATTTTTCATTATATTCCTTTTAGTGTTACAACACATATATATACATGCTGAAGCATACATAAACCCTGGATTAGAACATAACCGTAGTTCCCTTGACCAGATCTACAAAAATACCAGGGGCCAAAAACCATTGTGCCCCAATACCATGTGCAAAACCATGCACAAAACCATGGACGCGGACTACCCACCCAACAGCAGGTATCTCTCCCAACGCCTTCCTGCAAATCACTGCTTGCATTTCCTCGAACCCCTTAACACTATAGCCACTTTTCTGAGAAGATATTTTCATTAAAACACGTTATTATTAGGATAAAATATTGTAATAATTTCACAAGTTACCCAAATAAAATATTGCTCTTCAAGGAGGATATACGATGGTGTTACAATGCTTCCATTGCCGAGGTGCATGATCGATGCCTTCAATTGACTCAACGATGGCTCATTGAAACAATGAGAGCAGGCCGCAAGAGGGGAGAATTGTTGCTCTTAAGGTGTTGTCGCATTACCATACCAGGTCGGGTTGATCCGTTTCAAATTGAAAAAGCTTCTTATATGTGGTTCTAGCTTTATTCAACCTATGATGTGTTTGGTGGTCTCAAAGGGGAAGAATCCAACTCCTCCAACATAAGCACAAAGCGGGATGGTGTAGGGAGGTGGAGTCGTCGTTTGGGATATGAAGCAGCGGAGGAGGTTGCGGGAAGTGGAAGGGATGGGAGGTGCAAGCAGGAGGTTGCGGTGGGAGGTCACACCACGTTGTATCGAGGAGGAGCTGATGGGAAGCAGAGAGGGAGATGGGAGGAGTATAAGTATCAATGTATGGTGGAGGAAGACAAGTGGAGGGTTAGCAGAGGAAGATAGGCAGAGAGTTGGCAGAGGGTGGGTAGAGAGATGGTCGAGTTTATGGATTGTGGAAGCACAAAATGCGGTAAGTGGTTTTCGATGGGGTGATCCCACAACAATGTAGAGGGTGTTGGGTCGTTTCTGGGAAACCGCCTTACAAAGGTACCCTAGCCACTAACCGTCAGTACTACACCTGTCGCATTCCATCTAGAGCCATTGGTTTGGGCGTGGTCGATCACCACTGCCAGAAGGTGCACAAAATTTAATCCCTCTCGAAATTCCCTCCTGATCCGACTGTTGTTTGTTTCAACGCACCATAACTCCAACATTCAATGCAACATGGTCTTCAACTCAGGTAATTTCAACCTTCAATGGACCATTTTTTTGCACTATTCAATTCCTTGGCTCAAAACACACATATAAACTAGTTGAACCATGTAGCACCAACATTTAATGCAATTCACAGTTAAACTATATACTTTGATTTCTAGGTGGAGTAGCCCACGCTTCAATGCATCAGAAGAAACATACTCTTTTAGAGTAGTTCAATGCACAAAATAGTCAAAGACTCAAATGGGTTTTCATTTGCGTCTATCTTCAGTCAACTGAGCTAGCCCGAACGTAGGTAAGTTGCCTCTCAAGAAATGATAAACGAAATCTCTTGAACTATGATTCAATGCATAAATAAATCAAGGCATATAATTGATACACCATACAAACAACACTTAAGCTTAGACATAAATAATTCATGCCACATAGCATGCTCTCCGTTATCTAAATAAAATCCAAGATCGATACCATGTGCATAATAAATAGCGCCCTGCAAACACAGTATTCCCCACAATTGTATCAGATGGTCGAATACATACCCACTGCAAAAGTTTTCTTCTATTATCTCTTGCGTTATTAGGAGCTTGTTTTCCTGGCACCTTGAAAGTAACCTAGAGCTTTGCACAGTACGATGCAAGGAGGGCACCCCACCCTTTATACCCGTAGTAGATGATGCCAAGATTTTAGCACTGGTCACAGTATGATACCAGTCAATGATGCTTGGATTTTAGCACTGGTCACAGGTAATAAAAATGCAGGATTGATGCAATACACAATACCACATAGAAATGTTGTATCTTGGTGACGTAGTTAGTTCCCTAGGTGAACCCATGGGAGGACGATGTCAGTGGGAGTTACTTGGAGCGATTGTGTAAGGAGGTAGCAATGAAATGTGTATGGGAAGAGCATATGGAGTGCACTACATATTATGCAGCAGATTAGGTGCTGGGGAGAAAAGAAAATGACAGTTTTTTAGGAAGGACCTGCGCTATTCAAGGAGCCATGTGAGGGAATTCAAAGGGAGCGTTATGGACTGACAAGCTCAGAGAACACAGCTAGAATTTAGTTGATTGGAGCAGGGCCAACAATCACCCACTCTGATACCATGTTAAAAAATGGCATGGTGAACACACACAAGGAGAAAGATAAATGTGAGATGTATTTTATTAACCATAGATGTGTATTTATATTACATTTGCGTGACTCTTGGATTCCACATTCCAAGGTCACTTGGACTCCTCTGTGACTGTTCACCTTCCACACCTACCCATTGAGGATTATGTGTCCAACAATCATACTAATTAATTTATGTTGATTAATAATGAACACATAAAATCAATCTAAAAGTACTAAATTAGTATTTTATATTGATTAGTTATGAACAAAAATAAAATGAATATACAACTAAATTAGTTGATTATACTTCTTATTAATGAAAGTAAATGAAATGAATATAAACTACTAAATTAGTATTTTGTTAAATATATATGAAACTACCAAAAAAAGATAAATGACTACCACAAATGGTAAAATTGCGATTACAAATTATGACTAAATTTTGCATATATACAACTATTAGTAGCTAATTTATAGTATGTTATAACACGACAAAAATTTAGTCGTATTTCTTTTGTCATTAATTGATTTCAAATGATCACTAAAATTTGCATATATATGACTATTAGTAGCTAATTTACAATATCTTATAACACGACAAACATTTTAGTTATATTTCTTTGGTCATTAATTGGTTTTCTCATGTGATCATATAGTAATATATTTTGTTGTGTATTTGGCCTTTAATTGTAACAATTAATGACTAAATCAATCATAAAATTAATGACTAAATATACTACTAGATGATGAAATTGAGACAACAAATTAATGACTAAGCAAAAAATGACTAAAATTTGGTCGCATTATCAGATATTGTAAATTAGCTACTACTAGTCACCGACTGAAAAATGGTCGTTTATATGAAAATTTTAGTCATTTGTAGTAACTAATTAGTCATTTTGTACTAGTGATAATTACCCTACTGCAATACCGATTTTAATCCATTTTCTTAATAGTGCTTTACTGAAAATGAATATGAATTTAATTAGTTTTAAATATTAAAATCTTACATTAGTATATAAATGATGAGGTAAGGGAGTTCGAAAATTGATGAAGATCTTTACAATTTTAATAACATATTCACCATAAAGAAGAGAAGTTGATGATAATGTCATCAACTAAACAATAGTCCCTAACAATTCAAATTAATTTCAAGAATGAGTTATACTATTGTATACCCAATACTTATTAATGGAATAATGACATAGAAATGTTGGTATCATAATAATATGAGTTATATTAATTAATCCACAGTACCCATTTAGGTAACACTTTTTTCTTGTTTACTTGCATACTAGATGTCTTATATAACAAAATTCTTGCTCTCTAGAATTTCATACCGTTTTTATTGAGGAATACCCTATACTGATGTATTGAAAGGTGATAAAAAATGCATTTCGACGCCCTCTCCCTACCCTGACATAATATTAAACTGTGCTAATTTATCTCCAATACTGCACACAAAATCAATAATAAAATTAGAGTAATACGTAGTACTAATTCCTTATTGATACAACACAAAAGGAAGTACTAATTCCTAATCATTATGATACAGAAACAATACTAAGTTTTTGTTAATGTGAGACAGGAAATACTATTAATTTCTCATTAATGAGACACATAAAATGAATACTGGAAATTTAATAATGCACCATATAAATTCTTCATTAGTACGACACAGAAATGAATACTAAAAATTCATAAATGCCTCATACCAACTGAAAAGATGATTTTCCTCCCATCCACGAGGTTCTCCTCAGAGCTCTCCCCCGAGTAGAGACATTTTTCCCCTAGAACTAATAACCCCCTCGCATACTCGTTAAGGAACTTTTAAGCCAAATTTCCCTAGAAAGTTTCCATAACATCTTCCAATTATTTTGGGCTAATGTTTCCCATAGCCTAGGCTTTTTTTTATGTTTTATTATTATTTATTTTTATTTTTAATATTTATTTTCCACAACTTTTTCTTTTCCTACCCCTTCCGAGTGTAGTTTAATCCTTAATGGGCTATTATTAGATACTTTTCTCTAATCTAATTTTACTTTACTTTAATTTCTTTCTCTCCGAGGGATTTTTCTCGGAGATTTGGGAAAGTATGAAATTCTATCGCATCCTGACGGATTATAATTTTTGATCTCTTTATACTCTGTCTTTTCGAATTTAGTATGAACTTTCCTAAATCAATATTATAAAAAAAAATTCTGAAAACATTATAATTGTTTCATAGGTCCACATAATATTTGTCTTATCTATAATAATTAAACTTAAAACATAATGAACTAAAAATATGGGGTCTTGCATAGTGGTGAGCCCTGGTATTGCACCAAGAATGTTACAACTCCCAGGGGCTTCCCTACTTTACTTTATCAACCCGGGGTTCATACAAACTTTGAGGTGACAGTGATATATACACACCAGATGCATTCTATTCATGTCATCATCTTCTGCTTCATGAAAGGGTGTTGTTTCTTAAATTATGAGAAAAAATGGAAAGCAAAGTGCTGGAAGGAAATGACAGAAAGGAAACTGGACTAACTTGCTGGAAAGGAATGCCAAGAATGAAACTAATTTAATTTTCAGAAAACAGATAGCAGAAAGGAAATTAATTCTAAACCACAGTTAACTTGGCCAAACAGCTAAATTCACTCTACCTATCCTATGATCTATCTACCATAATCCTATCCATGCAGCTAAACTATACATGCCTTAATTTTAATTAAAAAGAATCAATTTTCATCTTAGAGGGACGAAAATGGGCGAAGAGGGTTAATGGGGGGTTTAACATATGAAACGAAGCTTGGAAGCGGAAAGAGGGGGTTAAACCCTTAGAAAACTTTATGATAGCGTGATAAATGGCTTTGGAGCAGAGAGAGGGGGTTAAACCCTTAGGAAACCTTATTATAACACAAGAAATGACTTCGGAGAGAGAAGAACTCAGAAATGCGATGGCGGAATGTGATAGACAATAAAAGTTGTGATGTGCGATGTCGCAATCAAAACTTTGCAAGTTTAAATGGATGGCAGTAAGGAATTAATGGAATGAACTAAATGGTGCGTAGTACGAAGTCCGAAGAGTGACGTGGCGGGTCGAGAATCGCAATATCGCAAGTTTACAAGGACAGTGGTAAGGATTAATGGGATTAAACTACATGGTGCACAGTGCAAAGTTCAAAGAGTGATGTGGCGGGTCGCGAATCACAATATCGCAAGTTTACAAGAATAGCGATAAGAATTAACAGAAATAAACTAAAATGTCCAAAATGCAATTTTAGCTGCAGTAAACCTTGCTGGTGGCGATGTGCGATGTGATAAGTTCTACGGGACGCAATTTGCGATGCGGTAAGTTTTGTGGGATGCGATTTGCGATGTGGTATGTTTTGCGGGATGAGATGTGCGATCGGGATGACGTAGCGGTGGAAAAAGCTAATAGTTACAATTTGCGATTTCTCAATTGCAAAGAATGAGCGATGAGTGTTAACGGTAGAAGGTAACAGGTGCGAAGTGCGATTTGCGATTTCACAATATCGTAATCGCAAGGAATGGATGATAAGTGTTAAGGTAATCATTAAATTTTGTGATTGCGAAGTGTGACATATGGTTGTGGGAGTCTCGAGGAGCAAAGGTGGAGGTTGAGTTTTCAGTGGTTCTGTATTGTTTTTCACGTGTTTTTTGTTTTAAGGGTAAGGTGGTCGTGAATGAATAAAAACAGAGAAGTAAGGCTGAAGAGCTTAAGGGTATTCGAAATAAGGTAAGTGCAGTGCTAAGGTGATAAGTAAAGCTGGGAAATGGAAGCATAAGAGAAGTGCTCAAAAGTGAAGTGCACCTGCGGATTCATGTACGGGAAACAAACAGAAATGCGGGATGAAATAGTGAAGGAAAGGCTTGGACTTAGTAATACAAGCTCTTTCCTGAACTCGAATAGAAAGTAAATTTTTCCTATGGGAAGGTCTGCCCCTACTCGAAGTCTATTGACAGAGATGAGAGGGGGGAGACTTGACCACATTTTTGGAGTTTTTCCTCTATTTCACTGTGCATAAGAAATTAAAACTACAACAACGCAAAAAATAAATAGCAATGAAACTTATCATAAGAATATCTAACTTAAATGACAGAGGAAAAAATAGCTAAATGAAAGAAAGGAAAAGATAATAACAACACAGAATCTAAGGCACGTGGATTGGGCCCTAACCCATGAGCCTACCCTCTAAAATTAAACCAATCAAATGAAATCAGTCTACTCATTTCATAAAAGAATAACTACATACATCTCTGAAAGTTTCAATCCTTGAATAAAACAAAAAGCTTCAATAGTTCAGAACAACAATTCTGAATGGAATCGAAACTAGGATAGACTAACTCTTCCTAGCTCTATCTTTTCTCTATTTATTCTATAGGGAAGCTGCCAACAGCTCCCTATAAAATGGTGATTGATTATACTGGACTCCAATTAAACCAATAATGAGTGCTCTCCTCTTTGAGTTGCTCGGTTGTCTCTAGAATTTGAATTGCTGGATAGAATCCTTGGGGATCCTTTCTCTACATGTGGAATTTGAATTACTGGAGAGAATCTTTTGGATCCTTCGGCTGCCTTTCAGGGTGGACAACCCTCCTGTAATTTCTCCTTGTTGTCTCCTCCAAGTCATTGTGATAAAATCTTTATAAAAATTCTTAATAAGTCATGATTCTCTGCACTCAACCTTATATTAGGCACTCAGAGTATGGTAGCCTTAATTTCCACCTATACTAGCATCATAAACCCAAATAATAATAAAAATGAAAGAAAAATAGATCTAAGAAGGAAAAAAGGTGACTATTAACCCCTCCAAATATGTCTAATGATGGATCTCATCATCACCCCCCTACTGAATGGTTGCTCATCCTCTAAGCAACTGATCCTCCCCCTCCATTTCCTTCAAAGCTTTGACGGCCCCCCTGATTTGCTAAGGAAGAAGTGTGGGAGTTTCCCCAAGGGGGTAAAATCCATCATTCATTTTTTCATTCTCCCATTCTCTATCTTGTGCATCTGTGTCCTCTTCATCAGTCATCCCCAATAGCAAAGGTGGGATGAGCTTCAGTCCCAACCATCAGATCTTTTTGGCCTACATGGCATTCTTATATAATGGTGCTCTTTCCAATGCACCCCTCAATCTTTCTAGAGTATGATACTCCATGTTCTTGAGGCTATGTGGGAGGATGTTCCATCTCTTCTGGCTGGCCATAATGCATTCTTCTTCTATCTTCCTAGAAACATCATCAAATTGGCCTATCACCTATTTTTGAGTCTGAAGGTAGCTTTGAACTAGTGCAGGATCCTTTTCAATCTCTAGATGGTTAAGGATGACTCCTCTTGGGCTAAATACTATTGTTCTGAGATATAAGGGTTCTCTATTTCTTCTTACCATGACCTTCCATATCTCTTTGGCTCTATTGTCCTCATTCAACATCCGAGATGATAGAGCCATTAACTGCATATTCCCAATTGTAGGATTGGGGTCCCAAATCTCTAGATTTGTCAGCACAAAGTTATGCATATAAAACTCTTCCATCTTTGCCTGATCAGCTATGTTGGCTTGCTTGTAGAACTTCATGAATTGCCTACAATCTTGGAAAGTCAGTGATCCATGGGAGGCTAGAGTGTTTATTTGAAATGGAAGCCATTTTTCTTTGAGGTACACAACATATGAGTCAGAGGGGAATATGTTTTGAAGGGCTTCTATGCATAATTCCACCATGGTGGCTACTTGCTTCTCTTTTTGCTGCAATTTCTCCTTTAGCACTACATTCTCTGCCTGTGCCTTCTACAGCTTCTCCTTTAGAGATATTTCTTTGATTCTCCACCCCCCCCCCCTTGGTGATTATTCAATGATGATCAGGCTTAGCGGAGAAGTTTCTAGCTTTCTCTGATTCTTGCCATCTCCGGAATACCTAGAGGTGTGCCTTTTAATTTTTGCGTGTAGACGAGCCATGGTGGTAGTTATCTTTTTGCAGTGAGGGGATGTGGTGCTGGGTTGTGAGTATGCGTCTCACCCACTTTCTGGTATCTCTATGACTTATATGGTCATATCTTCTATTTTTCTTTGGCCCTTTGTTTGTCTCTCTTCTTCTTCTGATTCTTCTTGTTTCTGCTGGTTCTTTCTCCAGGTTTCTTCTTTCTTTTTTTCCTTTCTGGTTCTTCTCCTTCTTCTTGAAGTGTTGCGTTCTTCCATTGGTACGCTTCCTTTAAAAATTATCAATTCACTGGTTTGGATGAGACAAAATCTCCTTTTATTAGATGACACAGCTAAATTTGGAGTCCCAATATAACTCCAGTCAACTCCAGTTCTGCCATAAACAATTGGTTCCTCCTCCATGTTAATTCAAGACATACTGCGCATTTTCCTCCTCTCGTTCTCCTCTACTCCACTGATTTAAAATTTTTCTTTTTCATGCCCAGGTGGCGTGTACTCCCAGTTTTATCCTAGCCATACCTCACGGTCGTGGCTGAGTTAACTGGAAACCTTTTTGCCCCTCAAACTCTAAGTTTGCAAATTAATTATTGCTAGCTATTATGAATGTGTAGTATGGGGTGAGAGATTATACCTGAGTTTACCCATTGTTTCCAAGGTGGTTGCAGGAGCTAGACATTTGAGACAACCCTTTTCAGATGCTGCGTTCTTCACCATATTCCTGTTCTCTGAGTGAGCAACTTGCTGAAGGAGAAACTTCCTTAATGAGATGCTAATATTTTTCTATTGTTTCTCTCTGTTGTGGATGTCGCGTGGGGTTCTTGAGATGCCATCGGTGGCATTCTCATTCTCCTATACTCTGTTATGTAGCTGCCCTTGTTCTCCTTCTTAGCAGTCCATGAACAACTTTGTTTTTGAAGGAACTTCCTGATGTTTGTAGCGGTCTGTTTGTGTGTTGCTTCTCTTGCTACGTTGTGCTCAGGAATGGAGAAGTGTGGTGTATGGAGGTGTTGGAGGAAGTTATGAGGATGAATGGAGTGAATTATGGGATGGATGATAATATAGAAGAAGGGAAAAGAAGATGAATGTTTCGCTGTGTTTTCTAGAAACCAGTAACAACCTGCAAAGCAACAAACACAGAAAAACACAGTTATGCAGATGCATTTTTTTGGTTTTGTTCTTTTTCTTATTTTTTATTTTTTCTTCGAAAGAAAGTGGCCTGCCTCCCATGGAGGTTTTCAACCCACAAACTTGCCTTGGGCGCCTCAAAGAGGTTTTCACCCATGGATCTTTATTCTTTTTTGCCACTTTTTTTTTTTTTTTTGAGCAAGTGAGCTGCCTCCATCAAGGTTTTCAACCCACAAGCTTATTATTTTTTCTTTTTTTCTTTCAGTAGGTGTGGGAAACTATGGATTTTCCCATCACATACACCTCTCTTCTTATTGAATTGATGAATTTCCCCTTGACAAAGGCTTCTTATAAATTTTAAGTCTATGACCATTAAAAAAGCAAGGAGATCCCTTCCTCATGTATGGTCCTGATTTGAATTGCGCCATTATTAAAGAATTTCTCCACTGTGTAAGGCCCAAAACATCTTATCATTGGCTTGCCTTTGAAATATTTAAACTTTGAATCATACAACAATGCCCAATCTCCTTCTTGGAAGGCCTTTTATTTGATGTTCTTGTCATTCCATACCTCCCTTTGTAGCTGAACTACCTCCGTGTGAAGAAGTGCTTGCATTCGAAACTCATCCAATCCATTTAGTTGTAGCAACCTCTCTTTTTGGGCATTTTTTAGATCTAGATTTAATTCATGTGCCATTCTTAAAGTATTGAATTCAAAATCAACTAAAAGTAGAGCTTTCTTACCATAGACTAGCTCATAAGGAGTGAATCCCGTTGTTGTCTTCCAAGTGGTGTTGTAGGCCCAAGTAGCTTCTACCAATTTATCTGCCCAATATTTCCTGTTGCTGATCACAACCTTGGTGAGGATGCTCTCTAAAGCTCTGTTAGTTACTTCTTCTTGGCCATTCGCCTGAGAGTGATAGGAAGTAGAAGTTCTATGCTTAATCTTGTGCTTCCTCAAAACATTCTCAATGAGATGAGAGGTGAACTGTGATCCCTGATCAGTGACTATTTCTCTGGGATATCCAAATTTGTAAAGCGCATTCTCCCTCAGAAATTCTGCTAGTATTTCTTCGGTTGCTACCTTCACTACTTTTTCTTCTGCCCACTTTGTTAGGTAATTAGTGTAGACTATGATATACTTCTTTTGTTCGGATGGTGGATCGATGGGTCCAAAAAATACCATGCCCCACTTTTCAAATGGCTCAAGATTCACCTGAGGTTGTAAAGAAATTTCATCCCTTTGTGTGTGTTTCCCCATCCTTTGGCACTAGTCAAACCTGCTCGCGTATCTTCTAGAATATTAGTGAAGGGTAGGCCAATAGTAACTTGCTTGCAAAACTTTGTAAGAATTTCTCTTTGTAGCAAAGTTTCCTCCACATGGGTTGTCATGACATTCAGAGAGGATATCAAAAATTTCTTGCTCCCTCACACATCGTCTTAGGATTTGAGCAGGGCCTAGCTTGAATAGATTCCCCCCAAGCCATGTGAAAGGGGAACTTTTTCTGATGATTCTGCTCCTCTCCCTGAATGAAAGATTAGGAGGGAGTCTTCCAGCAACCAAGTAGTTGGCTATATCAGGAAACCATGGTGAGAGTGCTGATATGGAAAAGAGGTTTTCATATGGAATTTGGTCATCCACCATTCCTTCTTCACCTACAGGGAGAACTAACCTAGACAAAAAATATGCAACAACATTTTCCTTTCTAGGTTGATCAACAATAGTCAAATCAAATTGCTGAAAAAGTAACAACCATCTAGTTATTCTAGCATTAACATCCGGTTTTTTCATTAAATACTTGATGGCTACATGATCAGTGTGAAAAAAGGTTGATATCCAATGACATAATGCCTGAATTGCTTCAATGCATGGAAAATGGCCAACATCTCCTTCTCAGTAATAGTATAATTCAGCTAAGCTTTGGACAAATTCTTGTTGATGAAATAAATGACATAAGGGATTTTTTCCTCTAATTGTCCTAATGTTGTCCCTATAGCTTTGTCGGATGCATCAGTGTGGAAGTGGAAATGTAGAGTCCAATTTAGACCTCGAAGGATGGGGGCAGTAGTCAACTACTTCTTAATGATCTGAAAAGCCTCTTGATAAGGACCAAACCAAATAAACTCATAATTTTTGGCAAATAACCCAAACAATGGCGAAGCCATCTTGCTAAAATCTTTGATGAACCTTCTATAGTAACTAAGTAAGCCTAAGAAACTCCTGACATCTTTCTTCTTTTGAGGAGCAGGTACCCTTTTGATGATAGTGATCTTGTTCAGGTCTACTTTTATTCCTTCTTGGGATATGGAGTGTCCTAATACAACCCCTAATTTCTTTAGGAATTCACACTTTTCTGGGCTCAAGGAGATATGCATCTCAATGCACCTTCTTAGTACTTTACCCAAATTGGAGAGAGCTTCCTGGAAGTCATCCCATATGGTGTGAAATCATCCATGTAAATTTCGACAGAGTCATGGAATAACTCAGAAAAGATATTCAGGACAGCTCTTTGGAAGCTGGTTGGGGCATTGCATAACCCAAAGGGTAGGAATCTATAAGCAAAGGAACCCCAAGGGTAAGTGAAAGGAGTCTTATCCTCGTCTTCATGGCTGATTTGAATCTGATTGTACCCACTGAACCCATATAAGAAGGAAAATAACTTCTTCCCTGCAAGGCCATCTAAGACTTGGTCTATAAAGGGCAAAGGGAAATGGTCTTTCTTGGTGGCTTTGTTAAGTTCTTGATAATCAACATGAATTCGCCACCTCCCATTCTTCTTTAGGGCTAGGACAAGAGGAGATACCCACTCACTATCGAATATAGGATATATGAACCCCGCATCCAATAGTTTCTACATCTCCTCTTTGACTATGTCCTTTAGAGTCAGGTTCATCCTTCTTTGGGGTTGTCTCATAGGCTTGCATCCTTCTTTGATGTAAATGTGATTTCTGCATACTGAAGGATGCTCCCCTTTCATGTCCTTGTAATCCCAAGAAAATGTTTCAAGATTTTCTTTCAAAAGCTGTCATAGCTGCTTCTCTTCTTCATTTGAGAGGTTTGGGTTGATTTTTAGGGGATTGGATGGGCCAAACTTGATAGCCTTGGTGGTTTCAGAGGTCATCTCAACTAATCACACTTCTATCCAAGGTTGGATTTCAGACTCTTTGGCTAGGTTTTTGAGGGGAGCATTAGTGGAGGACTGGTTTTGAATGCGATGGTCAATGAGTTCATCTTCATCAAGCTTCCCCCCTCTAAGGATAACATCTATGGTACACATAGGGGCAGTGTTATATAACTCACCTTCTTCATCCTCCAACCATATAGGCAGATCATGATCAATGGAAGGTTGGGTTGGAGGATATAACACTAATTGTTTAGACAAAGGCCCATTTTTTATAGTGCCCGGATTAGGGGATTTTTGAGGTCTAAAATGGGCCTCCTAAGAAAAATTTATAATGAAAATAAACATTGTAAGAACCAATATGATTTAAGATGATGATGTCAACCATGGGGGATAATTCACCATTTTTTAAACATAAAGGTAAAAAGATTAAAAATAATAAAATAATAAAACTATTTTTTAAACTTATCTCACAAATTTTTTACTCAAATTTCGAGCAGGAGTACTCATTGGATGAACAATTTAATTCCTCATCCAAGGAGTACCCATGTTGCATACTTTTAATGGACCCTGCTACACAAAAAATGAGAAATACATGAAAAAATGTGATTGCAATCACGTTTTTCATGTATTTCTCATTTTTCTTGTAGTAGGATTCACTAAAAGTATGCAACATGGGTGCTCCTTGGATGAGTAATAGCAGGCTCACCCTGCTAATACCCACAATAACACACTCAGATGCATATACGATGCATGTTTCACTTTCTGCCAATACAAATTCTCTTTCTCGACAAACTCAACATTGATGTGGAAACACTTTTCTTCCTTTATTGGTTATAAAACCAACCAACCCAGAATTCACATCTATGTGCAGAAGATTATAATTTTCAATCAAGTTTGTGGCTATGAAACCATACTTTAAAACCCATTTCATGCAATCGAATAAATATTCGATTTTGTAATCAACTCCCAAAAGTCCTCGGACTTTTTATGAAATCTAAATGCACAATATATGATTTTGTGCAAGACCCAATTTATAATATAGTTCTATGGTTAACCAACTCGTATTAAACATATTATATTAAAATATATTACGTCCTCCACGTTGATGGTCTCAAATGCTATAACCATTACAATAACCCTTTGACTTTATATTAAGACACCAGCAAATATATGAATTCGTTTGGGTCCCACAGCAACATACCTCATCAACATTCACTAGTGGAAAGAATTCTTACGTTAACAACCCTACATCTTCAACTGTGAACGCCCTTAGATCTTCATCTCAATGCATCCAATGAATATCGCATTCATTTGGCTCTCAAATTTTAACACACAATCTTCACGTGAAATTCATGGTTTTTAAAAACCACCTCTACCTTATGTGTCAATCAAAGACCTTTATCGCGTCCAAAATGAATAAACTGCTTACCAGATTTTTCTTGTGCGAAAACTGGTTGTGGATTTTGAAACCCACCTTCACCGTTGATTGCTCACGGACCTTCGAACCCGTATTTCCATTCTTTAATCCACTTCTTGATCTCGAACAGGCTAAAACCCTCAGTCATTCATGATGCATTCAATTGAAACCCTCCATCTCTGTGTGTAATTTAATAATAATGAATTTATCTCAATACAGGAATCGGAGTTCTCAAATTCTTTGAGAAAATTCACAAAAATTAATATAAATTGATATCGATTTCAACAAGGAACTCAATGTTCATTGATTTCCCCCAAACCTTTGTACCGAATTAAATTCTCCATGGGATTTTGTCTTGTGGCTTCAACACACTAAATCGATATCGATTAATGCAATCAGATCCGCTATCGATTCCACTCACCAACTCTTGACACAGGTTTATATCAATAGAAAACATATTCCTGAAAAGATTTAAAACCCCTTTATACAGAGGCTTATACAAAATGTGTGACTCAATGAAGCTCGAAGGAAAAAAAATTGGTTCTCGACGCAAAGAGTAATAATTCAAATTTCTCCACAATATAATAACTCAGGAAAAAAAAATCGAACCCTCCTTTCTGTTTTACTTAAATCAATTTCAATTCGTTGTGTAAGCATAACAGAGTTTATAAATAAACCCCTCTTTTGAATACTGTGTATGGAAACAACATTATACTTGGTACTGTATAATTTATATCAATAAAAACCCAAATTGTGAAATCGATCACCCTGTGATCGATTCACAAAATTCTACAATCACTATTAAACACACAATCTTGTACAGTAACTCCACACACTATAGAATTCATAATTGAATACAAACTCAGAACTGGATTCTCTATATTTCTTTATTAGTATGAACCCTTGGTCGAAGTGTACGAAAAAGGACCACTTTAGCTACGCATAATTAATAGCCCTAACAACAAAAGTGGCTGCCAATATCTTCAGATCTGCGGTTAGTTGAACATAAAAGAGCTGCAAAAACCAGATCTATGCATGGAAAGACATTAAGCAGAAAAAACAAGGGTTTGCTCCATATACCAATAGACAAGACAAGAACAATTTTTAAAAGAATTTTTATATTAATTGGGCACCTGGGAGGAAAACAAGAAGGCGTATCCAATTCTCCTCAGTGGGATGGGTTCTTGGAAGTCCTCAGCACTTCAGATCTAAAATCTCTCTCTTGTTGGTGTAGAAAACCCACACAAAGAATGGAACTCAAAGGGAGCTCTCACAGCAAATGGCAGAAAATGGTGACCAAGTGTATAGATCCAGAGTGATCTAATAGGCAACAAAAGGTGAAGAATGGTGGGAAAAACCCTCCTATTTATAACAAAATATTGGGTCATTCTAGATCTTGGTGCATGATTAAAATAATGTTAACCAAATCTAGATCCACCTTTTATGGGATATTTTATTATATTTGTTGGAGGGAAAAGGTATTTGACTTGGGTCAAATCCCTTGATTTGTCAAAAATAAATAAATAAATGATTTATTTATCTTTTTAACGAAGCGGTTAGAAGATAATCAAATAAATAATGATTTATTTAATTATTTAAGGAAGTGGTTGAAAGATAATTAAATAAATAATGATTTATTTAATTATTTGTGAGTGATTTGGTCATATTTAACAAGGAATATTATCTAAATAAGGTTTAAATAATTATTCCTAGAAAATAATAAGATAAATAAAGGTTTATCTAATTAATTTCTTTGATTTTGGGTTAAACATGACTGGGAATAATAATTAAATTATGGTTTAATTAATTATTCCATGAGGAAAATCAAACAAATATGGGTTTGTTTAATATTTCCTTTTGGGTTTTCTGTTTTAACATAGTGAAAGTGGTTTTAATTAGGGTAAAACTGGTCTTACATGGTGTACTTGGGTCCATCTAATGATAATAAGTTAGATGACCAAAAAATGGTGTAACAGATTGCCCCCCAGCGTGCGAGTGTCAGGAGCAAATCGTATGACCGAAGTACATTGTAAGAACACAATCACTAGACAACAAAAAGGGATGTCAGAGAGAGAAATGTGAGGTAGATAGTGTGCTGAAGGACTAGACCCTGAGGAGACGAGACTCGCAGGTGCAACAAGTCTCTTTTTATGAGAGGGTACCTGTGCTGAAGGCGGCGGGGGAGGCATACCTATGCCTGCTGTGACAAAGTAAAAAAGAATAGTGTGTCCTATAAACAAGGGACCGAACCATAAAGTACAGCCGGCATAATCATGAGCCAGATAAAAATACAATGAGGAATCCCATATACATGTTGTGCCTGGGATAACAGCCAGGACTTGTACAATAATATCTGAGTACATGAGATACAAATACAACCCGAATGCCCCCTGTAAATGGGGAAGGGCTCACAAAATCTGACTGATACATGCAAATCAAAGAGGCGCTGCAAGTGGCTAAGGCCAACATCATCAAATATCTGGAGCTGCATCGAAGGCTGCAAAGAAGAGGTCATCCGGGCATGTGGGGGGCTACCTGCAGGGCCAATCCCTCATGAGGGTTGAGACATCTCACACACACCCGGGAATCATCAAGAGCTGCTGTTGGATCACTGGACCATCAAGTATCACAGTACGATCATGCGAAAGGGCTGGGCTAGTCAGCCAACGAGAAAGGAGAATGTCCCTTTGCCCCCGATCGAGGCACCGAACAAGTGGAAAGTGGAACCAAGGTACACGCCCTCTAGACACAGCCTGGAATGAATGGTGATGTCGATAGAAGGAGATGCTGCCATAGGTGAGGCAATGAAGTCCTCAACTCAGACGCAGCGAGAGAAAGAGTAGAGTGACGAACGGAGCGACACTAATGATGATGGTGGAAATGGGAAGGATGGAGTGGCGAATGGACGACTTCCCTTGTTAGAGCATAAAGGGCATGAATGACATGGCAACGACTGACACAATATCGAAAGGGACAGGGGACAGTGGGGCTGAAGGTCATGAGATGCGACACAAGAGAGGAACCAAGAAAAAAAGAATGGAGGGCTATAGTATGGTGTAAAAGGATGCAGGATAGACTCCATGAATGCAATGATGACTCAACTCGGATGCTCTAAGCAAGGGCGACTAGATAGTGCTACCACACAATAAAGGCCCCAATGGGGGGTCATAGAAGCATGAGTACAAGGTGGGTACTCATGACGAAAATCAACACGAACATGGACAAGTAAGGGGGCGATATGGTGCCCCAAGTACAAGTGTCGTAAGTGAGGAAATTTGATTTTAAGGAGCGGTGAAGTGACCCTTCGTGGAAAAAAGTGTCCGGGTGAAGTATCAAATCACCAAAAACTAAGTAAAACCCATTTGAGAGCTCGGTGAGATCTATCCAGCGGTGCTGACGGTTCGTCGAACGGGGCTACGGTGTGGTCGCAGCAATCGAAAGAAGAAACAGGGGTTCTCTTTTAATGAGGCAGTTTTCCCTCCAAAATCATTCATTTGCTATTGTTGCTGTGGTGAATGTGGAGAGGAGAGAAGGCCCTAAATCTTGCGGCGAACGTAGCGGACAAACCGACCGTTGGAATCGAGATCTGTCAGTTGCAGGTAAGAGGCCTAACCTTTCTCTTGCATTTTGATGGATTAAATTTTCAGTTTAGGGCCCAGAATCCCAGAAACAACCCCTCCTTCATCTCTACGGCCGGGTCACACTTTTTAGGCCAAAAAGTACGACCGAAATGGGTTTCGAGCAAAAAATCCGGCACAGGAGATGAGGGTTTTAGTAGTGCTATTTTATGGCTAGAAGTTGGGTTTGGTGTTTAGTTGTGGTTCCCGTCATGGTGACAAAAATGATGTGTTTGTGCAGGTATGGCAGAGTTACGGGTCAACTGGAGAGAGAGGGATCTGGGAACACTTCGGGCAGAGATCCAGGCGGATCGGGGCGTCCGTCGTGTATTGGCCAGATTTGGGGTTCTCAAGTTTGTGGAGAACCCGTTGATGAGAGCAGGGGAACCATTACTGGCCCGGATTATCAGTTATTGGGATCCAGATCAGGAGATCTTTGTAGTGCAAGGGCACAGGATCGAACTAACGGTCCAGGATGTGTACTTCCTGACCGGCCTCCCACCACTGGGGATAGTGGGAGACACGCAGCCAGTGTTGCCGCGGGGGCGGCATATCATGGAGTTTGTGGAACGCCATTGTCGACCGGGTCTTCAAGTCAAGGGGACTCAAATATCGGTCGGGGATCTAGAGAGGCTAGAAACCGTCACGGTGTCCACCGGTGGCTGTCTGGGTAGCCGGAGGCTTTATCACATCACTGGGGGGCAGATGATGATAGTGGAGAGTGTGCTGGGTGGGACCTACTATGGGTGCGCCCAAATGATGTTGGTGTCGCTAAAGCGATAGTTGTCACTATGCAGGCGGCAGGTGAACCATGATTACTCATATGGGACTTTATTGTGTGCCTTCTTCTTTGAGAAGATCTCGACCTTGAGGCCTTGTGTACAGCTTCCAGATGGGGGCCCGAGAGAGCCCAGGATGTGCCGTTGGGGACGGCTACTGTGCAGAGGAGGAGGAGGGGCGGTCGGGTGAGTGTTTCGACCTGAGTTTTTTGCCCATTGGGATCAGATGCCATTGTACATAGACGACTATCCCTATAGTGGGATGAGCTACTGTGGAGATCCGGACCTGCCACTTCCGCCTGGTCGAGTCTGGGGGCCCGATGGTAAGTGACAGATTGCTATTCTTGTGTGGGCATGTTAAATTTTTTGAATAGTAATTAATGGTACTGATTCATGTACTTTTGGTATGCAGATATAGCACCGGTAAAACCGGCCGGATATATGGGACGACCGGCAGCGTCTGGAGCTACAGGTCCAAGTGGGTCGAGAGCGGCGCAAAATGAGGATGCAGCCGCCCTGCTGGAGGACATCCGTCGTAGATGCGAAAGGTTGTTGACCGGAGTATCGGAGCGCGGGTGGCAGGACTTAGACGACCAGTTCATAGAGCCATGTGTTGGTCTACCCTCGGAGTGGCGAGGTGTCATGCGGCGCATGGCGATGGCCGGTCAGGCTATGCGCGATCTACATGCTGCAGGGGCAGAGCCATTGGCTCGGGATCCTCCAGATAGTGATTAGGGGTGGGGCATGTGGTGCCCCCTATTATGTATGTAGGGGCAGGTGGTGCCCCCAGTTTTGGGTTTTTTGTAACATGCTATGGGCATGTCATATGTATCAGAGTAGATGGACTCTAAACACATGTTTTGCGACACATATTATGGATATGCATCGTTTTTTGATGGTTATGAATGTTATTGTCTTGTATGAAATGTGTGTGATAAATACCAATCTAGAACATGGTTTGCAATACTATCTACATAGTGATTCTGTTCTCGAGGTACATGGTTGAAAGTTATGGTTTCAAATGCACGTATCAAGATTTTCACTCGTAAATAGTGTCTAAACAGCATAGGGTTATGCACACGATAAACACCATTTAGTTGCATTACAAGAAGCAGGGAATCCAAACGAACGTGCAGATGGAGGATGCGATGAAAGAGGGCATCAGCTAAGAGACCACGCACTGCATCATATTCGGCCTGATTGTTGGTGGCAGAACCAATGCATACCCCATTAGAAAGAACAAGGGCATGCAAGGGGGTGAAGATGGCCCAACCTGCCGAGGCTAGATTCCTGGAGTAACGACTTGCACCATCGGCGTAACCGATAAAGGGTGTGGACGAGGGGTCCTGCGGAATGGTGTGACAAGACAACAAATGAGGGGAGGAGAGGCAATGACGGCAGCGTGAGTGCACAGAAGTCATCGGGCGGCAACCGCGGGAGGGAGTGCAAGGAGCAGGATGACTATGACTCATATACAAACTAGAGGGTGGTATATGAGGGCTATCGGAAGTATGGTGAGGACTCGGGCTGCGGAGGTCAACAGAGACATGGGTGGAGTGATCTCGTGTATGGGTAGGAAAGGGGTGGTCAAGGGACACAACAGGGGAGGATGCAGGGGGGCTAGGCTCCAAGTGTCTCGCAGAGGAGGATAGGTAAAGAATGGTTACAGTAGACTCCGTCATCTGAACATCAGGGGGGGAATGTCGATGGGAGCGGGGGGATCCTCAGGCTGGCCTGAAGCGTACTGCGCGAGGATGGGAGAGGCGGATTGATTTTGTTCAACCTCATACTCTCGGATTACCTCTAACGAGGCACGGTAATGCGTCAGGTGAGAAAAATGGTGGGAGTAATGGCCATGAATGCCGCACAAAGCACAGGGCTTGTTGGTGCGGAGAGTCTTGGGGTTCTTGGTTACGGACGGAGAAGGAATGGAGGCTTCAGGGACCGTAGACTCGGGGAACGCGACTTTAACCATGGACTGAATACGGGGTAACTCAGGACAAGCATGGGTGGCATGAGCGGTGACATCACATAAGGCGCAAGGCTTCGCGGGCGGAGAAGGGGCCGGGTCAGTCGTGGTGGTCTTGTCTTTAGGTGCCCCCTTGCGGGCTTTGCCTTTCTTCCCGGGAGCCGTCACGACAGGAGAAGGGTCTTGTGGAGGTGCTGGGGGCACAGTGGCAACGGAGGAAGCGAGGGGGACCGGTTGAACTGGTGTCAAAGCCATGTAGGGTTTGGGGTGACCAGGAGGGGTAGCGGCTGGAGGATCAAGGTACCAGACCGGTATGCCTAAGGTCAGGTTAGAGAGAGAGAGGGTGGCCATGACGAGGACAAAATATACTCCGGGAGGGGGAGCCAGGAAAGGTATCTGTCCAGCAGGGTAATGACCAGGAGGGATGGCTCTGAGATGGTTAAGGCCTGGGGGAACCGATCCAGGAGGATAAAGGGGTTCAGGGGGATACCGACTATGGGGATTTATGAAAGGAGGAGGTCCGGTGGGCGAGATGAATGGCTAGGAGCGGGTTGCGGAGGGCGAGGGAGGTTGCGACTAGCGGCGGCGCATGGGCGACACGGGATGATTGATGAACCTACAGATTCGATAAGGCTGGGATCTAAAGATAGGAGGAGGAAGGTTAGGGAAGGTTCCAAGCGAGGAGAATCTTTGAAAGCGAGAACCTTTGAGTGAGGTGAGAATCGACGATTTGTTTTGTGGCTACGAAGAGATGGTCGTCTCGAGTGGGTACGAATTTTTGCTCATGATATGTCAAGCTGGTCGGCAATGGTGGACGCTCTTTCCATTATGGGGGAAAAATGTACGAGAGAAAACCGTGGATGGGACGCGGACATAGCATAGGTGTGGCTTCGGCCCAATGGGGTGTTGTGGTCTAGCGGGGCGTCGATGACTTCGGCGTCAGCGCCGACGGAGTCTTACCGGCGAGGGTGATAGGACAATTACGAAAGAGGCCAATGGGCTGGGAGGCATGGCCGTCCCATGCTCGAAGGGTGATCGTGGAAGGGGCCAACTCAGGGGATTCGAGTTGCTTCCAAACCGAAGCGGACATCACGCAGGTGGATGCCCCCTCATCAATTATGCACCGGGACACGTTGGCGTTCCGGATCTTGACTGGGATTTGGAAGGCGACGGAAGGAGGAAGAGGAGGATGGTCCGATTGAGTGGCGTCGAAAACAATCATTTGGTCATCAGCAGGATCTACAGCGCCCACGGCAGATAATAGAGCCTTCTTTTGGGAAGGGCACGACTGGAGGAGTTCCAGTGTGGAAATGGCAGCAGGAGATTGCGCCAAATCATCTACTATACTATACGAATGAGCAGCTCGACCGGAAGCAGCGTTTCGACGTAGGGGTCCCTTAGGAATCTTGGTATGGACCTCAACCTTGGGTTGAGGGATATGTAAGGGGCCACTAGATGTCGAAAGAGGCTCTGTAGAACCTGAAGAAGGAGGCTCGGGGGCAGACTGAGCAGGAGGCTTGGGGTACTGGCGAGACCGAGTTTGAAGGTGAAGATCGATGGGCGGGTTAGGATCGGAGTGCATCATAAGGATCTGGTTATCAGAGGAACCAGAAAGGGAAGGGGGAGTGGCGACCTGGCTGTCGGGCGCTTGGGTGGCCACGAATCCTTGCTGAGGGAAGGGATCAGTAAACACAGCTGGTTGGGTAGTGGCCACATTAGGAGGAGCATGAGGGGAGGTGTGTTGTCCGCGCAATGTGGCTTGATACTCCCACATCTGCCGCATCTGGGGTAAGAGGGGACAATCGTGGGTGTAATGACCATAAACACCGCAACACGAACAAGGCTTATTTGTGTGAAGCGGCCTGTCCGGCTTGGGCTGAGTGCCCTGTTGCTGGTTGGCAGTGTTAGGGTCCACACCAGGATTGGGTCCACGGGTACCAGGGGCAGATGGGTTTTGATTGCCTCTCCGCCTTCTTTGGGAAGAAGGGGGATTGGTCGCACCCTGCTGTGCAAATACTTGCCCTGGAGGGGGCTGTAAGTGCTGTTGTGGGTTTGGAGGAGGCAAGGGAGATGGAAGCGCATATGTTGGAGAAGCTGGCGCACCAGGCTGCGGGTAAAGGTAATGGTTAGGTTGGGCAACATTGAGGTAAGCAGGAGGTTGGGCAAAGGGAGGAGGCATGCCATATCCTGGATACATGCTACCGGGAGGGGGAAGAGTGCTAGAGGTGCTGGCCCCTCCCTGAGGGAGACCATAGCCCATAGGAGGTTGAGCGTACGGATGGGAAAGGGCTCCAACGATACCGTCGGCGGAATGAGATGCCCCCAGGGCGTTAGCGCCGCCGGGCCTGGGGAGGTCAGGAAGAACGGTATAAACATAACCAGATTGAGCGTAGATCAGGTCATATTTCAAGGCTATTTGGAGGGTGGCTTCTTCAGTTTGAGGAAAATGGGAGGCGACATCTTTGCCGATGGGAGCTGGAAGGGTGCGAAGGAACCAGTCCATATAAACCCGATCTTCGAAGGGAGCGGCTCGACATAAGCTCTGTCTTCTTCGCCATTCCTGAACATGGGCGGAAAGGCGGGTTGAAGAGGATTGCTTGAAGGAATTCAAGAGCTCCGTGCCAGTTTCGTATCGGAGAGGGAGCTGGAAATAAGACAAAAAGGCTTGGGCAAGGGTCGCAAAGGTGGTATGGGAAGAGGTGGCTTGTTCAACATACCATTTAGAAGCTTCGCCGGTAAGCGTGCGTTGGAACAAACGAAGATGGATGGAGTCATCGGTAATGGAATTGGAGGAACACCACATGTGGAAAGATCAGACATGATTGGTTGGATCTTCTCCAGCTTGGCCTTCGAATTTAGGGATGTCGGAAGGGAGCTTGGTTGGCATGGCAGGCCAACCAACATCGTGGCGGATAGGATCGTTGATCAACTGATTGAAATCGGGGAGGCTGAGGCCTGCAATTTACGGCAGCAACGGGGTGGCCGGGGTCGTTCCTATGGCGGTTCCGCTAGTAGTCGGGCCGGCATTAGGGCTAGGAGAACCGCTAGCGTTAGGCCCTGGACCAGACATGGTGGTAGGGGAGAACCAGGAGGAGAAGGGGAACCCGATGAATCAGGAGAGGAGTCGGAGTGTGGACTCGGAGGAGGACTGGCTCGACGATGGCGGGTCGGAGCAGGTCGATCGACCGGAAACTGAGGGTGAAGGCCAAGAAGTCTCCGGGAAAGGCGCCTTGGGGGCGTAATGACAACAGGAATAAGGAAACCGACAGGGGCAGAAAGGGACAGAAACAATTGAGGTCAAGGGCAGAAAAGGTGCAGTGACAATTGATTTTAGAGTCTTTGCCAGGCGGTGTTAACCAGGCGCTTCTTCGCTTAGGGTCAGTGTGTGGCGTGTGTTAATTTTAATTTTTAAACCCTTTCCGTTTTGAGAGCAAGAAAAAAGTGTGTTGCGTAGCTGAAAATAAACCTACAGAGAACAGTATATAATGCTGAAATAACAGAAAAATAACAGCTACTTGTGCATCTATCTAACCCAAGAAGGCGGGTCTCTCAAAACTAAACTGAAAAGAAAGGGAAAAATCTAGGCAAAACACACGAAAAAGAGGCCAATAGATCTAAGGTCAAAAGGGACAGGGATCTAAAGGATAAAGCTGCTGAAAAGAGGTGCAGATCACAGCCAAAAGACAGAGGCAAGGTGGCTGGAAAAAGGAAGGAAATCAGCAAAAAATGGAGGGGGCAAGGTGGAGGCCCTAAAAGTAGATCCAAACAAATCTTCAGGAGGTGATTTGAGAGGTAGAAGAGCTGATTTCAAAGGATCTGAAAGGGAGGTAACAGATCTGGAAAAAAGGAGGTTGAAGCTCTGAAAAACAGACGGCTGAAACAACTAAAACTCTTCCACAAAAAGTGGAGGGTACTAAAGCCCTAGGGGGCTAGGTTCCCACTTAGATGAGTAAAAACAGATCAGAACTTGGTCAAAGCGGGCTGAGACAGAGGCTGGAAGACCCTGACAGAAGCTGCAGCAAAACCCAGAAAAATTGTAGAAAAATCACTGAAAAACTGGCAGGTCATAGGTTCTGACCTATTTTCAGTGCAGGTCGCAGAAAAGGGGCAGAAAAGTGCAACCTGGAGGTCCAGGTCACATTTTATGGGCCAAAAAGTGTGACCCCCCATTCTGGTTGTCTCGGCGGTAGATTTTCAGAAAAGTTGACGTCTCAGTTGCGGCTGGTGTCGCTTACCTGCGCAATAGGGCTAGAAACACACGGAAGTTAGAAATTTTGATGTTTTAGGGTTTTATGTGAGAAAAACAACATAAAAATAGGAAAAATAAACAGCTGAAAAGAAACCCTAGGGTCTGAAGTAGCTGGATATGCAGGAATATGAAAAAAGACAGCGGTCGTAATTTAAAACCCGTGTGGAGTCACCATTTGTTAGTATGAATCCTTTGTCGAAGTGTACGAAAAAGGACCACTTTAGCTACGCATAACTAATAGCCCTAACAACAAAAGTGGCTGCCAATATCTTCAGATCTGCGGTTAGTTGGACATAAAAGAGCTGCAAAAACCATATCTATGCATGGAAAGACATTAAGCAGAAAAAATAAGGGTTTGCTCCATATACCAATAGACAAGACAAGAACAATTTTTGAAAGAATTTTTATATTAATTGGGCACCTAGGAGGAAAACAAGAAGGCGTATCCAATTCTCCTCGGTGGGATGGGTTCTTGGAAGTCCTCGGCGCTTTAGATCTAAGATTTCTCTCTCTTGTTGGTGTAGAAAACCCACACAAAGAATGGAACTCAAAGGGAGCTCACACAGCAAATGGTAGAAAAGAGTGACCAAGTGTATAGATCCAGAGTGATCTAATAGGCAACAAAAGGTGAAGAATGGTAGGAAAAACACTCCTATTTATAACAAAATATTGGGTCATTCTAGATCTTGGTGCATGGGTTAACCAGATCTAGATCCACTTTTTATGGAATATTTTATTATATTTGTTGGAGGAAAAAGGTATTTGACTTGGGTCAAATCCCTTAATTTGTTAAAAATAAATAAATAAATGATTTATTTATCTTTTTAAGGAAGTGGTTAGAAGATAATCAAATAAATAATGATTTATTTAATTATTTAAGGAGGTGGTTGAAATATAATTAAATAAATAGTGATTTATTTAATTATTTGTGGGTGATTTGGTCATATTTAACAAGGAATATCATCTAAATAAGGTTTAAATAATTATTTCTAGAAAATAATAAGATAAATAAAGGTTTATCTAATTAATTTCTTTGATTTTGGGTTAAACATGACTGGGAATAATAATTAAATTATGGTTTAATTAATTATTCCATGAGGAAAATCAAACAAATATAGGTTTGTTTAATATTTCCTTTTGGGGTTTCCTTTTTTAACATAGTGAAAGCAGTTTTACTTAGGGTAAAACTGGTCTTACATGGTGTACTTGGGTCCATCTAATGATAATAGGTTAGATGACCAAAAAATGGTGTAACATTTCTGAGAACTCTGATAATTACGCCGAATCCTTACTCTCCAGGCCTGATCTTCAATTCGATGGCCCTTCTACACTTACTACTCTAACTCTGTCTCTCCATATCTGTGTGTCCTTAAACACCTTTGAGGCTTACCTTTATACAAATTGATAATGAATCGATTCAGCTCCTTCAATGACTCAACAAAACTCTTGAGATCCTCAAAATCCTAAAATCTAGGCTTAATCCCTAAATTTGTTGAGACTGATTCTAAATTCATTCCTAAATCTGAACTGTCTCTTGACATTCCTAATTAATCAGATTCCCCTGTTCTCTAATCATTCCAGAACGGTTACAATTTTCTCTCAATGATTAACTAAAATTATTTAAAACCTACTCAATTTATTACATAAAATATAACTCCCTTGAAGACTCAAAACCCCTAAGTCTAACAAAATACAAGGATTTTTATTTTAGCCTAATGCCCCTGCATCAGAATCCCAAGGTTAAAATAATCATGATCTCCTGATCATGTGCTGTCAGTCCTTGTCTTCCTGGATCCCACACTTTGTTCTGCAACTAATCATCTGCTGCAATATTCTTCTTCTGCACCTCTCCAGGCTTCCATATCTTATGTTGCATATTCTCGCTTGCTAAGCTTTCACAGTCTGTGATTGTCTTGTTGTTGTTTTTGCTGCTTCTTTGCCTTCTTGTTGTTGTCTTCTTCTGAGACACTTTTACCATCAGCGTTCTTATCAATTCAATTTCCTGATCTAATTTATCTTCTGACTGCTGGATACTGCTCCATCTTGATTGTTGAACTCTTACTTCTGCTTGCTGAACTCTGGCTCCTGCTTACTGAGTTCTTACTTCTGCTCCTGATTGTTGAGCCCTTGCTTGATACTGCTGCCTTTACTCCGACTCTTGCTCTTAATTGTTAAGCCCTTGCTTCCACCCTATCATCCATACCCTCTTGTTTTCTGCAACAGAAAAACTCTTCCTGATTATCACTTGTGACAATTTCTTCGTTCTCTGCCTTCAACAATTCTTTGGACTAGAATTTAAATTGCCAGTCACTGTCATCATCTCTTTTCTTCTCCTAGACTAAAAAGTCTTTAGTCCTTCCATCATTACCTGCAATCATAAAACAAACATCAAAATTATAAAAATTTTGTGTCTCTTACTCCTCTTCCGGCAACACTTCAAATTGCTGCTCTGACATTTCTTCCGGCAACACTTCAATCTGTTGCCCTGTCATTTCTTCTACCAACACTTCAATATGTTGTTCTGTCACCAGCACATTAGTATGTTGATTCCAATTCTTCAAATAATTCTCGAGACTGTCAGCTAGTCTCTCTTCTGCATCATCCTTCTCAAGGATGTCTCTCTGCTCTGGTTCATAAAAATGAACCTTTTCATTCTCACTCAACTATGCCTTTACACTCTAAACACTTATTCTCTATGTTTCTATCCTCTTCTCCAAAACACTTAACTCATGCCACAAATCTGTCATCTCATCTGAGAAAACATTTATACAATATTCACTATCTTCCTCTTTATCACAAGTCAAGTTTCCTGCTGTCACTATCTCTTCATCTTTCATCAAAATAGAATTCTGATCTTCCAACCCTGCAATAATTTTAGTTATCTTTCCATCACTCTCCATTTGTCCATTTAACAAAATTAATTTTTCATTATCAATAAAAAATTCATCATCATCAAACACAATTGTTATATCTTCATTGAAACAATTTCTTTCACAAAACAAGGAATTTATGAATTCCTTTTGTTGCAGTAATTCAATCTAATCTTCATCTAGAAGATAATCATCATATCTTTCTTGGAAAATTTCAGCTTCACTCATTACAGTTTCACCACATGAATTGTTTTCTTCAATACCCGCATTCTCACACAACTTGTCAGTTTTAATACCATGAGACCTCATGGTCTCATTTGATGACTTAATCACCAAATCCTCCTGCCGTTCCAAGCCTTCTATACAATTCATAAATTCTTCAATGGTCCACTCTTCAATCTCCTCCAACTTTTCAATTGATTGCTCAATTCCCAGCTTCTGGCCATCATCATAATTTAAATCTCCTCTGCTTCCAATATATTGAAAAGTAAAACTTTTCTCCAACTGTATTTGGACATTTTCAAAATATATGGCTGTCCCATTTTCTTCTTCTATGACAATATCAATAGTTTTTCCTTCTCCACATGTTCTTCCTGCAAACATACAAATTTTGTCAGATGTAAAGTCATTCAACCTCTTGGTCTCAATTGAATTTTCAGTCTTCAAGTCTTTCTCCAAATACTCAATCATTCTGAGTAATTTCTCCTTCAGCTCAGCATTTATCATTTGCTCTCTCTTCATTTGTAGCTTGTGCCACTTTATCTTCCTTCTTATAAGAAAACCGCATCTCTGGTCTTCCTCTATAATCATTTTAAATTTGTTGAACTATTCCCTGATCTCAGCTACCTCTTTCTAATACTCTTTCTTCTTTAACTGTCTCAGTATGCCATCTGTCTTGGCATCTTCTTTATTCACTTTCATTATTTTGTGGCCTCTCTCAGAACCTCTATCATCTCTGCTATGACTACCAGTAGCCATCTTCTCCCTCATGAGTTCTCACTCATTCATCATGGGCTGCACTGAAACCTCTGTAATAACAAGTCCTCCTTGTTACAACTTACCTCACCAAACCTTTCTCTGGATCTGGTCTTTTGGCAAGTACTGGTCCACTATGTCTGGAACCTTCTTGAGCACTCTCTCTGCTCCTTTAGGCTTCACTCCTCTTCACCCTCTCAAGAACACAATTGTTCTTTTCAACCAACCTCTATTGGAATTCCTCTAGGTTCTTCCACACTCTTTTTCTCCTTAGAAACCTTCATTGGCTTCTTTCATCACTGCTTTTCAAAGTTGTGATCTTCTTGCTAAGATGTTCCTCGATTGTCTGTAATCTAAATTTATAAACAAAACCTTCAAACAAAATCAAAAATACCTCACCTTCAAGGTATGTTTCAACCTCACTTGAAATTTCTTCTGCAATCATTCAATACTTTGCTGCACTGCATGCTATCCTGTCAGATTTAGATCTGATCACTTTGTGATCACCTTTATACCTGTGTTCACATCTTCAGAACATAACTTGGCAATATTCAAAACACATTTCCCTTAAATTTAGATTCTGCAAACCTGAATACCTTCACTGCATATCTAATCAATCTGCAATCACTCTTAAACATATTTAAAACTTCAAATTTTCTTCACTGCTTCAGTACATATGCATTTCAAAAATTAATTTTCAAAAAGATCCTTCTTGCTCTGATACCACTTGATAGCAGGCTCACCTTGCTAATACCCACAATCACACACTCAGATGCATATACGATGTTTCACTTTCTGCCAATACAAATTCTCTTTCTGGGCAAACTCAACATTGATGTGGAAACACTTTCCTTCCTTTACTGGTTAAAAAACCAACCAACACAAAATTCACATCTATATGCAGAAGCTTATAATTTTCAGTCAAGTCTATGGTTATGAAACCATACTTTAAAACCCATTTCATGCAATTGAATAAATATTCGATTTTGTAATTAACTCCCAAAAGTCCTTGGACTTTTTATGAAATCTGAATGCACAATATATGATTTTGTGCAAGACCCAATTTATAATATAGTTCTATGGTTAACCAACTCGCATTAAACATAATATATTAAAATATATTACATCCTCCACGTTGATGGTCTCAAATGCTATAACCATTACAATAACCCTTTGACTTTATATTAATACACCAACAAATATAGGAATTTGTTTGGATCCCACAGCAACATACCTCATCAACATTCACTAGTGGAAAGAACGCTTACGTTAACAACCCCACATCTTCAACTACGAATGCCCTTAGATCTTCATCTCAATGCATCCAATGAATATTGCATTCATTTGGCTCTCAAATTTTAACACACAATCTTCATGCGAAATTCATGGTTTTTCAAAACCACCTCTACCTTACATGTCAATCAAAGACCTTTATCGCATCCAAAATGAATAAACTGCTTACCAGATTTTTCTTGTGCGAAAACCGGTTGTGGATTTTAAAACCCACCTTCACCGTTGATTACTCACGGACCTTCAAACCCGTATTTCTGTTCTTTAATCCACTTCGTGATCTCGAATAGGCTAAAACCCTCAATAATTCACGCTGCGTTCAATTTAAACCCTCCATCTCTGTGTGTAATTTAATAATCATGAATTTATCTCAATACAAGAATCAAAATTCTCGAATTCTTTGAGAAAAATCCCAGAAATTAATATAAATTGATATCGATTTCAACAAGGAACTCAAAGTTCGTTGATTTCCTCCAAACCTTTGTACCGAATTAAATTCTCCACAGGGTTCTATATTGTGGCTTCAACACACTAAATCGATATCGATTAATGCAATCGGATCCCCTATCAATTCCACTCAGCAACTCTTGACACAGGTTTATATCAATAGAAAACGGATTCCCGAAAAGATTTAAAACCCCTTCATACAGAGGCTTATAAAAAACGTGTGACTCAATGAAGCTCGAAGGAACAAAAATTGGTTCTCCACGCAAAGATTAATAATTCAAATTTCTCCATAGTATAATAAATCAGGAAAAAAGAATCGAACCCTCCTTTCTCTTTTACTTAAATCGATTTCAATTCGCTTTGTAAGCATAACAGAGTTTATAAATAAACCCCTCTTCTGAATACTGTGTATGGAAATAACATTATACTTGGTACTGTATAATTTATATAAATAAAAACTCAGATTGTGAAATCGATCACCCTGTGATCGATTCACAGAATTCTACAATCACTATTAAACACACAATCTTGTACAGTAACTCCACACACTATAGAATTCATAATTGAACAAAAACTCAGAACTGGATTCTCTATATTTGCAAACACAGTAATTACATTGGAATCCTTACTCTTCAAGCCCGATCTTCAATTCGATGGCCCTTCTACCCTTACTACTCTAACTCTGTCTCTCCATATCTGTGTGTCCTTAAACGCCTTTGAGGCTTACCTTTATACAAATTGCTAATGAATCGATTCAGCTCCTTCAATGACTCAAAAAAACTCTTGAGATCCTCAAAATCATAAAATGTAGACTTAATCCCTAAATTTGTTGAGACTGATTCTAAATTCATTTCTAAATCTGAATTGTCTCTTCACATTCCTAATTAATCAAATTCCCCCATTCTCTAATCATTCGAGAACAGTTACAATTTTCTCTCAATGATTAACTAAAATTAATCAAAACCTACTCAATTTATTACATAAAATCTAACTCCCTTGAAGAATAAAAACCCCTAAGTCTAAAAAAATACAAGGATTTTTCTTTTAGCCTAATGCCCCTGCATCAGATGAGGAATTATATTTTACATCCAATGAGTTATGTTGCTCAAAATTTGAGTAAAAAATTTGGGAGATAAGTTGAAAATACAAGTTGAAAAAATAGTTTTTCTTTTTTCCCTCTAAAATATGATGATGTAATCAAACCTTATTTTATTGTTTCCATTATTATTTTATAATTTCCTTAGGAGGCCCATCTTAGACCTCAAAATTCCCCTAATGATAACTAATATAAGCGTCTGTAGTGGCTAACCAAGGTCTCCCTAAGATGAGAAAATAACCATTAAACTTTGTTTTTGGCTGCAGGACAAGGAAATCTGTAGGATACTCCCAAGAGTCAATGATAATCATAACATCCTCAACATTTCCTTCCAGAGTAATTGTGGACCGATATGGAAGTTGCAGAATTATTGTGGTTTTCCTCAAAGACCCTTTGAGATTAAGTTTCAACATAGTTTCATTGGTCATGATATTGATGGCATCCCCTAAATCAATCAGAGTGTTGGGGAATATGACACCATCTATATGTACATCAACAACTGTAATACTAGGGTCTAAGTATTTTGGAAATATCACCTTCCCTTGCATTAGGTTAGACAGTTGTCCTACTACATTGATGGTGGGGGTATCTCTCTTCCTCCTAGGTTTATTGAAGCACTTTTCTTTGATGATCCTATTGTAGATAGGGACATCCTAAATGGTCTGGAGAAGTGGTATCTTTACACACAAATTTTCCAATTCTCTTAGGAGTTTAATCTCCTCTGGGGTGTGCTGACTAGGGTGGATCAAACTCTTGGGAAAAGAAGGTTGTTGGATCTGAGTGTTATCTTCTTCCTTTTTGTCCTCAACCTCTACAGGTGGAGATGGGGGATGGTTGTCTGGGAGTACTCTTCCCAACCTAAGATTAAACTCCTCTATCTCCATAGCATAAGCTGGATGGGATGTTTCTCCATTAGGAGCCTATTGTGCCTATCTATTGTTCGGGTTCAGATTGGGTTGTGCAGGTATATGTAGCCTAGGTGGTGTAGCATGAGTAAGCTGAGGTTGAGGTTGGGGTGGACGCATTAGAGCAGGTATTGATTTTGTTAAGGCCTCTACCCTTGGGATGCATTGTTCCACTGAGGTTGTTGTGGAACATACTGCTAAAATGGTTGGTTTACTGGCTAAGGATGATATGAAGGGTTGGAAGGCCAAGTAGGATGTGTAGGCCAGGATGGAGGAGTGGGGGTGTACCAAAGTTGCATGGGTGCACTCTGATTTTTGTAATAGTAAGAGTAAGTTGCACCTTGCATACCTTGTTGATATGGGCAAGGGCCTTGAGGCCTTCTCTGGTTGATGAAACAGATTTTATCTGGAATTTTTTCCCAACCTTGATATACAACTTTAAGTGTAGGTAAGGAGGGACACTTTTCTATGGCATGAGTCTCTTCACAGATTAAGAAAACCTCTATGACATTCAGCGGACATTCATTTCTTTGGTGATTCCTAGTACATCTAGGAAAAAATATGGTGAGGGCTCTCTCTGCTTCCTCTTGCCTCCTTTTGACCTGCATTGTGTCCATTTGCAAAGAAAAGGTGTGCATAATGTCACTCTTGAAGTCCTCTAGCATGTTTCCAATCTCATGTTTTATGAAGGTGGAAGAGGAAGGGGTATTGGATGTACTTTGGCTAGCTCTTCCCTTCTTACTAAATGCCCTAGAATGTTTCCAGAAGACATATTTGATTGTTTCATAGGTTTTTTGGTAGATATATCCTCCTGAGAACATATTAAAGTTTTCTATCATCTCTTCACTTATCCCTCGAAGAAGTACAAGTTTAAGTGATTTAGGATCAAGAGTACAGTTGGCTCTCTTATAATTCAGTTGAAACCTCTCTTCATAATCCTCTAGGGATTCATCAGGCCCTAGAGTCATCCTAAATATCTCATCCTAGTTTCCTTGGACCTACAGTAGTCTTTGTACTTGCTGCTAAAGGTCTCTTCCATCTGTACCCAGATAGTGATGATGTCCTCAGACAGACCAATGAACCAGCACAAGGATGTATCCTTAAGGGTGGATGGGAATAACTTCAACTTCTGATCATCAAAGGTGTAGTCATAAGTCCTACAAACAAGAGAAAATTCAAACGTGAATGTGTCATAGTCCTCAGAGGTAAGTCCATGGAAGTGTGGAAGAGCTGAGGGGCTAATTTTTTTCATCTTAGTGTCTACATATGCCTCTCCTATGGGAAAGGCTCTCTGGGTCCCAGCCATGGTTAATATAGGTTAAGCAGGTCCCTCAGTTGAACTAAGGTCTTCTTCTTCTTCCCCAATAGGATCCTCAAAATATTTAGAAGGCTCTCTTGTAGGGGGTTCAATCTCACTGCCACTGAAGAAGAGTGAACGGTGGCTAGGAGATGATGTGGAGGTTTTAGGTAATGTTTGTCTTTGAGTATTCCTAGTCCTACGAGGCATGAAAATCATATCTTTTTTGTACTTTTTTAATATTTATGAAGTGACATGAAAAGAAAGGAAAGAAGAAAAGAATGCTAAAACAAAATCAAAATATCTACTAGACACCTCCCCGTAAATGGCACCAAAAAATGATGAACCCTAGTATTGCACCAAGAATGCTGCAACTCCCAAGAGTTGTCCTACTTTAATTTATCAACCCGGGGTTCGTTCAAACTTTGAGGTGACAGTGCTATATAAACAACAGATGCATTCTATTCATGTCATCCTTTTCTGCTTCACGAAAGGTGTTATTTCTTAAATTATGAGAACAACTGGAAATTAAATTTTTGGAAGGAAATGACACAAAGGAAACTAAACTAAATTTCTGGAAAGGAATGCTAAGAATGAAACTAATTTAATTTGTAGAAAACAGATAGCAGAAAGGAAATTAATTCTAAACCACACTTAACTTGGCCAAATGGCTAAACGCACTCTACCTATCCTATGATCTATCTACCATAGGAAGAAAAAGGGCTAAGAGGGCTAATGGGGGGTTTAACACATGAAATGAAGTTTGGAAGCAGAAAGAGGGGGTTAAACCCTTAGAAAACTTTATGATAGCGTGATAAATGGCTTTGGAGTGGACAGACAGGGTTAAACCCTTAGGAAAGCTTATTATAACGCAAGAAATGACTTCAGAGTGAGAAGAAATCAGAAATGCGATGGCGGAATATGATGGACAACAAAATTTGTGATGTGAAATGTCGCAATCGCAACTACGCAAGTTTAAATGGATGACAGTAAGGACTTAATGGAATGAACTAAATGGTGCACAGTGCGAAGTGCGAAGAGTGATGTGGCAGGTCGTGAATCGTAATATCGCAAGTTCACAAGGATAGCGGTAAGGATTAATGAGAATAAACTAAATGGTACGTAGTGCGAAGTGTGAAGAGTGATGTGGTGGGTCGTGAATCGCAATATCACAAGTTTACAAGGATAGTGGTAAGAATTAATGGGAATAAACTAAAATGTGTGAAATGTGATTTGCGCTGCAGTAAAGGTTGCGACTGGCGATTTGTGATGTGATAAGTTCCACGCAACAAGATTTGCGATGTGGTAAGTCTTGAGGGATGAGATTTGCGATGTGGCAAGTTCCACAGGATGCGATGTGCAATGGGGAGGATGTTGTGGTGGAAAAAGCTAAGGGTTGCAATTTTCAATTTCGCAATCGCAAAGAATGAGCGGTGAGTGTTAACGGTAGAAGGTAATTGGTGCGAAGTGCGATTTGCAATTTTGCAATATCATAATTGCAAGGAATTGGAGATAAGTGTTAAGGTAATCGTTAAATTTTGTGATTGTGAAGTGCGATGTACGGTGGTGGGAGTCTCGAGGAGAAAAGGCGGAGGTTGGGTTTTCAGTTGTTCTGTATGGTTTTTGACGTGTTTTTCATAAAAAAGGTAAGATGGCCATCAACGAAGAAAAATAGAGAAGTAAGTCTAAAGAGCTTAAGGGTGTTCGAAAGAACGGTAAGTGTAGCGCTAAGGTGAAAATTAAAGGAGAGAAATGGAAGCATAAGAGCAGTGCTTAGAATTGAAGCACACCTGTGGATTCATGTACAGGAAACAGACAGAAATGCGGGATGAAGTAGTGAAGGAAAGGATTGGACTTGGTAATAGAAATTCTTCCCTGAACTCGAACAGAAAGAAATTTTGGCATGTGGGAAGGTCTGGCCCTATTCGAACTCTATTGACAGAGATGAGAGGGGAGAGACTTGACCACAGTTTTGGAGTTTTTCCTCTATTTCACTATGAATAATAAATTAAAACTACAACAACACAAGAGCTAAATAGCAATGAAACTTATCAGAAGCAAATATAACTTAAATGACAGAGGAAAAACTAGCTAAATGATAGAAAGGAAAAAATAATAACAATAGAGAAGCTGAGGCACATGGATTGGGCCCTAAACCACGAGCCTAGCCCTCTGAACTTATATCAATCAAATGAAATTAGTATGCTCATTTCATAAAAGAATAACTGCATACATCTCTGAAAGTTTCGATCCGTGAATAAAACAAAAAGCTTCAATAGTTCACAAAAATAATTCTGAATGGAATCGAGAATAGGATAGACTAACTCTTCCTAGCTCTAGCTCTGCTCTATTTATTCTACAAGGCAGCTACCAATAGCTCCCTATAAAATGGTGATTGAGTCCACTGGACTCCAAGTAAACCAAGATTGAGTGCTCTCCTCTTTGAGTTGTTCGACTACCTCTAGAATTCGAATTGCTAGAGAGAATCCTTGGGGATCCTTCAGCTGCTTGTAGAATTCGAATTTCTAGAGAGAATATTTGGGATCCTTCAGCTACCTTAGAGGGTGGACAATCGTCCTATAATTTCTCCCTTTTCTCTCCTCCAATTATTTGTGATAAAATCTTTATAAAAAATATTAATAAATCATGATTCTCTACACTCAAACTTATATTAGGCACTCAGAGTATGTTAACCTTAATCACCACCTATACTAGCATCATAAACCCAAATAATAATAAAAATGCAAGAAAATGAGATCTAAGAAGGCAAAAAGGTGACTATTTACCCCTCCAAATATGTCTAATGATGGATCTCATCACTTAGTCTCTCGCTAAAAAAAAACACTATCCTTGGTGTTAGAAACTAGCTACTCATTCCTTGAATATCGTTGGATAAGCTTCTTTCGTGCTTTCCTCTCCTTCCCATGTAGCCTCCTCAAGTGTAAATTTCTTCCACAACACCTTCACTTGAGCAACAATTTTATTCTGGAGTAGGGTTTCTTCCCGACCCAATATACGAAGTGGTTCTGGAAGCAAGCCCCCTTTGAGCTCCACTTGTATCGAATTCTATTGAACCATGTTAGAAGGGTCATGAACATATTTTTTCAATAACGATATATGAAAAACATTATGTACTTTAACATGACTAGGTAGAGCGAATTGATATGCTATAGGACCCACTCGATCCAAAAATTAAAAGGGCCCGCAGAACTGGGGCGCTAACTTGGCACAACTGTCGGTTTTGAGGGTACTCATATGAGGCTTAACCCTCAAGTAGACGTGATCCCTAAGCTTAAATTATTTATGTGTCCTTTTTTTTCTGCAAAACTTTTCTGTCATTTTTTGGTTGTTTTGATGTTCCGCTGAATGTTGCATACTATTTCTTCCTTTTCATGTAATGCCTCTGGCCCAAGGACCAAATTTTCTTGTGGTTGGCTTTAGCTAAGTGGGGTATGGAACTTTCTTCTGTATAAATCCCATAATAGACTCACCTTTATAGAGGCTTGATAACTATTGTTATATGCAAATTCTGCTAAGTGCATAAAATTTTCTCACATTGTGGGGCTATCCATCACATACATGCGAAGAAAGTCCTCTAATATTTGATTTGTTCTTTCAGTTTGTTAATTTGTCCGGGGATGGTATGATGTGATAAAATTCATTTTTGTTCCCATCCCTCCAGACAAAGTTTTCCAGAAAGTGGATGTGAAATTCACACCTCTATCAGAGATTATCATCTTTGGTATCCCATGAAGCCTGAATATTTCCTTCATAAAAATATTTTCCGCTTGAGCTGTCCCAAAAGTAGATTGTACATGATTAAAATGTACAACCTTAGTCAACGTGTCCTTCACCACCATAACCATAATGGAGTCATATTGTTTCTTAGTCTGTGGTAACCCCGTTATAAAATCCATGGATATTACTTCCCACTTCCATTATGGAATCGAAAGGGTGTTTAGAAACCCTAAGTGGTGTTGATGCTCCACCTTGATTTGCTGACAATCTTAATGTCTTGCCAAATCCCAAATGGCCCGAGTAAGGTCTCTTATGGTATTCATCCATTACCATCTGCTTCAAAGAAAGTATGTTAGGAATATACAACCTTTGTTTATAAACAACTAATCTCTTCAGATTGATGTTATTCCCTGGAATCCCTTGTTGTTTTACATTCAACCTCAATTCCAGATAGTGGGGGTCTTGTGACAAGGCTTCCTGAACCTGTTCTTTGAAATTTTCCTTAACATTTCTACCCATGTTAGATATAACCGGATGAGATTGTCTACTTAAGGAATATTCAATTATGTTTTCTTTTCCCTTAATATGTTTTATTTCCATGTCAATTTCGCTAAGGAAAGATAACCATCTAGCTTGTCATGCATTAAAATATGGATAGATAAAGAAATATTTCAAGCTAATATGGTGAGTAATTAATACAAACTTCTTACCCAACAGATAGTGACACCACATTTTCATTGCATGTATGAAAACATCTAACTCTAAGTCATAAACTGCATAATTTTTTTCATGTTTTTTCATTTTTCTAGATTCATAGGCTATTACAACATTGTCTTGTAATGGAACCCCTCCCATCCTTCTATACAAGATTCGGTACACACCATAAATTCTTTAGTTGGATTTGCAATTTTTAGGGTAGGGGCAATAGTAAATTTTTGTTTCAGCCTCTCAAAGCTTTCCTAACACTTTGCTGTCCACTAAAATTTCATCCCCTATTTCTGCAGGCAGGTAATGGGATAAGCTAATGCGGAAAAACATTCCACAAATTTATGGTAATACCCTGCAATCACCATGAATGAACAAATTTTTGATACATCCATGGGTACCGACCAATTTAAAATTTCTTGTACCTTTTCCAAGTCTACTACCAACCAATCCATTTAGATAAAATGTCTAAAATATTGAATATTTGGCATATAAAACTCACACTTGCTATGTCTTGCATACAATTTGTGTTCTCTTAGTGTTTGCATCACTATTCGTAGGTGTTCCTAGTGTTCCTCTATGTTCTTAGAATACACGAGGATGTCATCTATGAAAACTAACACAAGTTTATCAAGATAATTGTGAAGGATACTAGTCATGAGACACATGAAGGTAGCAAGGGCATTAGTGAGTCCAAATGGTAGGACTAAAAGCTCCTAATGCCCATACCAAGTCCTGAAAGCTGTCTTGTGAATGTCTTCTTCTTTTATGTGAAGCTGGTGATAACCAATTCATAAATAAAATTTTCAAAATATTGTATCTCCACTCACTTGGTAAAACAAATCATCTATTTGTGGTATGGGGTATCTATTTTTTATGGTTAACTTATTCAAATATATATAATAAATGCACATTCTAAGGGTACCATGATTTTTCTTGAAAAAATAGTACTGGATCTCCCCATGGGGACACACTTGGTCTTATATAGCCTTTTATTAGTAGTTCTTGTAATTGAAGTTCTAACTCTAACAACTATGGTGTACTCATTCTATAGGGGGCTCTGGAAATGGGGGTGGCTCCTCACACCAACTAAATAGAGAAATATATATCTCTGCAAGGGGGTAACTGAGAAATTTCTTGAGGAAATACATCATGAAAATCTCTAATTACAAGCATACTTCCGATAGTAGCATTTTATTGTTGTTGTTCCAACTCTTGCACTTGAACCATGTAAACTTGACATCATCTTTGTGGTGTCTATTTTAATTGTATTACATAAAGCTGTTTGACAGACACAGTTTTTGGTTTCCCTCTTATTAAAACATACTTTCCCCACTCATTTTCGTATTTTATTGTTTTTTCTTAGCATTTTATTACTTCTTTCTGTTGTTCAAGCCAATCCATATTGACCAATATGTTGTAGTATCCTAAACGAAGAATATTCAAGTTCATGTATGTAAGATACCCATTTAAATTTATAGGTTACTTATTTAATTTATGAGTTACCTTTTGTTTTGTGCCTGTAGCCAATTGCACTAGCCAAGAGTGTTGAATTTTTGTTGTCTACAATTTACACTTTTCCACCACTTGTGGGATAATATAACTTAGGCTAGCTCCACGATCAATTAAATAGATACAGGTTGGTTGGAAATGATACCTTCAATTTTGATCATTTTTTATTGATGTTTAGCTTGCTGACCTTGTAACGCTACAGTAATTCGTGGAATTCTTTTGGCCACATCGTTTACTGTAGTTACCTCGTGTTATGATTGAATGTTTTGAGTGGCACGGGGATTATGTGGACAATCCAGCAGCAAGTAAGGTTCTTCACACCCCCAACATTTCAGTGGCTATTTTACTTTCCCTCCTACATCCTGCTTGTTGTTCACTTTCATGGGCTTGGATCCAGCATGTGATTGGGATATTTGATTTTCCCCATCTTTGTTAAATTTCTTTCTCTAGTTGTCCATGCCAAAATTATTCGGATAGAGTGGTTTGTGTCTTTTCTAGCTTTTTTGAGGCTTCCCTTTTTCTTTATTCTCTGAATTTTTTAGGTTATCATTTCTTTCCTTGAAATACTGATAGCACATTCGGGCCTTTCTCACAACTTCATCCATATTCTTTAGGTTCTCAAACTCAATTATTTCTTTATATATCATGGGCAGACAATTTAGGAACCTTTGTACCTTCATTTTTCCTTATTTTAACAAAGTCAAGTTTGTGAATTCATGATAAAATCATCTATGGTGAGTTGTCCCAACCTTAGCTCTGAAATTCTTTAGCAAGGTCATCATAGTACATTTCACTAAGTTATCAAGATTTGAACTTTTGTTGGAATTCTCCCCATGAGACTTTCTTCTCATCCAGGAAGTGTATGATTTTGGCCTTTAGTGAGCCCCGGTATTGCATCAAGAGTGTTGCAACTCCCAGGGGCTTCCCTACTTTACTTTATACACCCAGGTTTCATACAAAATTGGAGGTGACAATGCTATACACACAGCAGATGCATTCTGCTCATGTCATCCTCTTATGCTTTACGAAGGGGTGATACTTCTTAAACTATGAAAAGAATTGGAAAGAAAATTGTTGGAAGGACTTGACAGGGATGAAACTAACTTAAATTGCAGAAAAGAAATGACAGAAAGGAAACTAATTTAATTTGAAAAAAGGAAATGACTGAAAAGAAACTAAACTAAGTTGCACCTAGCTAGGCCAATCGGATAAACACACTCTACTTATCCTCTAATCTATTTACCATGCTATCATGCTTCTAACCATAAAATTATTCATGATAAACTAAACTTGACAAAGTGTGGCTTGCAGTTTGGAGGAAAACGGGCTAAAGGCGCTACTGGAGGCCTCACCACATGAAACAAGGCTTAGAGGTGGAAACAGGGGGTTTAAACCTTATTAAAAATTATTACGGTGCAAAAATACTTTAGAGAGGAATGATTTGAAAATTGTGATGGTGGAGTTGTGATGGAGGGCTAGCAATGTGATATGAAATATCGCCATATCGCAACATCGCAGGCTGGTGGAGAAGCAGGAGTACAGTTCAGGAGCAGGAGTTGGAGTGAAATGTGACGAGTCAGATGATGTGGCGGTGGGACCGGTGGAAAAGTACAACAGCAATATTGCTATCGGCGTTGTGAGAAAAAAGTGTTACGAGAACCAAATAAAAGATTCAATTTATGGCATGCGATGCAACGGAGTACATAGATTTATCACAATCGACGTTGGAGCAGTAAGTGTTAACAGGTATCAAGTAAAAGATGTGATTTGCGACGTGAAATGCAGCGGAGTATGGAGAGTTATCACAATCGGCATTTGGAGCGGTAACTGTTAACAGGAACCAAGTAAAAGATGATATTTTTTGATGTGCGACGTAGCAGAGTACTGAGAGTTATCTCAAGCAGTGTTTGGAACGGTAAGTGTTAACAGGAACCAAATAAAAGATGTGATTTGCGATTTGCGATGTACGGTAGCGGGAAGTTTGAGGAGCAAGGGAGGAGGTCGAATTCCAATGGTTTTCAAGCATTTTACATTAAAAATGGTAAGGCAATCGTGACTAACAAAAGCAAAGGAATAAGGTGAGCTAAATGGTTTAAGTGTTTTATAAATAAAAAGGTGGGTGCAGCAGTGAGAGTAAGAGATAAAAAGAGGAAATGGAGGGCATAACAATAGTGCGCAGATTTTGAATATAGAGATGGATAATGAAGTGAGGAGGCACCACAGATTTGCTGTAGGGTTTTAACAATAATTCCTGCAATCAACCAGCTAACTTAAGTGCAAAGAAACATACAAATATGTAAAAATATAGTGCAAAGGGAGACTGAAAAATGGTAATGCAACTCTACATTTAATCTCAGAAATAGTGAACAGAAATCAGTTTTTGGGTCTATGTAAAGGTTTTCCCTCCTCGAGCTCTATTGACAAAGATGAGAAGGAGGTCTTGATCCACAATTTTTTTTTTGGTTTTTCTCCTCTATTCTATTACTCACAAGAAAATGAAACCTATAGCAGGACACTGAAAGAAAAACTAAACAACAACTTCAAACATAAAAGAAATTATCAGAAGCGGAACTAATGAAATGACAAAAAGCGGAGAACAAATATAGTAGAGAGGTAGAGGCACATGGATTGGGCCCTAACCCACAAGTCTAGCTCTCTGAAACTGAAATTAGTCTACTCATTTCATAAAAGAATAGCCTCATACATTTCTGAAATTTTGATCACTAAGTAAAATAATAAAAATATCAATAGCTTGCAACAAAGTTCTGACCCTTGCTAGCTCTAGATTTTCTTCACTCTACAGGAAAACTACCAACAACTCCCTATAAAATAGTGATTGAGTCCACTTGACTCGAAGTGAATAAATATTGTGTGCACTCCTATTTGAGTTGCTTGGCTGCCTCTAGAATTTGAATTTCTAGAGAGAATCCTTTGGGATCCTTTGGCTCCCTATGGAATTTCAATTGTTGGAGAGAATATTTTGGATCCTTTGGCTACTTTTGAGAGTTAAGGAGGGTGGAAAATCCTCCTATAATATCTCCTTGTTGTATCCTCCAAGTTTTTATGATAAAATCCTTATAAAAATGCTAATAATTCATGATTTTCTACACTCAACCTCATGTTAGGCACTCAAAGTATGTTAGCCTTAATCACCACCTATATTAGCATCATAAAACCAAATAATAATAAAAATGCAAGAAAAAGAGATCTAAGAAGGCAAAAAGGTGACCATTAACCCCTCTAAATATGTCTAATGTTGGAGCTCATCATCACCCCCCTACTGAATGGTTTCTCATCCTCTGAGTAACTAATCCTCCTCCTGCATTTCCATCAAGGCTTTGACAGCCCCCCTGATTTCCTGAGGAAGAAGTGTGGGAGTTTCCTCAAGGGGGTAAAAACCATTATTCTTTTCTGCATTCTCCCATTCTCTATCTTGTACATCTGCTTCCTTTTCATCATTCAACCCCAGCAACAAAGGTTGTATGAGCTTTAGTCCTAACCATTGGATCTTTTTGGCCTGCATGGCCCTCTTGTATAATGGTGCCCTTTCCAATGCACCCCCGGTCTTTCTAGAGTATGGCACTCCCCATTTTCAAGGTTGCGAGGGAGGTAGTTACATCTCCTCTAGCTGGCCATAATTCCCTCATCTTCTATTTGGCTAGAAACATCATCAAAGTGGTGTATTACCTATGTTTGAGTATGAAGGTAGATTTCAACTAGTGCAGGGTCCATTGCAATCTCTCAATGGTTAAGGATGACTCCTCTTGGGCTGAACAATTCTGGTCTATAATATAAGGGTTCTCTATTTTTTCTTCACATGAGTCTCCATATCTATTTTGATCTAGTGTCCTCATTCGTCATCCAAGATGCTAGAGCCATTAACTGCATATCCCCCATTGTGGAATTGGGGTCCCAAGTATCTAGATTTTCCAGCACAAGGTTATGCACATGAAACTCCGCCATTTTTTCTTGATCAGCCATGTTAGCTTGCTTGTAGAAAACCATGAATTGCCTACAATCTTGGAAATGTAGTGATCCATGGGAGGCTAGAGTTTTGATTTGAAATATGAGGCATTTCTCCTTTAGGTACATAACATATGAGTTAGAAGGGAATATGTGTTGAAGGGCTTCTACGCATAAGTCTGCCATGGTGGCTACTTGTTGCCCTTTTTGCTGAAATTGCTCCTTCAGTGCTACATTATATGCCTATGCCTTCTGCAGCTTCTCCTTCAGAAATGTTTCTTCAATTCTTTCTTCCTCCCTTGGTGATTCTTCAATGATAACTAAGCTCATGGGAGAATTTTCTGGCTCTCTCTGACTTATCGTCTGACTCTTGTCAACTCTGAAACACATAGAGGTCTGCCTTTTTCTCTTTGCACTTAGAGGAGCTAAGGTTGAACCTATCTCTTGTCTTGAGGGGATGTGGTGCTGTGATGTGATTATTCTTCCTGCTCATTTTTTGCTACCTCTATGACTTATATTTCCATCTCTTCCATTTTTCCTTGGTCCTTTGTCTCTTCCTCTTCTTCTTCTGGTTATTTGTGTTCCTCTTTTGGTTCTTCTTCTTCTTTTTTCTCTTCTTCTTCTATTTATTCTTCCTTTACTCATTCTTCTTCTTCTTCTTCCAGTTCTTCTTTTGGTTCTTCTTCTTCTTCTCTAAGGCTAGAAGTGGAATTCTTCATTGTTTGGGTTGGTTGCTATAAAAGCTTCCCTGCTCATATTTACGAAAGAGGACCAAGCCATGGGTAGGTGAGGTTGTTCTATTGTTGTTGTTGCATGATGTCCCAAAATATGCAGTTGAAACTCACTGTTATTTTGATGCAGTCTTCCGTCAGTCTCTCTCCCTTAAAAAAAAAAACAATTTACTCGTTTGGTTGAGGAAATCCCTCTTTATTATTAGACTGCGCAGCTAAATAAATTTTTTTTTTGAAGCACTTATGTAACGTGGCTCAACTCCAGTTTCTGTTGTAGACAATTGGACCCTCTTCTTATTAACTGGTTGATACTGCATGTCTCCTCCTCTCATCCTCCTCCACTCCAACTGATCAAATTTTTTTTGCTAGCCTAGATGGTGTGTACTTCTAGTTTTCTCAGTTATACTTCACGGTGGTGGCCAAGTTAACTGGCCACCTTTCTGCCTCTTAAACTCTTAGTTTGCAAATTTAAATATTTCCAGCTATTATGAATGCATAGTGATGGGTGAGGGGCTATACCTGAGCTTACCAGTTGTTTTCAAGGCATTTGTAGGAGCTGGAATTTGGAGACATCCATCTTATATTCTGCGTTCTTCCTTATTGTCTAGTTTTCTGAGTGAGCAGCTTGTTGAATGAGAAACTCTCTGAGTGAGATGCTGATATTTCTTGTTGTTTCTTCCCATTGTAGATGCTGCATGGGGGTGCTTTAAATGCCATGGGTGGCACTATTTTCTTTCCTGGGGTCTGCTTTATCAACTCCTCTTCTTTTTTTCTTGTTGTTCATGAACAAATTTTTGCGCTGTAGGAATTCCCTGTTTTCTGTAGCAGTCTGTGTTTTTCTTTCCTTTCTACATTATGCTCTAGAATGGAGGAATGTGCTGTATGGAGGTGATGGAGGAAGTTATGAAAATGAATGGAGTGAATGATGGGATGGATGGTTTTGAGAAACCATTAATTACCTGCAAAACAACAAAAATAGAAAACACAAAGATGCAAATGTATTTTCTGTTTTTTTTTTGAAATAAAGTGGGTTGCCTCCATGGAGGTTTTAAACCCACAAACTTTTCTTGAGTTCCTCAGAGAGGTTTTCACCTATGGATCTTTATTCGAGGTGAGTTTCCTCCATCGAGGTTTTAAACCCACAAGCTTGCCTTGGGTTCCTCAGAGATTTTTTCACCCATGGATCTTTATTTTATTTTTTTATTTTTTTCAGGAGGTGTAGGAAACTATGGAGTTTCCCATCACATACACCTTTCTGTTTATTGAATTTATGAACTCTACCCTTGACAAACGCTTCTTGTAAATTTTAAGTCTGTGACCATTAATATGCAAGGAGATTCCTTCCTCATCTATGGTTCTAATATGAACTGCGCCATTATCAAAACATTTTTCCACTGTGTAAGGTCCCAACCATCTTGTCATCATCTTTCCTTTGAAATCTTTAAACATTGAATCATACAATAGCGTCCAGTATCCTTCTTCGAAGGTCCTTTCTTTGATGTTCCTGTCATGCCAGACCTTACTTTGCAGTTGAACTACCCTTGTGTGAGGATGTGCTTGCATTATGAACTCATCCAATCCATTTAGTTGCAACAACCTCTCTTTCTAGGCATTTGATAGATCTAGATTTAATTCAGTTGTCATTATTAAAGTATTGTATTCAAACTTAGCTGAAAGTAGAACCTTCCTACGATAGACTATTTCATAAGGAGTGAACCCTGTTGTTGTCTTCCAAGTAGTGTTGTAGGCCCAAGTAGCTTCTACCATTCTATCTACACAATATTTTGTATTGTTGCTCACAAACTTGGTGAGGATGCTCTCTAAAGCTATGTTAGTTACTTCTACTTGGCCATTCACCTCAGGCTGATAGGCAGTAGAAGTTTTATGCTTAACCTTGTGCTTCCTAGAAAAATTCTCAATGAGGTGAGAGGTGAATTGTGCTCCCTGATTAGTGAATATTTCTTTGGGGTGCCCAAACTTGTAAAACACATTATCCCTCAGAAATTCCTTGAATTTCTCCTTGATTCCTACCTTTACTACTTTTGTTTCAGCCCACTTTGTCAGGTAATCAGTGCATACTATGATATACTTCTTTTGTCCGGATGATTGATCGGTAGGTCCAACAAAGTCCATGCCCCACTTATAAAATAGCTCTCAAGAGCCACCTAAAGGTGCAAAGGCATATCATCTCTTTGTGTGGGTTTCCCCATCCTTTGGAACTGGTCACACCTCTTGATGCATCTTCTAGAATCTTGGTGAAGGGTAGGCCAATAGTATCTTGCCTGCAAAAATTTGTAAGCAGTTATCTTTGTAGCAAAGTGGCCTCCACATGGGTTGTCATGACATGCATAGAGGATATCGAAAACCTCTTCCTCCCTCAAACATCTCCTTAGGATTTGATCAGGGCCAAGCTTGAAAAGGTTTCCCACAATCCAATGTGAAAGGGGTGTTTTTTTTTATGATTCTACTCCTCTCCCTGAATGAAAAAATAGGAGGGAGTCTCCTAACAACCAAGTAGTTGGATATATCCATAAATCAAGGTGAGAGTGTTGATATAGCAAAGAGATGCTCATTTGGCAGCTGTTCATCCACCATTCCTTCTTCACATACAAGGAGAGCTATCCTAGACAAAAAATTTGCAACAACATTCTCCTTTCCAGGTTTATCAACAATAGTCAAATCGAATTGCTGCAAAAGTAACAACCATCTAATTATCCTAGAATTAACATCTAGTTTGTTCATTAAATACTTGATGGTTGCATGGTTAGTGTGAACAAAGGTCGGATATCGAATTACATAATGCTTGAATTTGTTTAAAGCATGGACAATAGCTAACATCTCCTTGTTAGTGACTTGATAATTTAGTTCGGCCCTGGACAAGTTATTGCTGATGAAATAAATGGAATAAGGAATTTTTTCCTTTAATTGTCCTAATGTTGCCCTTGCAGCTTTGTCGAATGCATCAGAGTGGATTTGGAAAGACAGAGTCCAATTTGGACCTTGGAGGATGGGGGCAGTAGTCAGATTTTCCTTAATGCACTCGGAAGTCTCATGACAAGGACCAGACCGAATAAAATCAGTATATTTGGCCAATAACCCAAATAATGGCGAAGCCATCTTGCTGAAATATTTGATGAACCTTCTGTAGTAACTAGCTAAGCCTAAGAAACTCCTGACATCTTTTTCATTTTGAGGAGCAGGTACCCTTTTAATGATAGTGATTTTTTTTGGATCTACATGTATTGCTTCTTGGGATATGGTGTGTCCTAATACAACCCCTTCTTTCTTAAGGAATTCAAAATTCTCCCCGCTCAAAGAAAGATGCATCTCAATGCACCTTCTTAGTAATTTACCCAAATTGGAGAGAGCTTCCTAGAAGTCATCCTCATATGGTGTGAAATCATCCATGTATATTTCGACAGATTCATGGACTAACTCAGGAAAGATGCTCAGGACAACTCTTTGGAAGGTAGCTGAGGCATTGCACAACCCAAAGGATAGGACTCTATAAGTGAAGGCACACCAGGGGTAGGTGAAAGTAGTCTTATCCTAGTCTTCAGGGCTGATTTGAATCTGATTGTACCCACTGAACCCATCTAATAAGAAAAAGAACTTCTTCCCTGCAAGGCCATCCAGGACTTGGTCTATAAAGGGCAAAGGGAAATGGTCTTTCTTGGTGGCTTTGTTAATTTCACGATAGTCAACACAAATTCACCACTTCCCATTCTTCTTTGGGACTAGGACAAGAGGAGATACCAGCTCACTGTCAGATATAGGATATATGAACCTTGCATCAAATAGTTTCTGCAACTCTTCTTTGACTATGTCCTTCAGAGCTGGGTTCATCCTTCTTTGGGGTTTTCTCACAGTTTTTCATTCATATTTTATGTAAATATGATGTTTTCACACTAAAGGATGCACCCCTTTCTTGTCCTTGTAATCCTAAGCAAATTCATCTAGATTCTCTTTCAAAAGCTGGCATAGTTGCTTCTCTTCTTCGTTCGAGATGTTTGGGTTGATTTTCAGAGATCTGGATGGGCCAAACTCAATAGCCTTGGTGGAGTCGGAGGTTAACTCAATTGAGTGAACTTCCATCCAAGGTTTGATTTCAGACTATTTGACTAAGGTTTCAAGAGGAATGTTAGTGAAAGACTCATTTTGAATGGCATGGTCGATGAGTTCATCTTCACTAATATGCCCCCCTCTAAGAATAACATCTATGGTACACATAGGGGTAGTGTTATATAACTCATATTATTCATCCTCAAACCAGATAGGGAGATCATGATAAATGGAAAGATGGGTTGGAGGATATACTGCTAGTTGTTTAGACAAAGGCCCATTTAGGATAGTCATGTTTCTGGCCCGACAAATAATATAAGCATCTGCAGTGGCTAACCAAGGTCTCCTTAACATGAGAGGATAACCATTGAACTTTATTTTCAGTTTCCGGACCAAGAAGTCTGTAGATAATCCCAAGAGTTAATGGTAACCATAACATCCTCATAAATTCCTTTCGGAGTTACTGTGGACCAATCTGCAAGTTGCAGAACTGTTGTGGTTTTCCTCAAATTCCCTTGGATATTAAGTTTCAACATAGTTTCCTTGGTCATGACATTGACGACAGCACCTAGATCAATTAGAGTGTTTGGAACTATGACACCATCTATATGCACATCAACAACTGGACTACCAGGGCCTAGGTAATTTAGAAATATCACCCTTCCCAACATTAGGTTAGAGAGTTGTCCTACCACATTGATGGTGGGGGTATCTATCTTATTTCTCCCAGATTTCTTGAAGAATGTTTCTTTGATGAGCCTATTGCAGCTAGGGACATCCTTAATGGCCTGGAGAAATGGTATATTTACACACAAATTTTCGAATTCTCCCAGGAGTTTAGTCTCCTCTAGTGTGTGTTGACTAGGGTGGATCAAGCGCTCAAGAAAAGGAGGTTGTTGGATCTAAGTCTTACCTTCTTCCTTTTCCTCCTCAACCTCTACAGGTGGATATGGAGGTTGGTTGTCTGGGAATACTCTTCCCCGACCTGAGATTAACCTCTTGTATCTCCACAACAGAAGTTGGATAGGATGTTTCTCCACTGGGAGCCTGTTGTGCATGTCTATTGTTCGGCTTCAGATTGGGTTTTGCAGGCATAGGTAGCCTAGGTGGAGCAGCATGAACAAGCTAAGGCTAAGGTTGGCGTGGAGGCATTAGAGCAGGTGTTTGATTGAGTTGAGGCCTCCACCCTTGGGATGGATTGTTCCACTGATGTTGTTCTGGAACATTCTGCTGAAATATTTGATTCTCGAATTGAGGATGATATGGAGGGTTGTAAGGCCAAGTAGGAGGTGTAGACCAGGATGGAGGAGTGGGGGTGTACGAAGGTTTCATGGGTTCACTCTTATTGTTGTGATAGTAAGAGTAAGGTGCACCTTCCATACATTGTTGATATGGCTGAGGGCCCTCAGGCCTTGTCTAGTTGATAAAACAGAGTTTCTCTTGCATTGCTTCCCCACCTTGATATATAGTCTTAAGTCTAGGTAAGGAGGGACAATTTTCTTTGGAATGTTTCTCCTCACAGACTAAGAAAACCTCTATTAAATTCATTGGACATTCATTTGTTGGGTGCTTCCGGGTACATCTAGGACAAAATATGGCCAAAGATCTCTCTTATTCTTCTTGCTTCCTTTTGACCTACATTGTGTCCATTTGCAAAGAAAGGGTGTGCAAAATATCACTCTTGAAATCCTCCAACATATTCTGAATCTCATTTTTTATGGAGGTTGAAGAGGAATGGCTATTGGATGTTCTTTGGCTAGCTCTTCCCTTCTTACTAAATGCCCTAGAATGGTTTCGGAAGACAGTTTTGATTGTTTCGTAGGGTTTTTGGTAGATATATCCTCCTAATAGCCTATTCAAGGTTTCTATAATCTCTTCTTTGATCCCTCGAAGAAGTACAAGTTTAAGTGAGTCAGGATCAAGAGTACAGTTGGCTCTCTTATACTTGAATTAAAACCTCTCTTCATAGTCCTCTAAGGATTCATCTGGCCATAGAATCATCCTAAAGATATCATCCTTAGTTTCCTTAGACCTAAAGTAGTCTTTTTATTTGTTGTTGAAGGTCTCTTCCATCTGTGCCCAGGTAGTGATGTTATCTCTGAGAAGACCCATGCACCAGTGCAAGGTTGCATCCTTAAGGGTGGATGGGAGTAGCTTCAACTTCTGATCATCAGAGGTGTAGTCATAAGTCCTACAAAAAACATCAAATTCAAACGTGAATGTGTCAAAATAAGTCCATGGAAGTGTGGAAGAGCTGAGGGGATAATGTTTTTCATCTTATTTTCCCATCTGCCTCTCTTATGGGAAAGGCTCTCTGGATCCCAACCATGGTTAAGATAGGTGAAGCAGGTCCCACATTTGGACCAAGGTCTTCTTCTTCTTCCCCAATAGGTTCCTCAGAGTATTCATAAGGCTCTCCTATAGGAATTTCAATCTCATCGCCACCAAAGAAGAGTGAAGGGTGGCTAGGAGCTAATGTGGGTATTTTAGGTAAGATTTGTCTTTGACTATTCCTACTCCTATGAGGCATGGAAATTTAATCCTTTTTTTCCAATATTTATGAAATAACATTAAGCTAGAGGAGAGCATAAAATAATGCTAAAACAAAATCCAAGCATCTACTAGACACCTCCCTAACAATGGCGCCAAAAAGTGGTGCGCCCTTGTATTGCACCAAGAGTGGTAAAACTCCCAGGGGCTGCCCTACTTTAATTTATCAACCCAAGGTTCATAAAAACTTAGAGGTTACAGTGCTATATACATAGCAGAATCATTATTCTCATGTCATCCTCTTCTTCTTTATGAAGGGGTTCTATTTCTTAAAATATGATAAGAACTGGAAAATAAATTGGTGGAAGGAACTGATAGGAATGAAACTAACTTAAATTGTAGAAAGTAAATGACAGAAAGGAAACTAATTTAATCTAAAAAAAGGAAATGACTAAAAAGAAACTAAACTAAGTTGCACCTAGCTATTCCAATCAGCTAAACACACCCTACTTATCATCTGATCTATTTACCATGCTATCATGCTTCTAACCATACAATTGTTCATGATAAACTAAAATTGAGAAAGTGTGGCTTGCAGTTTGGAGGAAAACGAGCTAAAGGTGCTAATGGAGGGCTCACCACATGAAACAAGGCTTAGAAGTGGAAAGAGGGGGTTTAAACTTCATTAAAACTTTATTATAGCGCAAAAATTCTTTGGAGCGGAATGATTTAAAAATTCTGATGGCGGAGTTGTGATGGAGGGATGACAGTGTGATATGCGATATCATCATATTGCAACATCACAGGCCGGCAGAGAAGCGAGAGTACAGTTTGGGAGTGGGAATGAAATGCGATGAGTTAGATGATGTGGTGGTGGGACCGGTGGCAGAGTACGATAGTGATATCGCAATCGGCATTGGGAGCAGAACATGTTACGAGAACCAAATAAAAGATGTGATTTGCGAAGTGTGATTGTGGCAGAGTACGTAGAGTTATCGCAATTGGCGTTGGAGTGGTAAGTGTTAATGGGAACCAAGTAAAATATGTTATTTGCGACGTGCAATGTAGCGGAGTATCGAGAGTTATCACAATCGGTGTTTGGAGTAGTAAGTATTAATGAGAACCAAGTAAAAGATGATATTTGTGATGTGCGATGTGGCAGAGTATGTAGAGTTATCGCAATCGGCGTTTGGAGCAGTAAGTGTCAAGGGGAACCAAATAAAAGATGTGATTTATGATTTACGATGTACGATAGTGGGAGGTTTGAGGAGCAAGGGTGGAGGTCAAATTCCAATGGTTTTCAAGTGTTTTACGTTAAAAAGGGTAAGGCAACCGTGACTAATAAAAACAAAGGAATAAGGGGGGTTGAATGGTTTAATTGTTTTTATGAATAAAATGTTGGGTGCAATAGTGAGAGTAAGAAATAAAAAGAGAAAATGGAGGGCATAACAACAGTGCGCAGATTATGAAGGTTCGTCCTAACCCACAAGCCTAGCTCTCTGAAACTTAAATCAATAAAATGAAATCAGTATGCTCATTTCATAAAAGAATAGCCTCATTCATTTCTGAAAGTTTGATCACTGAGTAAAATAATAAAAATCCCAATAGCTTGCAACAAAGTTCTGACCCTTTCTAGCTCTAGCTTTGCTATATTTATTCTACAAGGCCGCTACCAACAACTCCCTAGAAAATAGTGATTGAGTCCACATGATTCCAAATAAACAAAGATTAAGTGCACTCCTATTTGAGTTGCTTGGAAGCCTCTTGAATTTGAATTGCTAGAGAGAATCCTTCGGGATCCTTTAGCTCCCTATATAATTCAAATGGCTGGAGAGAATATTTGGGATCCTTTGGCTACCTTTGAGAGTTATGGAGGGTGGACGATCCCCCTATAATTTCTCCTTGCTTTCTCCTCCAAGTTTTTATGATAAAATCCTTATAAAAATTCTAAAAATTCATGAATTTTTGCACTCAACCTCATGTTAGCCAATTAGAGTATGTTAGCCTTAATCACCACCTATACTAGCATCATAAAACCTAATAATAATAAAAATGCTAGAAAAAATATCGAAGAAGGCAAAAATGTGACCATTAGAGCCCAGATCTAGAATCTTGGCATCATCAGAACTCCAAATTTCCATAGATCTGCATTTCCCTATTCAGCCAACAGTCATATGTACATCATCTACTGAAGGGTCAGTGTAGTATTTGCTTCCATCAGCTCTCCAATTACGTAGTGCCTGTTGTAGCATGTTTTAAGGGTCATTCTAGGCCATCTGTTTGGCTAGATTACCTCATATTTTTTTACACTGTTGTAACTGAATCTTCTCCTATGAATAAAAAGGCTTGACTATTCTATCTATATTTGTGTTGATCATAAACTTACATGTACATTTTCTGTGTTAAAAATATTGTGTTTGTGTATCAATGCATTATTCCATTTTGGGATATTACATTAACCCCTCCCTCACACATCTCCTTAGGATTTGATAAGTGCCTAGCTTGAAAATTTTTCCCCCAATCCATGTGAAAGGGGTGCTTTTTCTAATGATTCTACTCCTCTCCCTGAATGAAAAATTAGGAGGGAGTCTCCCAACAACCAAGTAGTTGGCTATATCAGCAAACCATGGTGATAGTGCTGATATAGAAAAGAGATGCTCATCTAGCAGCTGGTCATCCACCATTCCTTCTTCACCTGCAGGGAGAGATAACCTAGACAACAAATCTGCAACAACATTCTCCTTTCCAGGTTTATCAAAAATAGTCAAATCAAATTGTTGCAAAAGTAACAACCATCTAATTATCCTAGCATTAACATCTGGTTTTTTCATTAAATACTTGATGGTCGCATGGTCAGTGTGAACAAAGGTCTGATATCCAGTTACATAATGCCTGAATTTGTTCAAATCATGGACAATGGCTAATATCTCCTTCTTAGTAACATTATAATCCAGTTAGGCCTTGGACAAGTTCTTCCCGATGAAATAAATGGCATAAGGGATTTTTCCCTCTAATTGTCCTAATGCTACCCCTAAAGCTTTTTCAGATGCATCACGGTGGATGTGGAAAGGTAGATTCCAATTTGGACCTTAGAGGATGGGGGCAGTAGTCAAATTTTCCTTAATGAGCTCGAAAGCCTCTTCACAAGGACCAAACGAAATAAACTCAGAATATTTGTCCAATAACCCCAATAATGGTGAAGCCATCTTGCTGAAATCTTTGATGAAATATTTGATGAACCCTCTATAGTAACCAGCTAAGCCTAAGAAAGTCCTGACATCTTTTTGATTTTGAGGAGCAGTTACCCTTTTGATGATATTGATTTTGTTCGAGTCTACCTGTATTCCTGCTTGGGATATGGAATGTCCTAATACAACCTCTTCTTTCTTCAGGAATTTACACTTTTCTGGGCTCAAGGAGAGATGAATCTCAATGCAACTTCTTAGTACTTTACCAAAATTGGAGAGAGCTTCCTGGAATTCATCCCCATATGGTGTGAAATCATCCATGTATATTTCAACAGACTCATGGAATAACTCAGAAAATATGCTCAGGACAACTCTTTGGAAGGTAGCTAGGGAATTGCACAACCCAAAGGGTAGGACTCTATAAGAGAAGGTACCCCAAGGGTAGGTGAAAGTAGTATTATCCTGGTCTTCAAGGCTGATTTGAATCTGATTGTACCCACTAAACCCATCTAAGAAGGAAAATAACTTCTTCCCCACAAGGCCATCCAGGACTTGGTCTATAAAGGGAAAAGGGAAATTGTCATTCTTGGTGGGTTTGTTAAGTTCTCGATAGTCAACACAAATTCACCACTTCCCATTCTTCTTTGGGTCTAGGAAAAGAGGATATACCCACTCACTGTTAGATATAGGATATATGAACCATGCATCCAATAGTTTCTGCAACTCTTCTTCAATATGTCCTTCAGAGCCAGGTTCATCCTTCTTTGGGGTTGTCTCAAAGTCTTGTATACTTCTTTAATGTAAATATGATGTTTACACACTAAAGGATGCACCCCTTTCATGTCCTTGTAATCCCAAGAAAATTCATCTAGATTCTCTTTTAAAAGCTGGCACAACTGCTTCTCTTCTTCATTCAAGAGGTTTGGGTTGATTTTCAGAGATCTAGATGGGCCAAACTCAATAGCCTTGGTGGATTTAGAGGTTGACTCAATTGAGTTCACTTCCATCCAAGGTTGGATTTCAGACTCTTTGACTATGGTTTCGAGAGGAACGTTAATGGAGGACTCGTTTTGAATGGAATGGTCAGTGAGTTCATCTTCTTCAAGATGACCCCCTCTAAGAATAGCATCAATGGTACACATAGGGGTAGTGTTATATAACTCATATTCTTCATCCTCTAACCATATAAGGAGATCATGATCAATGGAAGGATGTGTTGGAGGATATAACACTATAAGATCATGATCAATGGAAGGATGGGTTGGAGGACATAGTCATGTTTCCAGCTCAACAACTAATATAAGCATCTACAGTGGCTAACCAAGGTCTCCCTAAGATGAGAGGATAACCATTAAACTTTTTTTTTGGTTGCAGGACCAGGAAATCTGTAGGATACTCCCAAGAGTCACATTAGGGGAATTTTGAGGTCTAAAATGGGCCTCCTAAGGAAATTATAAAATAATAGTGGAAATAATAAAATAATATTTGATTACATCATCAAATTTTAGAGGGAAAAAAGAAAAAAACTACTTTACAACTCGTATTTTCAAATTATCTCCTAATTTTCTTACACAAATTTCGAGCAGGAGTACTCGTTGGATGGAAAATTTAATTCCTCGTCCAAGGAGTACCCATGTTGCATACTTTCGATGGACCCTGCTACACTAAAAATGAGAGATACATGAAAAATATGATTGCAATCCGGTTTTTTCATGTATTTCTCATTTTTCTTGTAGTAGGGTCCATCAAAAGTATGCAACATGGGTACTCCTTAGATGAGGAATTAAGATTTTCATCCAATGAGTAGTCCAGCTTGAAATTTGAGTAAAAAATTTGGGAGATAAGTTGAAAATACGAGTTGAAAAAGTAGTTTTATTATTTTATTATTTTTTAATCTTTTTACCCTTTTACTTAAAAAATGGAGAATCATCCCCCATTGTTGACATCATCATCTTGAATGCTATTGGTTCTTATAAAGTTTATTTTGGTTGTAATTTTTTCTTAGGAGGCCTATTTTAGACCTAAAAATTCCCCTAATGATGGTAACCATAACATCCTCAACAATCCCTTCCGGATTTACTGTGGACCGATCTACAAGTTGCATAACTGTTGTGGTTTTCCTCAAAGTCCCTTGGAGATTAAGTTTCAACATAGTTTCCTTGGTCATGACATTGACGGCAACCCCTAGATCAATCTGAGTGTTGGGGACTATGACACCATCTACATGCACATCAACAATTGGACTACCAGAGTCCAGGTACTTTGGAAATATCACCCTTCCCGGCATTAGGTCAGACAGTTTTCCTACCACATTGATGGTGGGGGTATCTCTCTTCATTCTCCCAAGTTTCTTGAAGAATATTTCTTTGATGAGCCTATTGTAGAGAGGGGCATCCTTAATGGCCTAGAGAAGCGGTATCTTTACACAAAAATTTTCCAGTTCTCCCAGTAGTTCATTCTCCTCTTGGGTGTTTTGACTAGGGTGGATCAAGCACTCAGGAAAAGGAGGTTGTTGGATCTAACTGTTACTCTCTTCCTTTTCCTCCTCAACCTCTACAGGTGAAGATTGAGGATGGTTGTCTGGGAGTACTCTTCCCGACCTACGATTAACCTCCCGTATCTCCACAAAATAAGTTGGATAGGATGTTTCTCCACTTAGAGCCTGCTGTGACTGTCTGTTGTTCAGGTTCGGATTGGGTTGTGCAGGTATAGATAGCCTAGGTGGAGCATCATGAACAAGTTGAGGTTGAGGTTGGGGTGGAGGCATTAGAGCAGGTGGTTGATTGTGTTGAGGCCTCCACCCTTGGGATGGATTGTTCCACTGAAGCTGTTGTGGAACATATTGTTGAAATAGTTGATTCCTGGGTTGAGGATTATATGGAGGGTTGTAAGGCCAAGTAGGAGGTGTAGAACAGGATGGAAGAGTGGTGGTGTACGAAGGTTGCATGGGTGCACTGTTATTGTTATGATAGTAAGAGTGAGGTGCACCTTTCATACCTTGTTGATATGGACGAGGGCCTTGGGGCCTTCTCTGGGTGATGAAACAAAGTTTCTCTGGCATTGATTCCCCACCTTGATACACAGCCTTAATTCTAAGTAAGGAGGGAGACTTTTCTGTGGCGTGATTCTCCTCACAAAATAAGAAAACCTCTATGACATTTAGTGGACATTCATTTGTTGGGTGCTTCCGGGTACATTTAGGACAAAATATGTTCAGGTATCTCTCTTCTTCCTCTTGGTTCCTTTTGACCTACATTATGTGAATTTTCAAAGCAAGGGTGTGCAACATGTCACTCTTGAAGTCCTCCAACATATTCCCAATCTCATTTTTGATAGAGGTTGAAGAGGAAGGGGTATTGGATGTACTTTGGCTAGCTTTACCCTCCCCCCTAAACTCCCTAGAATGGTTCCAGAAGACGATTTTGATTGCTTCGTAGGGTTGTTGGTAGATATCTCCTCCTAATAGCATATTCAAGGTTTCTATCATCTCTTCTTTGATCACTCTAAGAAGTAGAGGTTTAAGTGAGTCAGGATCAAGAGTACAGTTGGCTCTCTTATAGTTCAATTGAAACCTCTCTTCCTAGTCCTCTAAGGATTCATCTGGCCCTAGAGTCATCCTAAAGATCTCATCCTTAGTTTCCTTAGACCTATAGTAGTATTTGTATTTGCTACTGAAGGTCTCTTCCATTTGTGCTATTCTTTTCTGTTTGAGTGAACAGAATCAGGTTGAGGAAAATGATTATCACATGCATAAAAATTTTATGTTTCATTTGGGAAAATTGTGTATACCACAAGGATAGAGGCTAAGTGTCATAACAAAATCTCATTCATCTATTATTGATGGACACTTTGGGGTAAGAAAAATAGTGGCACATCTACAAAGGTATTGATATTGCCCTCACATTATAGATAGTGTGTCGCGTTTTATAAAAAGTTGTTCTACGTGTGCAACAAGAAATCCTAGCAATAGGAAGCTTGGGTTGCACATGCCACTATCGGTACCATCAAGGCCATGGGAGAGTGTCTCCACAAATTTTGTTGGAGGTCTACCTATGTCAGGAAAACAACATGACTATCTTTATATAGTTGTGGATAGGTTCAGAAAAATGTGTATACTTATGCCATGTAACAAAACCATTACTATTGAACAAACTGCTGAACTTTATTTTCAACATGTATCGGTTCATTATGGATTTCCTAATTCTATTTTTGGTGATAGGGATTCCAAGTTCATTGAGAATTTATGGTCCAATATTTGGAGTATGACGGACACAAAGCTGAAAAAGAGTATTTCTTTTCATCCGCAAATTGATGGCCAAACCGAGGTGGTGAACATAACCATTGTGCATCTATTGAGAGGATATTGCAGCAAACATCCCAAGTTGTGGGATGAGCAACTACATTAGATTCAGCACACTTACAAGCGAGCAAAGCACTCTTCTACAAATACATCACCTTTTGAAGTATGCTTTGGGTATTTTCCAAAATCGCCATTAGACTTCATCTTTGAGAAGGATATTTCAATTTATGGGCATTGTGATATTGACAAGGCTTGAAATTTCATTGACCAAATTCAAATTATGCATCAACAAGTTCAAGAATAGCTTGAGAAAAGTCAAAGAAAATACAAGGAGAGCTATGAAAAACATAGAGTTGATCACAAGTTTCAAGAAGGAGATGAGGTATGGTTGCACATAAGGAAAAAAAGGATGCAAGGGGAAGGTTAAAAGCTCAAACCCGTTCGCATGGTCCATTCAAGATCATAAACAAAGTTGGTAACAATGCATTTCAACTTTATTTACCTTCATATATGAAAATGTATTCAGCTTTTAATGTTGAAAACTTACGATTGTATTAGCCACCTTTAATTGATGATCAAGGAAGTGATGTTCAACTGCCTTCTATTGAAGATTTCTCGCCAAAATTTTTGGATGAGCTCAAGGAAGATACAATTTTTGATAGGAGGACAAGAGCATCCAAGAGGGGCAGTGTTGACTACCTTCGAATTGGGCTCAAAGGTAGTAAGCCAAGCAAGGAAAAGTGGATGGAAGTTGCAAAGGTGAGGGAGCTATACCCTCATCTAATGAACAGGTAATCAAAGTATTTTGGGGTCCAAAAGCTTCCCAATGGGGAGGAGGGATTAGGAGTTCATAGATTTTGCTCAATTTTCAAAGTGCTCAAAATCGTGCCAAACCTGAGCGACCGGGTAATCTCGTCTTCCTGATTCCAGTGCCATGAACGATTTGAAAAACCGATATCGTATGAGGGAGATATCTCAGTCTGATTGATTTCCCAAATAGCTAAATTTTGTGACAGGTTTCACTAAGATGCCTAGTGAGCATAAGGGTGCATAGTCAGAGAAAAAGGAATATTCCAAAGAATATTCCTTTTTCTCCAAGCCAGTTAGAGGCTGACAAGTGGCACTATGTGATTGGGTGATGAGTTGTACGTTCAGTTTTTGTTGCCATTTGGTGGGTGACAAGTGACCAGCCTCAAGACCACCACGTGTCCCCTAGAAGGCAGAATAAAATTTTATGGAGGCCTCTGGGTTCAACCCCACAACTTCCCGTGGAGTAACCAACCACCACAACCGTTGCACTGTGCGTTAGTTCTTAACCCATAAGGGTCAAATGTTATATTTGAGTTGTAATACTTTTGCAAGTGGGGGTAGGGACCGCCGGCGGTCCCAACCCGTCGGCGGTCCAAGTGTTATGATCACATGGCAAAGCCACAAACCACAACAGCAAATTTTTAACCAATGGTGACTTCCTGGACTCTGCAGCTGTTTTATGTTTTAAACTTATCACATGTAACTGTTACCACAAAGATTTCCAAGCGGTTAGGATTAACTCTTATATTAACTCCAGTCTCGTTACTCTTACCCCAGTTTTTGACCTGAGTTCCGCTTGTATTTGTTGTAACCATGGGATTCAGGGGTTGGTATGTGGTCACCCCCTTCCCTTAACATTCAATGTTATGGTTAGAACTAGTGCTAAGTTAGAGCACACCCAAAATTTGAGGGTTTTGGCCATTTTTAACTGCAGTTAAGTGCAGTTATCCACAATTAGTGGAGGTTTTCTAGGATTTATTGGGAAAATGACTTGGAGGGTCAATATTTTTCCCAAATGGAGTGAATGAAGAGTCTATCTAGACTAATTGGAGCATTATGGAGTCAGTTGGTGAAGCGGAAACATCCATTAGAGGCCTGTAAACACATGTATTTGAAAAAGTTTGAGCACAATGAGAGATGGACATGCCATTGGGAGCTGGACTAGTAGATGTAGCCAACGAGGGGTGAACTACTTCGTCATGCATACTATGTAAATTTTATGTGTGGTTTTATCTCTCTGTTATACACTATTTTTCAGTGTTATTTTCTCTTATTTTCATGCTTCTAATTCACAAAATCATCAAATTTTCATGGTTAAATTCCTCAATCCTTAAGCAAACTATGGAGACAAATATGCACATGTTTTATAACTGAAAAGACACTTAGAACAACAAACTAATACAGTATTTTAGATCAATATGAGAAATCAATCTTTAGAGTACCCCATAATTTGGGTCCCCAAGACCCTGAAAGAAGCATGCCATACCTTGGAGGTATGTCCTCAACTACAACATCCATCAATACATTTTTGGCGAGAATATGATCCAAAGAAACAACTATGTCTTTCATAAGACCAAGGCATCGGACTCTACCGTAATCAAACAAATAGAGGTCATGATAGGGTCGGGTTATGTCCAACACAAAATTATACATGATAGCCTTCAACATTAAATTATGTGAGGCCCTGGAATCTAGCATGGCATTATGGAGATTGTAATCATGAACTCTCAAGCTAAGATAAAAAGGATGGATTTCACTATCTTCAACATTTCCATCTACGGCTGGACCTAATAAAATTTCATGATGGTCATCACTGACATTAACCACATGTGACATGTCATCTACTTTCAACATCTTGGAAATCTAATATTTATATATATCATTCTCAACAAGCTCAGTGAGAGGAATAAACACCTTTAACATAGAAATTTCACTCTTCAAGCTAAAAAAGTTCAATTGTTTATCTACCTATTTCATGATGGTATCTTGCTTCTGAGGTTGCTCTTTGGTTGGAGATTCCTTCCTTTGCACTTCTTTATTCTTCTCTTATGTACCTGTAGATGGATCACTATTTTTCCTCTGATTTATGGCTCCAGGCTCTGATTTTTCTCTGATTTTTGTTGTGTTGTCCTATTTTGAGTAGGAGTGATAGGAACATCTTGATTTCTCAAAGTGTATTGTGTCTACGCTAGACTGAGAAAATCTAGATACCCCCTTTGATAGTCGTATTTTACTACCAACCCATCATCATTTCCAAGTACAAGTTCATGGTCATGTGGCACATAATTTTATTCAGTATACTCATCACCCTCTGTAACATAAATAGGTCCCTGATATTTTGAAAAGAGAAGGTTATCTTCAACAATATCATCATCATCTTCCAGTTCTTTGAAATAGCTCTACTGAAATGGTGTGTGGATTTGTGGTTGAGCTTGTTGATCTAGAGTTCTCTCTGCTTAATCCTAAACTGTAGCTGTTGTTGTTGTCCTCGGAAGTTAGGAGTTCTAACTTGATTGTCTTGCTGCATTTTTGAAATAGAAATTATATAGATCATATTCTCTACAGTTCTTATCAAACTGTCCAACTTTGCTTCAGATGAACTTAATGGCTCTTCTTTTATTGCGACTCTATTTTCCACTTTATTTTTTTACTTCTTGATTAGAATATTAGCTTCAACGCTCACTGTATTTTTCTGCATCTCCTCCAATGATGTAGGATTCCATTCTCTAATTTGGTATGAAATATCATGTTCAAAGGAATCTAGATAGTGTCATAAGGCCAAATCGGGTGGAGGTTTGATATTGGCGGGAATGAAGTTTTATACCTTATTGAAGCGGGTGATATAGTCTTGGCCCGACTCATTATATTGTCTTTTCAGTGAATTATACTCAGAAAATATCTGAAGTGGATTTTTATTTTCCTCCCACTTAGAAAGGAAAAGATCTATCAACTATTGTCAATTCTACACTGAATGGGTGCCCAAGGCTCTGAACCATTTCTTTATTTCTCCTGCAAAAATGTGAGCAAGGATTCTCACCTTGGAATAATCGTTGTCTATTTCTTCTAAATATATGAAATTTTTGATCTTATCAATGTGTTTCCTCGATGTAACATCAGTGGTTACATCAAATAGAGGAAGCTTTTATCCATAGTTCTGAGGTAAATCTATGAGTTATCGTGATAGAAGCAATGGAGAAAACATAGCCATGGTTTTTCTAGGAGGTAAGCTTGTAGGTGCAACAGGAAGTGCTCGTATTGAAGGTGTTTGGGTAGAATTTAAAGTAGACGATGTAGAAAGAGTGGTATGGATGGATGAAACTAAAAGAGGATCAACGGACTAGAGCTCTTGCTCATATTATATGAAAGCCTTCTCATAGGTATATTAGAGATGGTTTGCTAGTTTTTGAAGTTTATATAATTGACTCCAAACCTTCCTATCAAAATCTGACTCTGAAATCAATTGTACGGACGATGACCCAGTTTCAGGCTTTAAAGAATAAAATACAACTTCAGATAGTGATGTTACATCAGACAATATTAAAGGATCAAATACAATCTCACACAAGGATCTTTCTGATTTGGATCTAAACAGTGATAACTCAAATTTCAGATCGAAAGGAATATCTTCAAGCCAAAAAAATTCAGAAGGAAAATATGTAGAACTTACCAAAGTAGATGAACTCAATTGATTCTCTAAATAGTGAGGTCTTTGTTTTCTGATGAGTCTCTCAGGATCTTCAACAGGAGAAGCTGGATGCAGATCAGGATTCGATCATGTGTGCCTTTTAGGAGCTAGTGTATTCTTGCTTTTGTAGTTTGGCTCTCAGAAACTTGAATCATCATTCACGAAAACTAGGGCTTATCACCTAAATGCCTAGAATTTGATGAAAAAGTAATGATACACCTAGGGAATATATCTCACTTCGCTCCCCATCAAAGGCGCCATAAATGTTAGTCTCCACAATGTCCCAAGGCTGAGAAAGGATATCTAGGGAGGTAACCTGAAATCAAGATTTTAGTTTGGTAGGTAGCCCTACCAAACTAGAGAGGAATTTATCTATGAAATCACAGACAAAGGGTTTGATTGGAGGAAGAGTGGATTTTAGGCTAGCTAGGTCAGCTCTAAGGTTTTTAAAGTTTTATTGTTTTTCTGCTAGGTCAGGGATGAAAATGAGGTAGCTAGGTCAAATTATCAAAGGGTTACAGCTGCAAATATATGAATGATCAAGGTAGAAATGCTTTAATGATTAGCTTTGGGTTTTTTCGGTGTGGTGTAGGGTTTTAAAATGAAGGAGGATATTAATGAGCATGTGTCATGAATTCAATAAAACAAAAGGAAGAAAACATAAAATGATATTCCCAAACAAAACAGAGCTTATGAAGAATTCTACTTACCAAACTTTTAGGAAGATCACTAAAGAAATAAAGGTATGGAAAGGGAACATGTATATCATTTATAAAATAATTTAATAGATAAAATACAACATCAAAAAATTACTTCACATGAATTCCAAGATAATAGTTGCAACTGCTCCTTTGAATTTCTGAATAAAAGCTGAAGCACAAGCTATAATAGTCTCACCCTCTCATATCCAACCATCAAAATGACTAAGGAATGCATACATATAGACAAAATACCATTTCCCTTCTCTGAGGGTTCGAATACTAGAGTGGAGGAGCATTTCACATGATTCCCTCACCTGAAACCTAAAGACTAGGGAGGTTAAGCAAAATATCCTCAAGATAGAGGAACTTATGCATTTTACTATAAAATACATTTACAATCATGTATCCACCTCATTTTTACTCTAACACGCATAATTACACATGATTACATCATCACAACCAGAAGAATGAGAAATTACGTCAGTGGAAGTTGAAATGGATTAAGTCAACTCAGAAAAGTGACTTTCAAAAAAAAGGTAGCGAAATATCAGCAAAATGCAACATGAAAGGATAAAACACAATGAAATTGGTGCAAGAGGCTTTTGGAGGCCATCCCAAGATCCAAATCATGATATGAAAGATGTTGGAGAAATATCTTCTTGTTGGCTACATGATAGAATCCCCCAAAAATGAAAAAGAATACTCCAAATATGTATAAGTTATGAGAAATTGAAATATGCAAATAATTTTGCATTTGGAGGAAAATAATTCTTATTGTTGTTTTATATGTAGATGATTTAATCTTCACTGGCAATGAAGATTATCTCATTGCTAATTTTAAAGCAGTCATGAAGAGTGAATTTGAAATGACTGATTTGGGTTTCTTGAGATATTTTCTGGGAATTGAAGTAGAGCGAAATGAAAATGGTATTTTCATTTCCCAAGCAAAATATGTTGAAGAAGTGTTGAAAAGGTTCAACATGCAGAACAGCGAGGCAGCTGTAACTCCAACAGTAATGGGGTTGAAATTGAGCAAAGAAGACAACAGCAAGGATTTTGATCCAAAATTGTATAAGAGCATAGTTGGCAACCTCATGTATTTAACTGTAACTAGGCCGGATATTATGCATGTTGTAAGCTTAATCTCCAGATTTATGGAAATACCGAAAGAGACTCATTGGCAAGCAGCCAAGAGGATTCTAAGGTATGTGAATGAAACAAAAGGGTATGGAATTTTCTACTCCTCATCTTAAAATTTTGAATTGATAGGTTACACTGACAGTGATTGGGCTAGAAGTGTAGATGACAGGAAGAGCACATCTGGGTATGTGTTTCATTTTGGATCGGGAGCCATTTCATGGGCTTCCAAGAAGCAACCAGTAGTTGCTTTATCAATAGAAGAGGCAAAATATGTGGCAGCAGCAACAGCAGCATGCCAAGTAGTATGGCTAAGGATAAGACTCAGATATTTGTGTCATGAACAGGAAAAAGGCACAACCATTTACTGTGATAACAGCTCAGCTATAGCTTTATCAAAGAATTATGTGTTTCTTAAAAGAACAAAACACATAGATACCAAGTTTCATTTTATACTTGAATTGGTTAATAATGGTGAGATAGTTTTGCAGCACTGCAGAACAGAGGAGCAATTTGCAGATATCCTCACAAAACCATTAACACAGAAAATTTTTGACTTTTTCAGAAAATGTCTGGGTATGCAAGAAAAACCCAGCAGTTGAAATTAAGGGGGAGTGTTGGAATTTAATTCCAAACTACGCGCATAAAGACTGAACCTCAATTCCATACCCAAAACTCTTTTATCCATTACAGTTTATAGCTATCGCGTGCAAAATGAGATGACGTCACCCTCACCTTTTGTTACGCGAATTATTTATCAAATCCGGTTCATATTTTGTTTGAGATCCGGCGGGCCCCAGCACTAGCCAATCACAGGCCGTGCGAGTTGGTTTTGGGTCCGCTGGTGTAGGGCGGATTTATAATGCGAAAAGATTACAATCTAGATTAAAAATTATTTGAAATCTGCGATAGGTTAAAGAGCGTGCAGGCTCGGAGCGTGATCACCATCCGATCGGAGATCAATGTACTGCGGGAGCGTAAACAGCCCAGCAGTTAACATGGAGGGCTGCCCCAGTAGTTGACCCGCCCATCGGACGTTGACTAGAGATAAAAGGTCATGATTTACTACGGGGGCACACCCCGATCATTTTGAACCCGCGGAGGGGTGCCTCCACAACCACCAGAAGAGGGTGTTGCCGCCTGTTAAGTGGTGTCGCCGCCTACAAACCACCAAAGCGTCGTCGCTGCAATAACCTTCCAAGCGGTGCTGCCTTAGTTAATGAGGCCATCAATGAAGCTTACCAAGTGGTGTTTTTTTTTGTTTTCCATTTAATGGAATTCAGTAGAATTACATTTGCAATGAATTTATATAGTCAGTTAGTGTATATATAGAGGTCGAATTGCATTGTAAAAATAGGATAGTTCTATGTAATTGATTTTATGCCCGAAGGCTAAAGACAGAGATACAGAGAGAGAGAGAGAGATATTGTAGCACTGTGTGTGTAACAGCCAAGAGGGTTTTTCTGCTATAAATCCAAAACCTTGTTTTGAAGAATTTTATCTTGTAACAGAGTTTTATTTTTAATGAAATAGCAGTGTTATATTTCATCTCTGTGTCTGCAATTTAATTTTAATTTTTATTTTTGTGTTGTGGAAGAGGAAATGTTTCATTCCTCTGTCTGTCTGTTAAGGAATTTGTCCAAAAAAATCCAGGAAAGGGATGCACCAAAAGGCTGTCCAAGTCCATTACTTTCTACAAACTCTTTGGTGCTGAAGTTTTCACGTGTGTTTGGTACTTGGCTGGATTGCACATTCTTAACCTTGAATATTGTAAACATCATATTACCTGCACTGGGTCTTAGTCGTTAATACGCAACTGGCTCAAGCTCGCACCATAAAGCTTCTGTTAAGATTCAGCATAAACAAACAAAGCATATCTATCAAATTAACAGTACGGTGCAGAAAACCATTCTGTGGATGTCAACGTAAACGAAAGAGACATAATCATGATACCTTCTTCATCTTCACCATCATTGATCTCATATATAATCACCCTATACTACAACAATGTAGGGATTAGTACTTTAGTACTTTTACAGTGAAATTATTCAGTGGATTCCATAATTCTTATATTTAGTGTAAAAGTTATAAGACTTTAGATTGTACATACCAATGCAAATACTCAGCACCCCCAGTAGCATTGAAATCCCACATCACCTATGCCGATTTATGAATGTGTAAATAAGACAATTCTAAGTCCATAAAATAAAAAAATAAAAAAACTACGGAGTACTGTGTAAAAAACATAAATCCAACATACCATTAATATTGATTGGCCACTCTCTGTAATGTCCCAAATTTTGCAATAAAGTGTTTGGGACATTAATCTTGCTCTTATTTTAATAAAAGGAATAAAATGGGTGAGGGGACCCATGTATCAGCATAATAAAACTCTCCTAAGGTGCATGAGTCACTCAAGTGGCTAAATTTGGCATTCCATAGTGTGAAAAGGGCCAAAGGCAAGTTAACTAGACCATGGTTGACCAAGTCAACAACGTGGCTTAAAGGAGAAGCTTTTTCATGAAGACTGCGCAGTTGGAAAGGAGGGAAATTTGAAATGAGAGAAACCCTAAGGTGAGTGGGGTCCATGGCAAGGAAAGCATTCCTTGCATAAAAAGGTGAAGGAGAGCCATTGTTCATTTTCATGTTTGAGAATTCGATTTTGTAGCTCTCTTCAGTTGTTCAACTGAGATAGCTTGTGCTGCTTAGCACAAGAGAGATTTTTGTTTAGAAGTATTCTCTTCTTCCTTGGGAGGCCTTGGAGGAGTTGTTCTTCATCTTCCTCACATCCAGGCTTGAGGCCAAAGCCATCTCTTTCAGCTACAACGTTTTTGTTGGGTAGATTCATTGGAGTTGTTGGAGGTAGCAGCGAGGGAGCATTGTCCCACCATTTCCTGAGCTAGTTTTGAAGAGGATGATTTCTCCTTTCTCTAAGAGATCAGAAAAGGACATTCCTGGAGCTTCATTGCAGGTTTTGGCATAGGGGAAAGTGTTTCATCTCAGCCCCAGCGCAGTCACTCCCTCTTACAGCATTATTTTCAGAGGGCATTTAAAGGAGGATTCACCATGGGGATTGGAGAGTGTAATATTTAGTGAAAGGGGCAGCCTTTCACTTAGAATATCATTGGAGGAGGTTGCTATATTGTTTTTAGCATCTTTCCCCTTCTCCATTCATGTATTATTATTGAGCTGCAGTAGCTGCCCAGCTACTCCGGCATTTTTGTATTCTATCATTTTGTACATGTATTGCAGCCAATCCTTCTAAGGATTGTTAGTTATTTATTTTCAGGGGTTTAGAGCTTGCTCCCCCCTCATTTCTTGAGCTGATATAGATATATCATTATATTTCCATTTTACATATTGCAGTCTCCTCATGTAACTGCACAGTCATGGCTAGGGCAGCAACATGGAGCAGTGTAGTCTTGAGCTTTAATGCATATTCTTGATTGAGGCTTTCTTGAGAGGTTTTTTCATCAATATTTGTATATTATTTGCTATTGTTACTTTATATATCAGCCATGTACAATTATTATGCATTATGATGTATTATTTCACTGTTGTTCATTATTGAAGTTCAAGTGTTGCTGTAGCTCATCTCTTTTGAGCAAGATCTTCCTGAAGGAAGAAATATTTGCATAGCTATAGGCAAAGTCTGAGTCAGGCCTAGGTATCCTCCAGTTCTCATCCTCTCTTTAGAGGTGAAATAACTGGTAAAAGCCCTCTCATTCTATCTCTGACATAGCCTTGTTAATATTTCTGACAAAGGAACACTTCAGCGGAGAAAAATTCTACTGATTTCCATTTCGGGACATTACAGTGGTATCAGAGCTTCGAACTTGGCTCAGCCTGTGAAGTTCAAATTTCAGGGAAGAAGAGGCCAAGATGATGCAGAGGGTGAGATTAATCTCATCAATTTTCAGATCCAGCAACAACCTCTCCAAGGAGGTTGAGGAGATAGAAAAATGAAAAGAGGAAGGACCATGCACTTCCTATTCTCACAGAGAAGCAAAGTAGAAGCATGAAGATCACTTGGAATTTAAAGTTCTAAGTGGGTACCTTGCTGAATACAGAAAAAACCCTAGAGTCTTCCGAGAGACTCTATCTTTCCCTCACTATATTCAGCAGAAGGAGGAAAGAAGACCCTACAGTCATAGGGTGATGAAAGGCAATAGATTTATGTTGTCTACATTTGATGGGTCACACACATGTGCAGTAGAGTCTTGGGTGAAGAATATATAGGCTTTCTTCCTACTACATCCTGTGGTAGAAAAAGAAGCTGTAGCAATTGCAGCACTAGACCTTGAGGGAGAAGCAAAGTCTTGGTGGTTCAGCTATGGGTGGCATGCAAGGGTTTCCACTCTTGCTGATTTTTCTAATATATTGATCAGATTATTTGGCCAAAGGAGGGAGGAGCCCTCACCACCAGCAGAAGAGGCACATGCCTGCACTATCACAATCATGGAGGAGCAGCTTCCATCTTCAGCAGTTGAGGCAACCAGCACAGTTGAGGAAGATATTCTTGCAGTCACACAAGACTCTCCCAAAATTTGAAAATGTATGCATGAGGTTCCATTTTATGATGATTTAGCACATTATATGAGATATTGCATACTATTGCATGCTAACTGTCTTGAGGAGGAGACTTCAACAACGTTGTGCCACCATGATCGGATGAAGGGAGGAAGAAACCCTCATTATCCTCATGCACCACACATGAGGTTAGGGGTTCAGATATGGATCATGGAGAGGATTTCATTTCAATATCCCATGAAATTCAAAGGTAATAATCTATTTTGGGATGATGGAAGCTCTTGTTGGGGAGGTTCCAACTTGCAGAAAGGTGAGAAGCATCCACTAGGAGCTGAGTGGATGTGGATGGGAGGCAAGAGGATGGTGAGCCTCTTGCAGATCTATGATACAGGGCAGCAAGAAGCCATGTTGTGTTGGTTGCCCTTGAGAGAGTTTGGCCAACATGTGACCTACTCATTTTCATGGGGTTTGAGAAGGAAGAGAAGTCACAAGATTTTTTCACCAAGGAGCAGAGCCTTCTGGATGAAGTGTGCCTGGAGAAAATGTGGAGGATTCATAACCCAGAGGTCCCAGGATCATTTCACAATTATTTCTCTTGATTTACAAAGAGGAGAGCATGGGTGCATCATGATGGGATGGCATTTCTCTTACCACTCATTATGGTCCCATTTCAGATTGAGTATGGTGGAAGTATGGAGGAGCAGCAAACATTCTTGTTGCTCAGGCTTTGTTTGGATGTTGCAGGAGCAAGAGGATTTCTCTTTGACATTATATGCCCAGGTAGCACCGTCTTCATGGGAGGGGCTCTACATTTGCAACAACATGATGGGGTGAGTCTTTGACAATGTTCATGTCAAAGAGGGGAGCTTTGAGATGACAGTGGCCCTACTCCAAAGGCCAGCATCGCTGTCACTAGAAAGCTTGGATTACTTGCTGAAGCATTCTCAAAACCACTTCACAAGTGATGTTTCTTAGATGCATGTAGGAAAGGAGGATGAGGAAGTAATGGATGGCAGCATCCCTTGCTATGTTTTGATTATCTTGGGTTGGGCCCACAAGCACAAGAAGATACACCTACATGCAGCAACTTTGGATTCTTCTTTCCGGCATTTTTATGCATATTCTTCATTAATGGAGGATTCCAATTGGGAGGGCATTCTAATGGATGTATATCAGCATATGGCTAGATGCATAGCCCAAGAGATGATGAGATGGTTGGCACAACCACTCGCCTACTATGTTGCAGTAAGGGAGACTTTTCACTTGAGCCATTTTAGCTCAAAGACCAAAGTGCATGATGAGGGAGGTAACTGTTTGTTTCATGTTTTGCACTCTCTTATCTATATGAGAAGCATATTATACCAAGGAGGATCTTTCCTTCTTGCACACTATGTTTTTTTATGCTCATGGTCTCTTGTAGCAAATATGATGGCTATTCTAGCAGTGAGTTGTGGGGGAAAGCCACATGATTTTTGGTGTATACCAATCACACCATTTTGTACTTTCATGTATACATCTTTTGAGATGATTGTGGCAGCTAACAAGTGGCTGGGAGAGCACTTGTTGATTTCTAGTTTGATGCAGGCAAGGAGTGCACTGCGTAGGTCCCATTGGTGGGACAATGATCCACTTTCCTATTATCATGTGACAACTTGCTTCTATTGGTTCATGCTCCCATGCATTGCATATTTTTCTTGGTACATGGTGGGCTTTTTTTGGAGAGTGGGACATGAGTTGATGATGCCCATTGGGAGTGTGATTCTCCCTACTTTACATTTTTCATGTTTCAGTAGAAACAATGGGCAGCCCATGATTTCCAAGCTTCATCTCTTTCCTTCATGTGGGAGGAGCTATTTGGAGAGCTTAAATTTTTGGAGAAGGCACTTCATGGTTTGTATGATTTATGGGGTGGCTTGGGTCTCTTTTGAAGACCATTTTATTTCAGCCATATATCAGCAGCAGCAGCCCCATATGCATCATAAGGAGGGGAGAACTCATTGGGTGGATGTGCCCTTTGGGAGGAGAGACCTCCATACTTTCTGCAGAATATGCTCCAAGGGGAGTATGGGAGATGATATGGCCACCATGTTCAGACATTGGTTTCTCTTGGAGGTGAGCCATATGATTGGTTGGATACCATATGATGAGGAATTCCAACTCATCACATATGAGATTATTTGGGCCAGCATGATTTACAGCATTGGAGGAGAGATCCTTGGAGATCTAGTCTTCATCTTGCCACATGAGGGCAAGTATTTTGCAGCCCAGGATCAGCATAAATTCTCCATTCATGATAAGTGGAGAAGAGTACAACGTGGGGTAGGCTATGCAGCTTACCATGTTCAGCATTTCAGCCCACCTTTTCTACATGAGCACAAGGTGGAGGAGTATTTTCAGGATTTGCCTAGTTGGAGGGTGACTCATCTTGCTTGGTTGATTGCTTGGGGATGGAGGATCTACATGAGCATATTTCAGACTCCATGCCTTAAGTGGAGGACTTCTTGTAGTTCATCCTTGCTCTTGCTTGAGGACAAGCAAGCTTTTGGAGGGGATGACTGTAATGTCCCAAATTTTGCAATAAAGTGTTTAGGACATTAATCTTGCTCTTATTTTAATAAAAGGAATAAAATGGGTGAGGGGACCCATGTAGTAACATAATAAAACTCTCCTAAGGTGCATGAGTCACTCAAGTGGCTAAATTTGGCATTCCCTAGTGTGAAAAGGGCCAAAGGCAAGTTAACTAGACTATGGTTGACCAAGTCAACAACGTGGCTTAAAGGAGAAGCTTGCTCATGAAGACTTCGCAGTTGGAAAGGAGGGAAATTTGAAATGAGAGAAACCCTAAGGTGAGTGGGGTCCATGGCAAGGAAATCATTCCTTGCATAAAAAGGTGAAGGAGAGCCATTGTTCATTTTCATGTTTGAGAATTCGATTTTGTAGCTCTCTTCAGTTGTTCAACTGAGATAGCTTGTGCTGCTTAGCACAAGGGATATTTTTGTTTGGAAGTCTTCTCTTCTTCCTTGGGAGGCCTTAGAGGAGTTGTTCTTCATCTTCCTCACATCGAGGATTGAGGCCAAAGCCATCTCTTTTAGCTACATAGTTTTTTTTGGGAAGATTCATTGGAGTTGCTGGAGGTAGCAGTGAGGGATCATTATCCCACCATTTCCTGAGCTAGTTTTGAAGAGGAGGAGTTATCCTTTCTCTAAGAGATTAGCAAAGGACATTCCCAGAGCTTCATTGCATATTTTTGCATAGGGCCAAGTGTTTCATCTCAACCCTAGCACAGTCACTCCCTCTTACAGTGTTATTTTCAGAGGGCATTTACAGGAGGATTCACCATGGTGATTGGAGAGTGTAATCTTTAGTGAAAGGGGCAGCCTTTCACTTAGAAGAAAATTGGAGGAGGTTGCTATATTTTTTGTAACATCTTTCCCCTTCTCCATTCATGTACTATTATTGAGCTACAGTAGATGCCCAGCTACTTCAGCATTTTTGTATTCTATCATTTTGTACATGTATTGCAGCCAATCCTTCTAAGGATTGTTAGTTAGTTATTTTCAGGGGTTTAGTGCTTGCTCCCCCCTCATTTCTTGAGCTGATATAGATATATCATTATATTTCCATTTTACATATTGCAGTCTCCTCATGTAACTGCGCATTCATGGCTAGGGCAGCAACATAAAGCAGTGTAGTCTTGAGCTTTAATGCATATTCTTGATTGAGGCTATCTTGAGAGGTTTCTTCCTCAAGATTTGTATATTATTTGCTATTGTTACTTTATATATTAGCCATGTACTCTTCTTATGCATTATGATGTATGATTTCACTTATGTTCATTATTGAAGTTCAGGTGTTGCTATAGCTCATCTCTTTTGAGCAAGATCTTCCTGAAGGAAGAAATATTTGCATAGCTATAGGAAAAGTCTGAGTCAGGGCCAGGTAGCCTCTGGTTCTCTTCCTCTCTTTAGAGGTGAAATAACTGGTAAAAGCCCTCTCATTCTATCTCTGATATAGCCTTCTTAATATTTCCGACAAAGGAACACTTCAACGAAGAAAATTTTTGTTGATTTCCATTTCGAGACATTACACTCTCGAAGGTTTGGAAGTACTCTGGAGTATCCCCATTTTATTCAATAAGAGTGGGTTCAGAATGTAATTTAGGATAGGTTACTTCGTCCCCTAATTTGATTTCCCTTTCACCACTACTGTCGTAAAATAGGATTAATTCGACGAAAGGGTCGAAATCATCAAAAACCCTTCCTATCATTCCCAATTCTTCCAATTTCCTCTTCATCTGCTCCATTCTGGATACGGGAGATGACCACCAATGGTGAATGGAATGGAATAAGAACCACACAGAGATCTGTATATATAATAATGGGATGGACTCACTAAGGAAAATATGTAAATCTTGTATTGTATTATCGAATATATATAAAGAGATGAGAAGTGAAGAACACACTAGAGGAATACTTATTTCAAATTAGAGTACTTGTTAAAATTTAAACCCTAAAATGTTAATTTTTACGGTAATACAGGTCAATTATCTAATCAGCTAATTTATGGGTAATAAACAAGTGAATTAAAAAATATATAATAATATAAGGTAGTTGGCAGAAATCATATTTATTGAAATTGAGCCTTATTATATGGGGTTTACCATATTCATTGTGTGACTAATTTGTTTAGATGGTGATTTTTTTCTTGGAATTTGGGGAAATTTTTCCAAGAAATTTAAAATAAGGAGTTTTTAAGTTTTTTTATAGTAAAAATAGATTCCTTATTATTAAGATGGGGGTATTTTGGAACTAGACAATTGTAACAAAAATTTCCATGAGAATATATTCAACACCATCAAGAACCATGACACTCAAAATTCTAAAATTCTATAGTTATAACTTACATTTCCAAAAAGTTAAGATCGATTCCATCAAAATAATTCCATATTTTGCATTTCTTTAAAAGCAAAAAATGGCTTCATTAGAATAATCTTTTAGAATATAGCCATTTGACATATTTAAATTATAGATTTTATTATTATTATTATTATTATTATTATTATTATTATTATTATTATTATTATTATATATATATGTATATGTATATTAACTAGCTTGTAAAATAATTTTATAATGAATTTAATAATAATAGTTAAATAAATAGATGAAATGTTAGTTTTGACCATAATACAGTCATATTTTTAACTAATTAATTAATAATGGAATTAAAAAATGTATAATAAGATAAGGTAGTTGGCATACATTATAAGGATTAAATTAGCAAATACAATACAACATGATTTAAATAAAATGATTTGATTAATAAGACATTCTCATTTGCAAAATGGATCTTAAAAGTCTCAGATCTAAGATGAAATGATCTCTTTTCATGTTAATTTTAACAAAATTGGACAAAAACTTCCAAAAATTCGAATGTAAGTTGTTAGAAATTGTATAGTCTCATTTCAGTGAAAAAATTTATTTAATGTATAAGTTATGTAACACATATTATATACATCAAAATAGAGAATATAGGGATAGAAAATTTGCTAAATTTTGATGTTTAAATTTAAAATATTATAGATTATGATTTATTATTTGAATAATAATTATAAATAATTATATTAAAAAGGGTCTAGTTTAAACATGTTATTTCAATGAAAAATAATGATTTTTCTAGTAAAATTTTAATGGAATTTTGGCATAAAGTTTTGTAAATCTAGATTTCAACTATTAAGTTTCAAAATTTTATGTGTGTATTTAGACTATTAAAAAAAAATTCATGCAATGAGTGTTATGTGGACTATTCAAAAATCATGAGAAATTAGTGAGTTACGACTATCTCATAGAAATGTTCATAAATGAATAACTTTCTTAACTCAATTGATCCCAAAAATGATATCTAATTCAAACAATCTCAATTTCAAATTTTTTAGAAAAATATGTGGCTAAATTAAAGCTAGAAAATAATCATCCATAGTCATTTACTTAAACAAGTCCATTAAAAAATAATACAATAATATAAAGTAATTAATATAAATTATATAATACAATTAAAATGTGGAATGACTAATTCAATCAATATAATGAGAGCAGTTAGTGTGTAAACCTTAAAATATTAATTTTTTTATATAATGTGGATGTATTGATTAATTAGCTAATTAGTAAGTAATAAGTAAGTGAATTAAAAAATGTCATAGTTTAATTTATAGAAAGAATGGTTTTTTTCATTTTCTCTTTAAATTTAACTAAAGATTTCTAAAAATTTTGAGTTTAAGTTGTTCAACTTGTGAAATTGGAATTCAAAAACATATTTTAAATATCAAAAATTCATATTTTTTCTTGAAGTTGTATCTCATCATTCCTATAAAAAAAAAACTATTTAATATTACACTACTCAATAAAAAAATATTACAACTTAGATGGTATTCATTCAAATAGAGAGAATATACTAATGTTAATTTTAATTTAACATATTAAAACAATATAGTTTGCTATGTGAGTATAATGTACTATAATATAAAGCAATTAAGTAATTATTGTATATTATATAATTTAATAAAAATATAAATTACTTTACAATAAATTAAGAAAAAATAATTAAATGATTAATAAATAATAAATAAATTTATTAAATAAGAGATTAATAAAGAAAATGATCATTTCACCTAAATCGAACCAGGTAATTAAAATTATTCGATTTTTAAATTTTAAACCCTAAAAAGTTAAATTATACCGTAATACATGTCAATTATCTAATTACTAAATTAAAAATAATAAATAAGTGAATTAACCATCATCAATAATACAAGGTAGTTGGCATAAACCATATTTATTCAAATAAATTGTCTTTAAGTGATATTTTTTGAAAAATTTTAAGGTTTATTTGGTGATCTAATTTGTTTAGAATTTGGTAGGGATTCAATGAAATCACAAGTTTGATGGGTGAACTTTGTAAAATAAGAGGTTCTTTTAAGAGTGATAAAAACCAATTTAAACAAAACAAATCAAGATTTTACCACAAATTTGTTTGCTGGTTTTGCCACAAAGTTTTATGCTCGATTCTGGTGAAAATTCCACTTAAAATTCCAGAAAGTCTTTTATTGAAATTTTTTAGGCATATTATATGGGATTTACAATAGGCATATTAAATAAAAAGGGAATTTCATAGATAAAATGGTCATTTTCAAAAGAACGTAAAATTATAATTTTAAGAAATGTTATGATTTTTTACTTTTTAAAATACATTTTTGAATGGATAAATGGATTAAGCACCTTGAAAAGCCCATAATTCATTTTAATTCTACAAAACAAACTACTTAAACTCAAGTTTTCAAAAATATCTCCCAAATTTTGGTTAACATTAACCATAAATACCTCGAAAATTTTATAATAATTTATGCATTAAATAACTAAGTTAAAATAACATAATAATAGATTTATTAAATAATTCGAGGAAATAATATAATAATTTAATAATGATATAAGAGGAAAAAATATAATAATAATTAAAATTATTAATAAATCAATATAAGTGCACATAGAGATTCTCTCCCACCCTATATGATAGACATGTTATAACTTAATGTGGTATGTTGAGGTAAAATAATAAAAGGAAAATAATATTTGTTAATTGTTATTAACTAGTTAACTTTGAATATATTTATTTAGTTTGTATATATTCATTTGGGTTAAGTTAAGCTGAGTTTCGAATTCTAGGCATATGAGAATCCATGATATTGGCCCATGTTATAATAAAAAAATTAAAATTAAAAAAAAAAAAATCATAAAATACAAATAACCTCATGGTATTTTTGTGAAATATCTATTTAATGCCATAAATTAAACTATCCTAGATCCATATTAACTCTAGATCTACAACCACCTAAGAAGCATCATATATGTTTTCATTTTAAAATAGGTTTGCATTTCAAGAGATTTTATCTCTCTCTACACTTGGTAAATGTAGAGTTAAGATGGATCTAGACTAATTTGGTAACATTTTCATGGCATCTTTTTTTATTAATATTAATTAAAATTAGGTAAGGATTTATAAATATACATATTTAACTTGTATAAGCTATAAAAATATAGTTTCCTAGGGGATTTTTAGTGAGTTGAATCTATTTATGCAATAGGAATGTAGTTTAAATATAAAAAAGTACAATCCTTCTTGAAATTCTATCCTCATATCATTTCCTCTAAGACACACAATTTATTTTTTATAGAAACATTCTTTCATTGAGATGTGCTATCTACACCACAATGTAAGAAACTTTATAATGCCCTTCTTATTATGTTATGTAAACATTTTGAGTCACTCAAATTACATAAAATTAAAAGTAAAAATAAATTAATAAGATTAATAATTATAATGATTAGTTATTAATTATTAATAATTAAACAAAACTAGATTCTTTTGTACTTATATATACCAAATACAAAAAGGGATAAATATTTTGAAGTATATACTTTTTTTAGAAAGAAAAGAGATATAATCTCTTCTCCACTATAAATAAATTTAGATTTAATTATTGCTAATCTAATATAAAATATGAAATTAATTTAATGTTATGAAATTTTATTGAAAACATTATTTTTACTATTAATATGAAATAAATATATAAAATTAATCACAATATTTATTTAAAATAAAAAACTTTAAATGTATTAAAAAAATTATGAAAAAATAATTACCACAATATTTGATAGTAACATTTTATTAAATATTATATAAATTTAGTATAATTTAAAATTTTATTATAATATGTAATAAATATATAATGGTAATTATACTATTTTAATAAACATTGAAAATTAAATTTTATTTAAAATTTTTAAGGTTAACATTTCATTGAATGTTAAAACATCGTAAAATAGGAAAAGAAACACCAAATCACCTCAAGAAGGTAAAAAAATTATTTCTAAAAAGTCTTAATTTTTATTATAAGAATTTTATAATACTAAAATAATAATCAATAATATAAATAAATCAAAAATGAAATATATATTAAAAATGAAATCAAAAATTTTAATTAATGGATATATGGGTATAAAATATTTTTTTTTTCTTTTTTTTTTCTTTTGTAAGGGTAGATAGTGACATGGTGTTTTGTTAAGACACTATGTAGATCATGAATTACCCTACAATGACTTATCCTCATATTCACATATCCACTTCTCCAAACAATTTGACAATATAAATTTCATTATGATTTAACTAATATAATATTGAACGTTGTCACGCCGAGCCATGAGTATTATGGTCATGTCGTTCACCATTAATCCTTTATGACATGTTTGTTTTTAGATTAATTAGCAATAGAAAGACCTAATTAAAATCAAATTTACCATAAATGAAATAAAATATAGATTGCTCTTCTATGAAAAAGAACCAAAGAGTCAGTAATTAATATATGACACAATGTTTATTATAAGTGGACTCTTCATCATACCATGGAGAATTGAAGTTGTCTACCGAGGCATGATTTTCTCCTCCACCTTAAAAAATCATTAGAATCTATTCATTAAAAAAAAATGACACTAGGAGTACTTTAATCATGTATTTGATTATGGAAATGGATTCATCACTATCAGAAACCCTTGCAACACCCAAATTATTAAAGTTTGATAAATATAACATGGATATCTAAAAATTTCAAAAACACCATACAATGTAAAGGTCACAAATTCAAAATTTTATGGGAAAAAATCTAGCGATGATAAGGGATAATGTGGCCCAAGCTATATATGATCCCTCAATGACCTTGATGACCTATATGCCTCTCGATTGTAGCTAGTGAAGCCATAAGTTAGATTTTCAATCTCATGAACCTCTACATTCCCATATATATATATATGCCTAAAAATGTTATATTAACGGTAATGTCCTTAAGAATGTGGTTAATATTTCCTAATCCAATTCATTCTGCGTGGACAAGCATCATCTGACCCCAAGTGATGTGGTGGAGCACCCGGTTGCCCAGGCCCCGCAGTACCGCTATGGCCACAACACAAGTCTCTAGCCTATCTAGATCTCTGATTGGTATTTGTGTCGCTTTCACATGGGAACCCAGTCGACAGTGACCCTCTACAAAATCCATGATGTTTCACCCTCGCGGTAACACTAGTTGTGTGTTTCCCACCATCCCAAGTGGCAGGAGACCGGTATATGAGGCCGAAGTGTCGGGATCTTCTCAAAGAAGAGAGAGCCACGCATTGTGCCATAATCATAGTCATGGTTCATCTGCCGCTTGTATAGCAACAACTGTTGTTTCAACGACAAGAACATCATCTCGGCCCACCCATAGAAGGTCCCACTAAATACTTCCTCAACCAACATCACTTGACCCCAAGTGATGTGGTGGAGCGCCCGGTTTCCCACGATCTGCAATACCATTGCGGCCACAACACGCATCTCTAGCCTCTGTAGATCTCTAATCGATATTTGTGTCACTTTCACATGGGCACTCAGTCGACAGTGGCACTCTACGAACTCCATGATGTTCCGCCCTTGCGGTAACTCTGGCTATGTGTTTCCCAGCATCCCAAGTGGCGGGAGACCTATTAGGAAATATATATCCTGGAAAACCAGCTCGATCCAGTGCCCCTACACTATAAATATCTTATAATTCGGATCCCAATAGTTGAAAATATGTGCCTACAAGGGTTTTCCTGATCTCATCAAAGGGTTCTCCACAAACTTCAGGACCAGAAACCTAGCCAATGCAGTGCGGACTACGTGATCCTCTTGGATATCATAACGTAATGTGTCCAGTTATCTCTCTCTCCATTTGATCCTCAACTCTGCCATACCTGCACAAAACCATCATGTTTGTCAGTGTACATAAAGGAAACACTGCATCATAGCCATAAAATCCCACCTCTTAGCCAAAAGACAACACTAAACCCCCTTTTCGTGACAGGTCACACTTTTCTAGTGATTCCTGGGATAGGTCGCAATTTTCTACCCGACACCTGCTACCCATGTCGTAGAAAAGGCCCCAAAAAGTGTGAAACATCTATGAAGAGGAACATGGGTTTGTTCCTCCGCTTTGGGTGCCTAAAATGAAATTTTAATCCACTCAATTGAAAGAGTATGGTTAGGCCTCTTACCTGCCACTGATAGATCTCGATTCCAACGGCCGATTTATTAGTTATGATTGCCGCAAAATTTAGGGCCTTTTCTCCTCTCTACATTCACCATAGGTACACTTGCAAATGAATCAAATTGGAAGGAAAATGCTTTATTAAGAGGTAAACCACAGATTTTTCTTTCGCCATATACGACCAAACCGTAGCTCCATTTGAAAAACTGTCAACACCGTTGGAAATCTCTCGCCGAGCTCTTAACTGGATATCCTTTAATTTTTTGTTATTTGATACTTCACCCGAACACATTTTTTGCAAGAAGGGTCACTTCACTGCTACTCAAAATTGAATTTCTTCACTTGCAAAACTTGTACTTAGGGCATCACCTCGTCTTCATACTTTTCCACGATCGTGTCGATTTTTGTCGTGAGTGGCCATCTTATACTCATGTTTTTATGGTCCCCACAGGGCCTGTTATGTGTGGCAGCATCATCGAGTCACCCTTGTTTAGAGCATCCGAGTTGAGTCATCATCGCATGCATGGAGTTTGTCCAGAGTCCCTCTTGTCTCCCACCACAGTCTTTCACCCTTCATTGGTCTATACCTCCCTCATGTCGCACATTTTGGCCTCCAGTTATACTATCCCCTATTACCTCCATAGTCACGTAAGTAGTTGCCAGGTCATCCACGCCCTTTATGCTGTAACAAGGGAAGTCGTCAACCCGCTACTTAGTACCCCCCATTCCACCATCATCCCTAGTGTCAGTCTATCATTCGCTACACTATTATCCCATGTGCCTTAGTTGAGGATTCCTTATTGACTGACCTATGGGGAACCTCCTTTTGTCGACATTAGCTTATTCATTCCAGAAGATAGGTCTAGAGGGCGGTGTACCTTGGTTCTGGCTTCCACTCTTATCCGGTACCTCAGATCAGGAAAAAGGACCCTTTATTTCCCTTTGACTTGATTGTTTCTCAATTCCAGCTCCGTATGGCGTGATCGAGATCAGTATACTTGATGGTTCAATGATGCAAAAGATTGTACTAGTGATTCCTAGGTGTGCGTGAGATGTTTTAGACCTCATGAATGGTTGGACCTTTAGGTATCCCCCCCACATACCTTGATGACCTCTCTACTACATCCTTGGATGCAGCTCCATAGATTTGATGGTTCCAGCCTTAGCTGCTTGCAGTGCCTTTTTAGTTTGCATGTATTATTCGTACCTTTCGCAGCCCTTCGTTTTTTATAAAGACCTATTTGTACTTATGTCCTCATGGATTATTCTTTCTACTTTGTTATCTTGGCGGGCATAAGTATGCCTCCCCCACCTCATGTAGAATAGGTTCTCACTCATAAAAGAGACTTGTCACACATGTAAGTCTTGCCTCCTTAGGATTTCTCCCTCTAGCACTTTATTCTACCTTATATTTATCTCTCTCTGACTCCCCCTTCGATGTCTAGTGATTGCATTCGATGCAGGAGCATCCAGCTCAATATTATCATTATATTCTAAGTAGAAATAGGGGGTCTTGTATTTCAAGGAAATTGGTTTCTTAGGTATTGGATTTATAAAATTATTTAATGTTTTGAGTGATTTTAATGAGAGCAGAAATTAATTGAATATTGTAAGGCTTTATTGTAAATGTTCTCGAATGTAGCAGAACATGAGAAAGTTAGGATAGTTGAGAGATTGAGGGATTGAGAATTGATTGTAAATCTTAATTTAGGAGTCAGTTCATGAATCTAGGGATTAGAGAGGAGTTTTAGCAACAAGAAGGAGATTTTAGGATTTCGTTGAGGGATTCAGGGATCTAAACCTGAAAGTGGCTTTAGAAACCCATTGTATAAATGTAAGCTAAAAAAAAAAAAAACATGAACAACGTTAGTGTGTGGTTTGGTGTGGAGCGAAAGCTCAGAAGGATAGGAGAACTGTGTTTTTGTGGACAACAGAGACCATTCTCTGTGTAATTTGGTAAATGCGAGACTCTATTCTTTTGTTTGTAATAAACGAAATCAGTATTGTGTACATGTCTGTATAACGAGTGTAATTGCTTGCAATTGTGGCGATCAGTGTGGTTTTTGTTTTAAACTGTAATATTTCCTGTGATGAAAGAAAACCTGACATTTTAAGCCGTAAGTGAAAAGCTAATAACCAGAGAATTCGTGAAGTAAAGTTCTATCGGAACTTTGGAGCGGACATGAAATAAAACATTGGTTGATTGTGTGTGTTATCAGGACCGGAGAGGTTATATATTGCATCAATAGACAATCGACGGGCGCGAGATATTATAAACTGATTTGAAATTAGATTGGGTCCAGAATATCGCATCGGAGTTGTGTAAGGTGTGACAATTGTGATAGTTAAAGATCCTGGCGAATTGCAACCTCCGATGGTTATCGCATCGGAGCGTATTAAACGCCCAGATTCTTGTGGCATATCAAAAATTCACTGAATTGTGAGTTGATTCGGTATCGGGTCAACCAGATCTGGGTGGCAATCGATAGTTGTTGTGGTTTTTAAACAGCGATTTGCAATCGCCGATTAATATCACATCGGCGCAGATTGAAGGTGGGCGCATTGAAGTTGCGTAATATCGCGTCGGAGTGGGTTAGACACAAACTTGGTAGCATATTACATCTCCGGGGTGCGAATTGATTTAATTGACAGATCAGCCAGATCCGTGGTAGCGATTATATATATAATATCGGTTGACAAACAGTGTTCAACACTGTTTTGAAAGCTTTATTTAAGAATTATATCGGGATCGGAAGGAGTTTAGAGGAATTCCTTTTTAATTTTATAAAAGGACTTCGGTTCCGATCTAATATAAAGGGATATTATTGATTGCAGTGTTCCAGTGTTGGGTGTCGATGCAGAGGAAGAGCATTGAATAAAATGGAACGCAGCTATGGTGCGAATGCTATCAGTTCGATTATAGAGAAGGTAACATCTAGTGTGAGGATAGGAAATTTTAGAGTAAAAGTTTGGAGACGCATTTTTATAGGCACAGCTAAATAGAGATTCTGGGTTTGGCGGGTTATGCTCGCCATCATTTTGGTATCAGAGCTGAATTATAAATGAACCATTTGGTATAAGGCAGAAAAAAAAAAAATTGTAGGAAAGTTTCTTGAAAGAATTCAGAATGGAGAGATGTGCATGCAGGCAAGGGAGATCAGATTCTAATCTGACAGTCAAGCAAATATAGTACAGCTAGGAGAATGGAGAAGAACAATTAAGTTCTTAGAGGCAGGTAAAGCAGAATTAAGCAGAGATTGCAGAGATAGAAAGAATCCACAGTGATGTTTGGAGAATGGAGATTCACTTGGATGTGAAGAATGAATGGAGAATCGTGCAGGTATTGTGTTTTTTTAATTCTGATTTGAGTTTTACTGACAAAGAAATAGATTGAGGATTGATGGTTGCAGCAATGAAGTATCTCAGCAAAGGAGATCAAACCTTAAGGGATAGTAATGAAAGAAGTTGTTAATGATTTCTGAGTGGAAGAAACTCAGCAAAGAAGGAATTGTTGCTGATAGCTAAAGCTTTGCCCAGATAAAGCCGGAATATTGGAGGAAAGGATTAGATTCTAAAATCTGATTGACAGTAGTTGAATATCGAGAAATTGTGCAGTGGAAGCATAAAGATTTGCTGAAACAGATTTGCAGGAATGATGAGATTATGAAGGTAATTGAAGAACCGACTCAGCTAGTGGGAAGGACAGTCCATTCAAAAGTGTAGCTGAATAGAAGGACAAGATCAAACCGATATCTTGAAGGTAAGATGATATGGTTTTATTTGGATTTAAAGATTAGAAGATTGTAGTCTTTGCATTGAAGCAGGAGTATTATTGCAACTCCCAAAAGGCAATTCCATAGAATATGAGGTTAAAATTGCTAACAGATAAAGGAAGCTGGTGAAATTTTCTAAGTGAAAACATAGATGTGGCAGAACCTTGAGGAATTCCAATAGAGATTGGATAAGGAGGACAGTTGTGAACAGGCAGATGAGTTGAAGCCCAGGAAGAGCAAAGAGAAGTGCTCAAAGGAGGTTCCAGAGATAGAGAACCAATTGCTTGCCAAAAGACTGAGTGAGGAGAGCTTGGTGAGGTAAGTGGCGGCAGGACAGGACTTGCTGCTGAAGAGGCTTTAGTGCAACTCATAGTAAAGTGAGTAAGGAACTCATAGAGATGGAAAGGATGATGACTAGTGACAGTCGTAACAGAGGTTCTGAAATCAACCACAGCAGAGGACAAAAGAAGAAGGATGCCAAGGCAATTGGCATACAGAGACAGTTAAGAAAAGAGGAATATGAAAGGGAGAAGGCTGAAATAGAAGTTCAGCTTGAGGTGTTAATGGAGATGTTGCAAAGAAATGAGGTAGACCAGAAGCATGGTTATGTCATGAGAAAGAAGCTGAAGTGGCAGAGGCTACAAGAGAAGAGGAATCATCAGGTGAATATGCAATTGATAAAGGAACTAAGGGAACTTGAACAGGTTATTGATGCCAAACAGAGGATAGAGAAGCTCGAAAGAATTGAGCTACAGCAAAAGGAAGATGCTGAAGAAGATGTTGAAGTTTTGATATGTTACCCAGAAAGTGGACCATTACTTTTTGAAAGTGATGAAGAGCTAGAGGAGTTGAATCATATGAATGATTCGAAGCAGCCCGAAGACTTGATGACTAAAGCATCAAATAAGACCGTAAGGTCTTGTGATTTTAAAACTAATGATTTGTGTATGATTGCAGGTTTGGAAGAAGATAGGCAGTCTTTTGAAGTTGTCAAAGATGTGAAAGAGTACCTTCCAGAAGATGAAAGTTTTGAAGCAGAATATGATAAAGAGGATGGGAAAGAATCAGTTCATTACAATGGACAAATGCTGGAAGACATCATTGAAATAGATGATGAGAAGAGGAGACTAGCTGACAGTCTCAAGAGTTCTTTGAGTTTGGATCAGCATACTGATATGCTGACAGAAGAAGAGAAATCAACGCAACATACTGAAGTGTTGCTAAAGGGAAAAGAGGTACAGAGGCCTTATATTTTTTATTATAATGATTTTCTTATAATTGAAGATGTTGTGGCAGACGCTGGAACATATTTGGCATAGGTAGATAGCCAAATGGAAGAATAAGAGGAAGAACATCTACTGAAGGATGTTAAGGAAGATTTAGCAGAGGAAGAAGGACCATGTGATAATGAGACAATAACAAATGAGGAAATGGAAGATTATGTAAAATTTCCAAATTTCACTCCAAGTAAAATCATTGAGTTATATAGAGAATCAGACTTTCAAAGGAGGAAGTTGGAAGACCAGAGGATGAATGTCCAGGATAGATTGCTGAAGAAGGATGACAAAATAGTTGTCATAAATAATAATCAAGAAGAAGTTGATAGATGCAGAAAACAGAGGCAAGAAATTGTTCTAAAAGACAATGTAGTAGCAACAGAAAAGGTGCAAAACAGCAGTAAGGGTGAAAAGGAAGCGATCAAAACAAGTGAAGAACAAGCAAGAATGAGAATTCAGCAATCAAGAGGTGGAAACAATCAGCAGACAGAGGATATAGTGGAAAAAGAAATTGAGTTGATAAGGAGGTTAATGATGAAAATGTCTCAGAGAAAGACAGCAGCAAGAAAGAAAAGGAGTGACAACAAGAAAAAGACAGTAGCAGACCTTGAAGGCAGGGCAAGTGGAGCATTACAACATAAAATATGGAAACTTGGAGAACAACATCAGATAAAAAAAACAATAGAGCAATTGACAAGCAAGGAAAAATTACAAAATAAAGTTTGGGATCCAGGAGGAAACAATTATCCAGACTTATGACCATGTGGTCATAAATTTTCTTACATGGGGAGTCTGATACAGGAGCATCCAGCTCAATATTATCATTATATTCTAAGTAGAAATAGGGGGTCTTGTATTTCAAGGAAATTGGTTTCTTAAGTATTGGATTTATAAAATTATTTAATGTTTTGAGTGATTTTAATGAGAGCAGAAATTAATTGAATATTGTAAGGCTTTATTGTAAATGTTCTCGAATGTAGGAGAACATGAGAAAGTTAGGATAGTTGAGAGATTGAGGGATTGAGAATTGATTGTAAATCTTAATTTAGGAGTCAGTTCATGAATCTAGGGATTAGAGAGGAGTTTTAGGAACAAGAAGGAGATTTTAGGATTTCGTTAAGGGATTCAGGGATCTAAACCAGAAAGTGGCTTTAGAAACCCATTGTATAAATGTAAGCTAAAAAAAAAAAAAAAACATGAACAACATTAGTGTGTGGCTTGGTGTGGAGCGAAAGCTCAGAAGGATAGGAGAACTGTGTTTTTGTGGACAACAAAGACCATTCTCTGTGTAATTTGGTAAATGTGAGGCTCTGTTCTTTTGTTTGTAATAAATGAAATTAGTATTGTGTACATGTTTGTATAACGAGTGTAATTGCTTGCAATTGTGGCGATTGGTGTGGTTTTTGTTTTAAACTGTAATATTTCCTGTGATGAAAGAAAACCTGACATTTTAAGCCATAAGCGCAAAGATAATAACCAGAGAATTTGTGAAGTAAATTTCTATCGGAACTTTGGAGCAGACATGAAATAAAACATTGGTTGATTGTGTGTGTTATCGGGACCGAAGAGGTTATATATCGCATCAATAGACAATCGACGGTCGCAAGATATTATAAACTGATTTGAAATTAGATCGGGTCCGGAATATCGCATCGGAGTTGTGTAAGGTGTGACAATTATGATAGTTAAATATCCTGGCAAATTGCAACCTCCGATGGTTATCGCATCGGAGCTTATTAAACGCCCAGATTCTTGTGGCATATCAAAAATTCACCGAATTGCGAGTTGATTCGGTATCGGTTCAACCAGATCTGGGTGGCAATCGATAGTTGTTGTGGTTTGCAAACAGTGATTTGCAATCACTGATTAATATCACATCGGCGCAGATTGAAGGTGGGCGCATTGAAGTTGCGTAATTTCGCGTCGGAGTGGGTTAGACACAAACTTGGTAGCATATCACATCTCTGGGGTGCGAATTGATTTAATTGACAGATCAGCCAGATCCATGGTAGCGATTATATATATAATATCAGTCGAAAAACAGTGTTCAACACTATTTTGAAATCTTTATTTAAGAATTATATCGGGATCGGAAGGAGTTTAGAGGAATTCCTTTTTAATTTTATAAAAGGACTTCGGTTTCGATCTAATATAAAGGGAGATTATTGATTGCAGTGTTCCAGTGTTGGTTGTCGATGCAGAGGAAGAGCGTTGAATAAAATGGAATGCAGCTATGGTGCAAATGCTGTCAGTTCAATTATAGAGAAGGTAAAATCTAATTGCGAGGATAGAAAATTTTAGAGTAAAATTTTGAGTCATTTTTATGCCGACTCGGTAAGTTGCGGGTTTGACGGAGTTATACTCGCCATCACCATTCTTAAAATGTACTATATTCATACGATTAGCTCCTAACGCTCGCACGCTCGGGGGGAATCTGTTACACCAATTTTTGGTCATCTAACCTATTACTATTAGGTGGACTAAAGTACACAATGTAAGGCCACTTTGACCATAGTAAAATTTCTCTCACTATGAAAAATAATTTAATAACCGATAGTTTATTAAGTTATTTTTTGTCTAAATAAGAAACCCAATGAGGAATAATTGAATAAATCCTTATTTGTTTGATTTTCCTCAAGGGATAATTAATTAAATCATTATTTAATTAGTATTCCTAGTCATATTTAACCCAAAACAGGAAAATCAATTAGATAAATCATTATTTATCTTATTATTTTTCTAGCAATAATTATTTAAAACATTATTTAATAATATTCCTTGTTAAATTTGACTAAATCATTTATAAATAATTGAATAAATCATTATTTATTTAATTATATTTTAACCACATTCTTAAAATAATAAATAAATCATTTATTTATTTATTATTTCTAAATAAAGGGATTTGACCAAATTCAAATTCTTTTTTCCTCCAAAAAAAATAATAAAATATTCCATAAAAGTTGGATCTAGATTTGGTTAATAATATTTTAACTATGCAGCAATATCTAGACTGACTCAAAATTTTGTTATAAATAGAAGGGCTTTTCTATTCATTCACTACATTTTGTTGCCTAGAGATCACTCTTGATCTATACTTTTGGTCTAACTTTGATCCTCCCATCATTGTCATATTTTTCTACTTTTCTCTTGTGAGCTCCCTCCGAGTTCCATTTTATCTTGATTTTATGCACCATCAAGAGAGAGAGATCTTGGATTTGAAGTGTTGAGGGCATACAAGAACAGATCCCATTGAGGGGGACTCATAACATCTTTCTATGTTCCCTTCCCAGGAGTCATAATACAAAACAATTCTTTAAAATTTATTGTCTTGTTCATTGAATGCATGGAGCAACTCTTTCTTTTTTTGTTGTTTAATATCTTTAACTACATAGATCCGGATTTTTGTAGCATTTATTTTGATCACTAACTGTAGATCTAAAAAAATTAACAACCATCTTTGATGTTAGGGTTATTTTTTATGCACAGCTAAAGTGATATTTTTTGTACGTTTGCGATTAGAATTCACACTAACATATAGTATGTAGATTTAGTTCTTTTTGGCCAAAATTTGAAGACCTCTACCAGTGGATCTACACAAACTAGCCATAGAAAGTGATATCTACTTATGCTAAAAAAAAAATTCATATTACACCCCTACTCAACAGAGAACTACAAGAAAAATTTGGACGAAACCCAAGGCTCTAGGGAATATTAGGGTTATTTACTACTCCTTAGTTTCTATATTTCTACTCATCAACCATTGAAGTTACAAAAATGCATATCTCGGTCCATATCCCAAACCTTCCACTTCCATTTTGACATGAGAAAGCACTTGAAAACATATAAAACACACTCGAAAAATCTATAAAAACATAAAACAAGAGAATAACAAAGAACATTTTCACACAAACTCTCACTTGTGTGGAGATTGAGTGAACAAGGGGCTTCTAGATCACATACATCTAAAAAATAACCATTTCTAGTGGATATGGAGACTTGATTATGGAAATAGAAATTTCAGATGTTATATATGCAATGATATAGACCATCTACAAAAAAACTTCCCACTAGCAAAAAAACCAATAAAGAAGAGGCAAGGATATTGTGGTCAATGAAGGAATTGGAAACCCTATGAGCCCCCTCTTTGAGGTAATGAAGAAGAAGAGGATCCCAAGTACCTAAGGAGCAAAGAAGATGGGGGAATAAATGTAGAAGGAATAAATTTTGAGCAAACTCCTCACTCCACATACTTCACATACTCCAAACATAACAAAGAGATGAGAGTAGCACCAAATCCAATAGCAATAACGAAGGAAGAATCATTACCAAGTATCAAGTGATAACATGTATGAGAGAGCTTAGAATCAAAAAATGAGTATACCCTTGATGGATATTTGGTGAATATGATTTTGGCTATTTTCCAACATGCTTCAAGGGTTTGGAAGAAAGTCAAATAGAGGAAACCGAAGGAAGTAAAAGTGGACAAATTCTACAACTATATATAGGAATTTGTATCACACATTTTTCTTTAGCTCAATTATCGTTGCTTTAAGCCATTATTGTGATAAATATCTATGATCTCTATCTTTGGAAACATGGTAAAATGTCTTGCAAAATGCGATTTTATTTGAATCTAAAAATTCTACTTAAATTTAAATATGGAATTCATTTTCTAGAATGGACTAACTTAAGTCATATATTTTGAATTGAAATTTATGTTAAACAAAAAGAAAAGAAAAAAAAAAAAATTTGTACCTTCTTTATAATTTATCTTAAATCTAAATCTACTAAAGATCAAGCCATACTCTTTCCTTTCATAACAAATTGGGAAAAAACAATAAATTATCAAAACCGCCACCACAAAATCAACTACTATTAATTATAAAAAATATATTTTATTTTATTATTTTTATTTTTTATAATATTAATAAAAACCTAACCATAATATATATTTTCCATATATTGAACAACAAAACCCATCTCAACACATTAAACTTAAACAACATAATTTATTAATTCAAAGAATATTAACTTAGGCCATATAATTTATTAATTCAAAGAATATTTTCCCCAGACAATACTCATGGCCCTATTTTTTTATATTTTAAAGTGGAAAATATCTGAAAAAAATATAATTCAAAAATATTTTAACCAACCCAATATATTTATATACACACGGTAATATTATATTTTTTATTTTTTTTTGAGAAATATATGGAAGAAAAAACTTATGTTGTAAACGTCTCATCTGTCTATTAGCTTTTTAATGATATCACAACCTTTGAATATAATACTCCTCGTAAATTCAATGTCCCTTTAACGTAGTTTGCTGATATTGATAGAATCACAAAGAAAAAATAACACTGAAAATAAGTAGAAATTGGATTCCAATGTCATCTTAGCAAAGTCTAAGTAGAAATTGGATTCCAATGTCATCTTAGCAAATTCGAAATTCGTAAATAAACTCTCGCCCCAAAACAGGGAAAGAAGGTTAAAGAAACTTTTGAGAAATTGGATTCCAACGTCATCTTAACAAAGTTGAAATTCGTAAATGAACTCCGGGCCCTAAAACAGGGAAATAAGTTTAAAGAAAAAATTGAGTCACTGTATTCTATGATTTTGTAATAGGTTGGGATTACCATTGGAGTTATATCTGTATCACATATTGGACTTAACATGGGAGCCCATCTTTGATCACATAGCAACCACCCATGAAAACAGTATGCAACTCGAAACCAGAAAAGTAGTATTAAAACAGAAATGCAGTATCTAAGTTGCATTACATTCTAGACATAGCAAAAGGCACACTAGAACTTATTTCGTGGCTATATTAATATACAATCGCCTATCACCTACATGACAACAGCGGACCAGAAAAACAGTATGAAACTAGAAACTTTGCCACACAATATGTTGTAGTGGCACAGCAGAAATTTAGGGTAGATCCGCTACTTTCCTTGATCTTTTCTGCTTTTTAAACGGTCTATCTCCATCGTCATGGTCTTCATTTTCTTGCTTGACCTTCAAAAGGGACGCACCCAAAGGCGGTCCAAGTCCATTACTTTCTGCAAACTCTCTGGTGCTGAAGTTTTCGCGTGTGTTCGGTACTTGGATGGACTGCACGTTCTTAACCTTGAATATTGTAAACATCATATTCTCTGCACTGGGTCTTGGTGGTTTATACGCAACTGGCTCAAGCTCGCACCATAAAGCTTCTGTTAAGAGTCAGCATAAACAGACAAAACATATCGATCAAATTAACAGTACGGTGCGGAAATCCAATCTGTGGATGTCAACGTAAACGAAAGAGACATAATCATGATACCTTCTTCATCTTCACCATCATTGATCTCATATATAATCACCCTGTACTACAACAACGTAGGGATTAGTACTTTTACTGTGAAATTATTCAGTGGATTCCAGAATTCTTATATTTAGTGTAGAAGTTATAAGACTTTAGATTGTACATACCACTGCAGATACTCAGCACCCCCAGTAGCATCGAAATCCGACATCACCTATGCCGATTTATGAATGTGTAAATAAGACAATTCTAAGTCCATAAAATAAAAAAATAAAAAAACTATGGAGTACTGTGTAAAAAACATAAATCCAACATACCATTAATATTGATTGGCCGCTCTCGAAGGTTTGGAAGTACTCTGGAGTATCCCATCGTATTCAATAAGAGTGGGTTCAGAATGTACTTCAGGATAGGTTACTTCGTCCCCTAATTTTATTGCCCTTTCACCACTACTGTCGTAAAATAGGATTAATTCGACGAAAGGGTCGAAATCATCAAAAACCCTTCCTATCACTCCCAATTCTTCCAATTTCCTCTTCATCTGCTCCATTCTGGATACGGGAGATGACCACCAATGGTGAATGGAATGGAATAAGAACCACACAGAGATCTGTATATATAATAATGGGATGGACTCACTAAGGAAAATATGTAAATCTTGTATTGTGTTATCGAATATATATAAAGAGATGAGAAGTGAAGAACACGCTAACTAGAGGAATACTTATTTCAAATTAGAGTACTTGTTAAAATTTAAACCCTAAAACGTTAATTTTTATGGTAATAGAGGTCAATTATCTAATCAGCTAATTAATGGGTAATAAATAAGTGAATTAAAAAATATATAATAATATAAGGTAGTTGGCAGAAATCATATTTATTGAAATTGAGCTTTATTATATGGGCTTTACCATATTCATTGTTTGACTATTGTGTTTAGATGGTGATTTTTTTCTTGGAATTTGGGGAAATTTTTCAAGAAATTTAAAATAAGGAGTTTTTTTTTTTTTTATAGTAAAAATAGATTCCTTATTATTAAGACGTGAGTATTTTGAAAGTAGACAGTTGTAACAGAAATTCCCATGGGGATATATTCAACACCATCAAGAACTATGAGAACTCAAAATTCTAAAATTCTATAGTTATAACTTACATTTCCAAAAAATTGAGATCGATTCCATCAAAATAATTCCATATTTTCCATTTCTTTAAAAGCAAAAAAATGGCTTCAGTAGATTAATCTTTTAGAATATAGCAACTTGACGTATTTAAATCATAGATTTATTATTATTTTATATATATATATATATATATATATATATATATAATTTAATTTGTTTTTCTTGTAAAATAGTTTTATAATGAATTTAATAAAAATAGTTAAATAAATAGATGAAATGTCAGTTTTGACCATAATACAGTCATATTTTTAACTAATTAATGAATAATGGAATTAAAAAATGTATAATAAAATAAGGTAGTTGGCATATATTATAAGGATTAAATTAGCAAATACAATACAATATGATTTAAATAAAAAGATTTGATTAATAAGACATTCTTTTTTGCAAAATGGATCTTAAAAGTCTAAGATCTAAGATGAAATGATCTTTTCTCATGTTAATTTTAACAAAATTGGACAAAAACTTCCAAAAATTTGAATGTAAGTTGTTAGAAATTGTATAGTCTCATTTCAATGAAAAAATTTATTTAATGTATAAGTTATGTAACATATATTATATACATCAAAATAGAGAATATAGGGATAGAAAATTTGCTAAATTTTGATGTTTAAATTTAAAATATTATAGATTATGATTTATTATTTCAATAATAATTATAAATAATTATATTAAAAAGGGTCTAGTTTAAACATGTTATTTGAGTGAAAAATAATGATTTTTCTAGTAAAATTTTAATGAACTTTTGGTATAAAGTTTTGTAAATCTAGATTTCAACTATCAAGTTTCAAAATTTTATGTGTACATTTAGACCATTAAAAAAAATTCATGCAATGAGTGTTATGTGGACTATTCAAAAATCATGAGAAATTAGTGAGTTATGACTATCTCATAGAAATAGTCATAAATGAATGACTTACTTAACTCTGTTGATCCCAAAAATGATATCTAATTCAAACAATCTCAATTTCAAAATTTTCAGAAAATTATGTGGCTAAATTAAAGCTAGAAAATAATCATCCATGGTCATTTACTTAAACAAGTCCATTAAAAATTAATACAATAATATAAAATAATTAATATAAATTATATAATATAATTAAAATGTGGAATGACTAATTCAATCCATATAATAAGAGCAGTTAGTGTGTAAACCGTAAAATGTTAATTTTTTTATATAATGTGGGTGTATTGATTAATTAGCTAATTAGTAAGTAATAAGTAAGTGAATTAAAAAATGTCATAGTTTAATTTATAGAAAGAATGGTTATTTTCATTTTCTCTTTAAATTTAACCAAAGATTTCTAAAAAAATTGAGTTTAAGTTGTTCAACTTGTGGAATTGGAATTCAAAAACATATTTTAAATATCAAAAATTCATATTTTTTTCTTGAAGTTGTATCTGTGTTCCTAAATGTAATCAATGTAATTCAATTGCTAAATGGACATTCAACAACCATTCATCCTTGCATTGTCATAAGACCCATATCTTCATTAAAAATGGTACGTAGATCGTATTTTGGTTTATACAAAAAAACACGTAAAAATGCATTCAAACACACAGACTGGCGGACTTCAAATTTTATCGGTTCCGGCTCTGAAATCACATCACATCTGTGCCCTTATCACATTTTGGTGATACTAAAGTTTAACATATGGCACTATCCATTAAACGTTGAGGGATATGATGTGCGATAGTGACATGGCACATATCGTATCAAACCCAAAATTACATAGCCTGCGGGCGTTGTGGGAAAACTTAAATTTGTGCGATCGTGATATGCGACAGCGATATCGCATTACAAAAAATATAACATCACTTGCGGGCGGCGGATGGTAAAGTAAAAAACTTGTGATTGCGAACTTGCGGGCAATAAACGTTTAGGTGGGTTCCGCCGATATCGCATCAGCGGAAACATAACATACGACAAAAGGCTTAAGGTTAAGACTTAAATCTTGCGAACTATGGGTAGCGACGCGGTAAGTTGTGGTAAGTGTGAAATGTATGAATCAAATTTTTTTGTGAAAATACAAAGGGTTTACGGGTTTTGCAATGCGGTGGATGGTATATGTGCGTCCCACTAATATTGCATTGGCAGGGTTCAACTTAACAGCACAAACGCTTATGGGTAAACTATAAAAGTTGCAGGCGGCGAAGTGTGGAAAATGATAAGTCAATGCTGTGGTTGAAAACAATAAACACAAAGGATGGCTCTATACTTTGTTTGTTGTTGGTTGCATGGAAACGCCTCTAGATATCGGATCTGCTCCTTGTCCTTCTCTACTGCCAAACATTTTATGAAGTTGTGGGCTGCACCACTGTTTATTCATGGCAGTGGTTGGGAGTAAAATTCCAACGCATATTTGCACTTTTATTTCCCAAATATTCTCTCCTGTTTTGTTCGCTTTGATGGGTACTACTCCATTCATTACGATAGGTAGAATTTATTTTGTTTTTAATTCGATTTTAATGTTTCACCTTATAAATTAGTGTATTTTCTCCTCAAAACCTTCAGGAATGAAATGAAAGAGAGATATCTTCCTGGAACAAGTAAATATAACTTCATCTACTCTTCTTCACTTGGCTCATCCCTCATTTGGTTTTGGTATTGATTTACAACAATGTTATTACTGCAGTTCCTAATTGTCACCTATATTATTTGTAGGTACTATGAGAGACATAGTTTTTTTTCCTCCCATGTATAGCTTTTCACTGTAACTACCACTAATAGCGTCGAACCCCCCTCTAGGTTGTTTAAACATCTCTGCTCTCATGAGAAGGAGTTGTTTGCAAAAGCATTGCATGGAAAATCCTAGCTATTTTTCTACTTGCTCCTCTAGCGACAATGATTTTGGCTTGTTTGTTTAATTTTTTAATTGGTTTCTGAGGAGAGGAAATCTTTTATTTATACAAATAATCATTTATAATTTCCTTCTCCAATAATGTTTGATGAGGCTTTTTAATTTATTGCTCAGACAAATTTAATTTTCATTTTGTTTTGTTATGACTGGTTGGAGAATAGTTAAAGTTGTGTAGGGCCTTGAGTATTATTTCAATATAATTCATAATTTTTGTAACTCAATGTGTAATGTGTGTATTTTTTACTATGCATATTTGACCAATTTTCTTATGATGTATGAATTCCTCTTTCCATATGCTGAATTTTTTCCATGAAAGTTATAGTTAAATAAATATTATCTTTAGTAATTGATGTTTTACCTTTACCTGAATTTTTATAATGATTACTAATTACTGCTCCAGTAATTATATTTATATTTATTTAGTTTTCCAATTTCCTTGCGTATCTATTTTCCTGCACTATCAATTTCTAGTAGGATGCATTAGAAGTTTATTGTACATGGTTTTTTCACCTATAGCTGGTCAATGGAGGCTTATTTAATTTCTCTAATTTACTACAGTCATTCAAACACCAACCACTTAATCTATTACAAATTTTTAGACGGTTTTCAGAATTATTCTCCTTTTCCTTTCTCCTCATCTCTGTCATTTTCTTGGAACCGACATAAGCTCAGCAACCTGGTTTAAACCTTGAGTTCCAGTATACCTTTACATGTCAAACTTTATCATTCATGGTCATTCTATCGTTATTCTAAGAATGATTCATCTAGGTTCAACTGCCTATATGTTCGTGATTTATCCTATCATTTCAAAAAATATTTATTTCACTATATTTTATAGTTTCAGCTTGTTAGTAGAAATAATGTTACTGGCTATCAAACTTCCTTATGTATACTCTGTCCTTTTTGGGATTAAGAACACTGACGCAACAATGTTGAAAGTCAGCCCCAAGGAGAGATGGTCAACTGCAGTTGTGGCTCTGTCAGGATTCCCTTTCAACCCCGCTCTTTGACTCCATGTGGTCCACTTATATCTATTCCCCGGAGATTTAATTATCAAATTCGTGGAATTCGATAAACTTTATCCACAAAGTTTTGAACTTTAATTTATATTCCCGCACTTTATTTTATCTTCGAACCCTTATGATCAAGATTTAACCCTTCACGCTCAATATAAATTCGACGCACTGTTTTGAATAAATAACTGTGTAATAAACCTTTAGCCCTGGACCCCACCTCTACGGTCAATAGACTAATCAAACGCATGCATCGTACCTCATTTATCGTCCGCGTACCTTGGTTATCGTTCATGCATCTACGGCAAGCAACCACCGTCCAATGGACCCTTCCCAGATCGATGGCTCTCGTCGGTATCGCTCGGCGTCCTGGTACAAATGTTAACATGCGATGGCGCATGTTAAACAATGGTTTTCCGGGGGTCCACCTTGCCACGCATTGACAGGTCTACGGAATCGCTCGCGTTCAGGAAATACCGCGTATACACCAAAAGCAGTGCGATATGGGCAATCTGCCTTTGGAAATCCGCTCACGGTTTTGGTACAGTGATTAACTACGGTTCGCATCGGGTGCACTATCCTTCTCGGTCATTGACTCACATCTAGACCATAGTTCCGGTTTCGAAAGCAATACTCTATCTCTTTATAAAGCGGGAAATCTTCCAATTAAATAGAGTTCATGACCACAATTCCTCTGTACATACCTCGCCTGTGGGTAGTATTGATTTAACAGGGTTTATTCGAATAAATTAAAGAGAAACAACAGACAGAGAGATGTGGAGTCGATACAATGGTTCGACTCAGTAATTATATATATATATACACAGACTTCAATTTCTTCACAATTAAATAACCTCTTCACAGACAAAGGTTCGAGTCAATCCAATGGCAACAAGCTTCGAAATCATTTAACCGGAAACAATTGTGAACACACGGAGTTTATTGCAGAGATATATCTATTCCTTCCTCTCGTCTCCCCTAATACATCTGAGGGATTACATTTATATACACAAACATATGACTCTTCATTTCCTCTAAGAGGACCGTTCTAGAATTCAAAGGTCTAATTACAATTCATTCAAATAATTGAAATATGATAGATGGCTAACTATTCGACTTCCACTAACTCTAACTGATCTAAATAATACATTCAGCTGAGTTATTGACACCTAGCTGTTACAATTCAATTATTTTTCCAAACCCTCCTAGCCACAACATGTGGAAAAAACTCCTATATTGTTGGCTAGTGTCTAATGCCCCTGCATCAGACTCCTAACGGAAATCTTCTTCATGGGCTCCTGTCCATGAGCTCTTCCACTGATCTGCCTATCTTCTGCAGCCTTCCTTCAGTCATCCAAGTGGCATCTTCCTTTGGCTTGTCCTTCCATTTGATTAAGTACTGAAAGTACTCTTGTCCTCTGGTCCTTCTGAATGGTATTTTATCCAGTATCTTCTCTAGTTGTAATGGTTGTGCTGGAGGCAGTTGTTCCTTCCACTCAATCTGTTCCTTGTCTGCTGCTCTTTCTTCTGCACCATCATCTCCATACTTATACAAATATGCAACATTAAAAATGGGAGATATTCCAACATTAGGAGTTAATTCAATCTCATAAGCATTTGCAGAAAACTTTCTAAGTATCTTGCATGGCCCAATCTTTTTGAACTTCAGTTTGTTATACTGCTTCTTTGGGAATCTCTCCTTTCTCAAGTGTGCCAAAACCAAATCTCCTACTTCAAAATGAACTTATTTTCTACTCAAGTCTGCTCTGCCTTTGTATTTGATGCTGCTACCTTGTAGTTGTTGTTTCACTTGTTCATGTATGGCCTGGATCTCTGAAGAAAATTCCTCATCATCTGCACTTCTTAGCTCTGCCCTTCCCAGATTTCTTAACTCTAATATTCCTCAGGGGTGCATTCCATAAACAACATGGAATGGACTCTACCCTGTGCTCCTGTTTAGTGAGTCATTATATGCATACTCTGCCTGGGGCAAAACATGATCCCACTGCTTGGGATGCTCTCCTGCAAGACTTCTCAATAAATTTCCCAGGCTCCTATTCACTACCTCAGTTTGTCCATCAGTCTGAGGATGATAAGCTGAGCTGAAACTCAGTTTGGTACCAAGTTTCTTCCATAGTGTCCTCCAAAAATGACCCACAAATCTAGTGTCTCTGTCTGAAACAATGCTCTTGGGAAACCCATGCAATCTAACAACTTCTTTGAAAAACAAGTTAGCAACATGGGTGGCATCACTAGTTTTATAACATGGAATAAAATGTGCCATCTTGGAGAATCTATCCACCACAAAAAAGTCTGCATCATTCCCTCTAGAGGGAATGCCAGGACAATCTGGAAAAAGCAAAACCCATACTCACCCATGTCCACGGGGCTTTGTGCAGGAATAGGCAAGGGAGTGCTTTAATCCTACATTTTGGCTCTTACTTTGGCATGACAACGAGGATCTTGCAATTCTTCCTAAACTTGTCCACCTCTGTTCATCTTAGACGATGTCAAAAGTGACTACGAAACATATAGGTCTTAACAATTTCCAAAGTGTCCAGCAAGTCCACCACTATGCTTCTCTTTGATCAAATTTTCTCTCATGGAACATCTTGGTACACACAGTTGGCTTCTTCTGAATAACAAGTCCTCCTACAGAAAATAATCTAGCCACTGGCTTCTATCTGTTAAAACAGGGTTACTACATGCCTCAAATTCTTCTTTAAAATCTGGATCTGTTTGATACAATTCTTTGAGAAAATCAAATCCTACAACTTCCAAATTTGTTTCTTGAACAAGCATGTGCCTCCTACTCAAAGCATCAGCTACTTTATTGGCTTGGCCACTTATATGTTTCAAAAAAAAATTAAAACCTTGGAGATACTCAACCCATTTATCATGTATGTTCCAACTTGAGATACCAACGCTGAAAAGCAAATATTCACAAAGCATGATTGTCAGAATACAACACAAATTCCCTGGACATCAAGTAATGTCTCCACTTCTTCAGTGCCTGAACAATTGCATAAAACTCCTTCTCATAAGAGGAATACTTTCTTCTGGTGTCATTCAGCTTTTCACTGAAATATGCCACAGGCCTATCATCCTGACTCAACATAGCTCCAATGGCCTCTCCAATAGCATCACATTCTACTTGAAATGGTTTAGTAAAATCAGGCAGAATCAGAACAGGCTTCTCCATTATATTTTGCTTCAAAATTTTAAAGTTTCTTTCTACTTAAATGGAATCCAGTTGTTATCACAATTTGTGCAGTATTCTAGACATATGACACACTAAGTACATTTCGTGGCTATATTAATATAAAAGCGCCTATCACCTACATGACAACAGCGGACCAGAAAACCAGTATGAAACTAGAAACTTTGCCACACAATATGTTGCAGTTGCAATACATTCTAGCTAATATCAAAAGGCACAGCAGAAATTTAGGGTAGATCCGCTACTTTCATTGATCTTTTCTGCTTTTTAAACGGTCTATCTCCATCGTCATGGTCTTCATTTTCTTGCTTGACCTTCAAAAGGGACGCACCCAAAGGCGGTCCAAGTCCATTACTTTCTGCAAACTCTCTGGTGCTGAAGTTTTCGCGTGTGTTCGGTACTTGCATGGACTGCACATTGTTAACCTTGAATATTGTAAACATCATATTCTCTGCACTGGGTCTTGGTGGTTTATATGCAACTGGCTCAAGCTCGCACCATAAAGCTTCTCTTAAGAGTCAACATAAACAGACAAAGCATATCGATCAAATTAACAGTACGGTGCGGAAATCCAATCTGTGGATGTCAACGTAAACGAAAGAGACATAATCATGATACCTTCTTCATATTCACCATCATTGATCTCATATATAATCACCCTGTACTACAACAACGTAGGGATTAGTACTTTTACTGTGAAATTATTCAGTGGATTTCAGAATTCTTATATTTAGTGTAGAAGTTATAAGACTTTAGATTGTACATACCACTGCAGATACTCAGCACCCCCAGTAGCATCGAAATCTGACATCACCTATGCCGATTTATGAATGTGTAAATAATTCTAAGTCCATAAAATAAAAAAATAAAAAAACTATGGAGTACTGTGTAAAAAACATAAATCCAACATACCATTAATATTGATTGGCCACTCTCGAAGGTTTGGAAGTACTCTGGAGTATCCCCATCGTATTCAATAAGAGTGGGTTCAGAATGTACTTCAGGATAGGTTACTTCGTCCCCTAATTTTATTTCCCTTCCACCACTACTGTCGTAAAATAGGATTAATTCGACGAAAGGGTCGAAATCATCAAAAACCCTTCCTATCACTCCCAATTCTTCCAATTTCCTCTTCATCTGCTCCATTCTGGATACGGGAGATGACCACCAATGGTGAATGCAATGGAATAAGAACCACACAGAGATCTCTATATATAATAGTGGGATGGACTTACTAAGGAAAATATGTAAATATTGTATTGTATTATCGAATATATATAAAGAGATGAGAAGTGAAGAACACCCTAACTAGAGGAATACTTATTTCAAATTAGAGTACTTGTTAAAATTTAAACCCTAAAAAGTTAATTTTTATGGTAATAGAGGTCAATTATCTAATCAGCTAATTAATGGGTAATAAACAAGTGAATTAAAAAATATATAATAATATAAGGTAGTTGGCAGAAATCATATTTATTGAAATTGAGCTTTATTATATGGGCTTTACCATATTCATTGTTTGACTATTGTGTTTAGATGGTGATTTTTTTCTTGGAATTTGGGGAAATTTTTCCAAGAAATTTGAAATAAGGAGTTTTTCATTTTTTTTATAGTAAAAATAGATTCCTTATTATTAAGACGTGAGTATTTTGAAAGTAGACAGTTGTAACAGAAATTCCCATGGGGATATATTCAACACCATCAAGAACTATGAGAACTCAAAATTCTAAAATTCTATAGTTATAACTTACATTTCAAAAAAATTGAGATCGATTCCATCAAAATAATTCCATATTTTCCATTTCTTTAAAAGCAAAAAAATTCTACTAAATGTAGAAATTCTTCCCAATTTGTATGC